>CAMTDV010000006.1:5730880-6090880 GCA_947069175.1 Scalesia atractyloides | reverse complement strand
GGCAAGGCATCAACCAATTTGTCAATGTATTCTTCTTTTGTCTTCTCAAGACCATGCCTTCTCATTATCACCTTCAAATGATAGAATCGTTCAATCTTCTGTTTCATCGACTCACCTTTAAGCATTGTAAAGATGTCGAATTCTTTCATGATTGGAGCTTTCTTGCTCTACACCATCTCTGCACTCCCCTGATATTTGGTCTTTAGAGACTTCCATAACTCTTGTGCAGTTTTGTATTCTGGCAATAGTACCAAGATATCTTCATTCACGGACTGCTGAATCAGACTAATCATTTTCTTTTCAGCAACGTATGCATCCTTCTGTGAAGTAGAAAACTTGCTCATCTCAATAACATTGTCATGTTCATCTCTTGGCCATGTATAACCCGTTTCAACCGCAACCCATCTGTGAAAGAATGTAGCCTGAACCCAGTTCGTAAACTTCTCCTTCCACCCCTCGTATTCATCCATACACATAAGTTTCGGTGGCTGCACTGACGTACCCATCTCGTTATCAATATTAACTTGATTCACCATGTTGACATTCGATGTTGAAGCCCCAGCTGTCATATACGCATTGTGGATATCTTCCATCGCGGAAAAATAAACGAGTATCGCTAAAAACACGTTCACAAACTTCGAAAATTGATTAGTAGAACTTGTGCAGTTGATAAACTCATATTTTGTTTCAACCAAGTTCGGGCGAAGGTTTTGAAAAATTTTCACCCTGATATAAGTTCGAGCGGACTTGTATGAATTTCAAGAGAAACAAACAAGTTCGGGCGAACTTGTATGTTAAAAATTTGATCAAGTTCGGGCGAACTTGATTAAATTTGTAAAATTATCAGCAAGTTCGAGCGGACTTATTCAAAAACCTTGAAAAATAAATCAAGTTCGGGCGGACTTGATGAAAATTCACTCAAAAAGTGAATTTTACAGTCAAGTTCGGGCGAACTTGATGTGAAGTTCGATCAACATGGTTTTTCAAATCATGATTTTTTCAAATTTTCGACATCAATTCTTTTGAAGTAGGTCTTGAAACTTTCAGGGGTTTATCTTTAGTGTATTTTACGTGACATATTCAAAATTTAGCAGATTTTATTGTTTTTCATGAAAAAGTTAAAAAAATGGTAGAAATGAGTAGAATTAGAGTAGTTCTTGTGATGATTTCACCAAATCAGGTATCCGTGGCTCTGATACCACTTGTTAGATCGCTCCTTGATAGCACAGGAACCTATTTTGGTATCTAATGTCCAATTAGGAGGAAACTAAATGACATGTTAATCAAATATGCAAGAATTACTCGTTAAATTGTCTGTTTATTGATCTTAAAGTCAAATACATTCAAGTTCTGGATCCGACAGAGCTTCGCCTCAATTCTGCCAAAGTTACAAATGAAAACCTAGAGGCACATATTTATAGACAGACAAGTTCGCTTGCGGAGGAACAAGTTTGGGCGAACTTGTTGAATAAGTTCGGCCGAACTTGTTCATATCACATGTTTCCGGGCGAACTTGTCAGCTATTTACATAAACACTTCACGTTTCTAGCATAATCTAATCCAATCTAAACAGACTCGATACAAGACTAAGACATAGACATACTGTACTAACAAACACACATGATCGAAAACCAAGCATAAATAGACTTGCAACACTAAAATCAAACACAACACACCATACGCCACAATAAGAACCATTGACTGACTCGTAGACGCTTATAAGTGATGATTTATCTTCAGAAACTGGCAAAGATCGTCACATTTGCTTTCCGGACTACAGACTGTGTAATAAGTTTGAACACAAGTAAGAAAAAGAGCTATCAATGCTCCAAGAAGAGCAACTATTGCCCATGGGCTCTTGAAATATTCATTCTTTAGTTGGGAGAAAAGTGTGTTACTCAAACTTTCATAATGCCTTTGTATCTTGTTGATTGCTTCATTATATGCTAAACTATTTGCAACTATATCAGTGGCTATTTCATTGAACAATGTCGCGACTTGCTTCTCGCTAGATAAATTGTTTCAATCACCCAAGCTTTTCTAAGAACCTTAACGTCGTCAATCAGACAATCAAGGAGCCACACGTATGTTGTAACCTATGCATCATCAAGTGGGCAACAGTACGTTTCATAGGCAATCATGTTTAACAACATTTGCTTGGTGTGATCATACAAGGTTATCGGAGGGAGTTTTACATTCCCTGAAAATTCCCACTAGCCTTTATCGAACTCAATGCGAGTCAAAGACGTAGTTTCTTTAAGAGCCTTGAAAGATATCCCTGCATTCACAAGCTCGCTAGCATTGCGAAAATTCCACCCTTCGTATTTAAATGATTTGACAGTAGGCTTCAAAATTTTGTCTATCTTCGTAAGTTTAGCACGAACAAGAGCGAGAAAATGAGTGGGTTCTTCACCATCTTCATGCTCCCCTCTGTTCGAACTTCCATCATTTCGGATAGGAAGTAATGGAGTATTACTTTCAACTTTTGTAACCACGCTCTTTTCCGCCTCATAGGTCTCTCAAAACTAACGACATCGATGAACGCTTCAATATCTTTTAAGCAATTGACTTCTGTCAACTTCATCACCTCCGTTAGAACTTCAAAAGGAATTTGGTTTTCCAACAACATCAAATCTTGAGCAACCATGACAAACTGGTTGCGATTTAACTCTGGAAAATCTTCAAAATTCCTGGCAAAGAACATCAAAATAAAACAAGAATCCAGCAACATCAACTTACTGAACTCCTTATCACAGAGATGGGCTGTCGATTTTTCTTCATAGAAGCTTCTTAAATGTTGCACCCTTTCTGGTTCACCAAGCTCGTCGAGCAAACGTCTTAGGGTCTCCTTGTTGCCATTAACAAGCCTCATTGCTAAAACAGGCTTGAGTGTCTCGGCATAATGGAAATCTGAATTCCCAAAATGGTAAGGACCAATGGAGACAAACTTCGGAACATAGTATTTCTTGTAGTCGGCTTTCTCTCTTGGCATAGTCGAAAGTCTGGGAATTCGTGTGGTTGGTGAGTGCTGGGGAGTGACAATGGCCTTAGAAATCGCGTCAATATTGAGTCATTATTGACCTCGATACTGCTTTGGGTTTGGTCTGTCTCTGACATATTTGGATTTGGAGATTTAGTATGGGATCATAAGCAAGGTACAATTAAGGATGACATATATACACACTTGGCCTTGTGCATAAGTTACAGCCAATCATTTGGAATCCTAAAATGGATTGAATTCCTAACTTATTGAGTATATAAAGTTACTCCATGAGTTTCACATTCTTGAAAAAAGTAAGTCCTAAGTTTCACATCACTTGAAAAAGAAAAAAAAGTAGATTAGCTTATGTTACAAAACTTCTTACCAAAGACTTTTCTTTGTTAAAGTTACAAATCACTACTTACGTATATTAAACAAATGAAATTGTATTTATATCTTTTTATGCATGGAGTACGTTTAAAACAAAAACCATATCAATGATAAAACATTGTTAATCTTATATACTATATAACAAAAAATAAATCAACGAGGACACATGTCAATAACCAGAGCTATCTATTTTTTTATTTTCTCGCCTCTGTCTTCTACTTAATTATGCATAATTATTTTTTAATTAAAGTTAAAAAAAACATCAAAATAAAAGAAGAATCCAGCAACATCAGCTTACTACTGAACTCCTTATCGCAGAGATGGGCTGTCGATTTTTCTTCATAGAAGCTTCTTAAATGTTGCACCCTTTCTGGTTCACATAGATTGATAGGATCTGTAGCTTTTCCATTCTTATCTCTTTGTAATATTGTATATATACTTTACCTCAATACATGAATAAGACACGGATTACATAATCCTTTACATGGTATCACAGAGCATACCCTAGTCGCTAAACCTTCATTTTTTTTCTTTTTCCTTCTGTTCTTGGTTGTCACGATGGCCAACAACAAAGACGAAGCCTCAGCCGCTAAGCAAGCCCAACTCCATCCTGTCTACAACGTATCGAACATCCAACACAAGATCCGTGTTCTAGATGGCAAGAATGTTTCGTACTCATCGTGGGTCAAGTTGTTTCAACTCCACGCACGAGGTTATGAGGTTTTATCTCATATTGACGGCACTGAACCTCTCGAATCAACCAATCCGTAGTATGCTTCGTGGGTGAAAATCGACTCCATTGTTCTCCAATGGATATACGGGACGCTTTCGGATGACCTCCTCGTAATGGTTCTCGAAACAGAAACCACGGCGTATGAAGCATGGAACCGTATCAAGAAAATTTTCTTGAATAACAAGGGCGCCTGTGCCGCCGCCCTTGAACAGGAGTTTACCAATTAACTCTCTGCGCTATGCCGCCTCTGGAATCATACTGTTAGCGCTTGAAGGAGCTTGCCGACCAACTGTTGGATGTGGATAGCCCATGACTGACCAAAGACTAGTTCTCCAACTAGTCCGCGGCTTACCGATTGAATATGATACAGACGGATCCTACATCAATCAAAGCCTGCCTTCATGAGACACGGCTTGCTCCATGCTCCAACTCGAACATCATCGTCTGCATGCTAGAGAGAACACTTCTGGTCCTGCAGTTCCAGTATTGGCCGCCATTGACGCACCGCCAAACAACCCAAGTCGCCGCCCTTTCAAACAATCGGGTGGAGGTAAGGGTAACAGGCGTCATTGTCAAATTATCATGGATCAATGAGCAAAAACTTTTAATGCCCATGAAAAACCAAAGCACTTTTCCATTGTTCCATTTTAAACTGAATTGTGATTGTGATTGTGCTTATTATTCTTATTGTTAGTGTTATGCTTATTGCTATTATTGTTATTGTTGTGCTTATTGTTATTATTATTTGTATTGATTTTGGTATTGTTATCGTTTTTGGCACATGTTATACCAAGAGTAAAGCTGTTAATGTTGTCCAAGTGTGTTTAAGATGTTAACATCTGATGGGATAAGTAAACATTCTAATGACTTCCACATAATCAAGTGTTAGACAAACAACTCTACAATCTACATGACTTGCTAAACAAAAACATTTTCGTACAACTCAAACGTCATATACTGACAGAAAGGTCCTTCGTTGAATCAGCCGTCAAGATACCAATTGCGCCGGTAAGATCACGTTGTTGAATTTCTATGAAAAAATATAGTTATGGCCTGTGTGTAAAAACTACATCAATGGGTCTATGATGGATTTCATGTAAGGATCACTGATGTTAACTTTGATGTTAACTTCACAGATAGACTATTGACAAAGTAATCACCAACGAATAACCATACTATAGCTTAACGAAGAAGCTCCAGGACTATAAATATATGAATTTCTTTGGGTTGTAACATGTCTTTTTGGGTTATGTTATGCTTTATGAAATGTTACAGGTTACAACTATGTGAATATTTTTGGTAATGCTTATCACTTAATAAATTATGTTGATTCCAACTAATTTGTATAGGCTGAAACTATTGGCACACCCAAAGTGCCTATTTGCACACTTTAGGGTTTATATGCGCTGCGTATAGGTCTATACGCAGCGTATAGGGTTGCATAAAAACCAGTGTCTGACTGGTGTTAGTTATGGTCTGTCTGCTCTTATACGCCGCGTATAGGCCTATATGCGGCGTATATAAAGGGTCGGTTTTTTTACAAACACTTTATACAATA
This sequence comes from Scalesia atractyloides, assembly GCA_947069175.1. Lineage (NCBI taxonomy): Eukaryota > Viridiplantae > Streptophyta > Magnoliopsida > Asterales > Asteraceae > Scalesia > Scalesia atractyloides. The sequence goes on along the minus strand of CAMTDV010000006.1, from coordinate 6,085,219 downwards.
TTAATCGTTTTAGCAAAGTTTGTAAAATATAAATTTTCTATTTTAAATAAAAAAATAAGTATGTTTTACAAACGTTTTTATACAACATTAAGAATATATATATGTTAGTATCAGATAGGTGTAGTATAGATCCCGTATTGACCTCGTACAAGCCTATAAGTGTTATATCGTATCGTATAGTATAGTATAGGTCCCATATAGGCATCATATAGGCACATAGGTCTAGTATTGTATAGTATAGGTACCATATAGGCCTCGTATAAAAGTATAGATGTAGTAAGGTATCATATAGTGTAGTATAACTTAAGTCCCGTATACGTGTAGTATAGTTAGAAGGAATATATAGGACCTATAATGGACCTATACGAGACTTATACTACATTATACGATACGATACTATAGGATACGATACATAACCGGTATAGGTGTAATATAGGTCCCCTATAGGAATATAAGTGGGGTTTAGGTCCCATATAGGCCTATAGACATATACAAGACCTATAGGGGACCTATACGAGACTTATACTATACGATACGACATGATACAATGCAATATGATACGATACTATAGGATACGATACACTATCCGTATAGGCCTATAGTTATGTATATGTCCCCTGTAGAACCATAGGTGTGGTTTAGGTCGCGTATAGGCCTATACAAGACCTATAGGGGATATATATGAGATTTATACTATACTATAATATACGATTCGATAGGCTATAAGTGTGATATCGTTTCATATGGCATAGTATAGTGTAGTATAGGTCCCATATAGGCCTCATATAGGCATATAGGTGGCATATCGTATAGTATGGGTATCGTACATGTCTCGTATAGAAGTGTAGATGTAGTATGGTATAGTATAGCATAGTATAACTTAAGTCTCGTATATGTGTAGTATAATATAGTATAGTAGGAATATACAAGACCTATAAGTGATCTATACGAGACTATACTACACTATACGATACAATACTACATCCATAGGCCTATACGAGACCTATAAGCCTATACGGGACCTATACAAGACTTATACTACACCATATGATACAGTACCTATACTATATTTACGATAAGTTGTGCCCCTTCTCACTCTTCTTCCGCTTTACAACCGGAATAAGGAGGTAGCCCTATATGATACGATACTACATCCATAGGCCTATACGAGACCTATATTATACTATACAATAGAATACTTAAAAATGTTTTTTTACTACACTATACGATACGATAGGATACAATATTATATTACACGTATAGTCCTATACGAGATACTACACTGTATGATACGATACTACATTCATAGGCCTATATGAGACCTATATTATACTATACGATAGAATATTAACAATGTTTTTTATTTATTTATTTTTAAAATTTCTTGTTATAAAAGTTTGCTAAAACGATAAATAATGTATAAAAATGTTTCTTTAAAATTAAAAAAAAAACACCCTTTATATACGTTGTGTATAGGCCTATACGTGACGTATAAAGGGACAAAATCCCATATCATATCAGAGATTCTCTTGGAAATTGAAAAGGTGGCTATACAACGCGTTTATAAAGCTAGGGTTTTGTGTGAAAATAGCCATTTTGGTGTACAAATATGTACACCCTTTTTATATGTTAGTGTCATTCATGTCAATTTTATTAGCAAATAAAGTAATACGTGAAACCCCTAGCGAAGCGCAGTACATATTGCACTCTTATTGTATTGTGTTATAAATGCTTACACCCGTCGCATCGCACAGGTTTCCTACTAGTATATACATATATAACCGGACATTATCTAAAACGGGATAAAACAAACTAAGGAACTCCTTCTGGATTTAAAATCAATCCGCTATGACATGGGTATGAACTTCCATTATCAATAAACAAACAAAAGTTGGTTGTATATAACAACATGGTTAAATTAATGATATAAAACCCGATTGTGTAGATTCCTATTAGGTTTTTCATAATAAAACTTATCCTTTTGGTCAGTGGTGAAGCTTAAGATTTCCGACAGGGGGTCGAAAACGTATATACCCAAAAATTTCTATAGAACCTGGGGGTTGAAAACGTATAAACCCAAAAATTTCTATATGAAAACTACATATATAACAATACTGAGCAAAAAGTTCGGGGAGTAACCCCCAACCCCTTCTATACTTCGCCCCTGACTTTAGTGCAAATTAACTCCCATTACTTTACTTGAATTTGTCAAAAAGAACGCATACATTAAGAAAGAAATGCTAATTAGTTTTTGTAGTAGTATAAGAATATAATTTTAGCAATATGTTATGTTAGTGGTTTTAGTAATCATAAATTTCTTGAAAATAGAGAAGTACTTTTACATTTTTGACCAATTAAAAATAGTAGCGTAATTCAAAAAGAATCATAAATAACAACATATTTCCATTATTTTATCAATCATAGGCTCATAGCCACACACATACATATACATTGACCACCTACAGGTTGCACTCAGAACACACATGATCAAAAACCAAGCATAAATAGATTTGCAATACTAAAATCAAACACAACACACCATAAGATACAATAAGAACCATTAACTAACTCGTAGACGCTTATAAGTGATGATTTATCTTCAGAACCGGCAAAGATCGTCACATTTGCTTTCTGAACTCCAAACTAGTGTAATAAGTTTGAACACCAGTAAGAAAACGAGCTATCAATGCTCCAAGAAGAGCAACCATTGCCCATGGGCTCTTGAAATATTCATTCTTTAGTTGGGATAAAAGTGTGTTACTCAAATTTTCATAATGCCTTTGTATCTTGTTTATAGCTTCATTATATGCTAAACTATTTGGAACTATGTCAGTGGCTATTTCATTGAAAAATGTGGCAACCAGAATCTTCTTGATGAACACAATAACTATAATAATGAATGAATAAACACAAACTAACTTTTTGATTTCTGAATGAACAATGATTTTGAATGTGTGAGTATATATTTACAATAGAAATCCTAACCCTATTTATACTAAGCGAAGAGGTGTGATGAAAGGACGTGTCTCTTCCTTGAAAAGTCGCGTATGATGAACATGTGGTGGTGCCGCCTTCTCAATCGATGCGTCTTTTGGATAGGTCACATACCTTCTAATGTAGGTTATAAAGTTCCATCATGTCACTTCTAGTCCTCGCACTTATCAAACTAATCTAATTATAATAAAAACTAAATATTTATATAAACTACCCGCTACTTTGACCAACATGGATTAAGGAATTACATATCAATATTTGTTTTATCAATCTTAGGCTACAAGTTGCACTCAGAACACATGATCAAAAACCAAGCATAAATAGACATGCAATACTAAAATCAAACACACGATAGGATACAATAAGAACCATTGACCGACTCGTAGACGCTTATAAGTGATGGTTTATCTTCAGAAACTGGCTCATCGTCACATTTGCTTTCCGGACTCCAGACTGTGTAATAAGTTTGAACACCGGTAAGAAAAAGAGCTATCAAAGCTCCAAGAAGAGCTACCATTGCCCACGGGCTCTTGAAATATTCATTCTTTAGTTGGGAGAAAAGTGTGTTACTCAAACTTTCATAATGCCTTTGTATCTTGTTCATAGCTTCATTATATGCTAAACTATTTGGAACTATATCAGTAGCTATTTCATTGAACAATGTCGTGACTTCCTTATCGCTAGATAAATTGTTATCAATCACCCAAGCTTTTCTAAGAACTTTAACGTCCTCAACGTCATCAATCAGACAATCAAGAAGCCATACGTACGTTGTAACCCATGCATCATGAACTGGGCAGCAGTATGTTTCATAGGCAATCATGTTTAACAACGTTTGCTTGGTTTGATCATACAAGGTTATCGGAGGGAGTTTTACATTCCCTGAAAACTCCCACCAGCCTTTATCGAACTCAATGCAAGTCAAAGACGTAGTTTCTTTAAGAGCCTTGAAAGATATCCCTGCGTTCACAAGCTCGCTAGCGTTGCGAAAATTCCACCCATCGTATTTAAATGATTTCACGGTAGGATTCAAAGTTTTGTCAATCTTGGTAAGTTTATCACGAACAAGAGCGAGAAAATGACTGGGTTCTTCATCATCCTCACGCTCACCTCCATTAGAACTTCTATCACTTCGGATAGGAAGTAATGAACGTATTGGTTTCAACTTTTGTAACCACGTTCTTTTCCGCCTCATACTTCTCACAAAACTGATGGCGTCGATGAACTCTTCCATTCCTTTTAAACAATTGACTTCTGTCAACTTCATCACCTCCGTTAGAACTTCAAAAGGAATTTGGTTTTCCAACAACATCAAGTCTTGAGCAACACTGACAAACTGGTTGCGATTTAACTCTGGAAAATCTTCAGAATTCTCGGCAAATAACATCAAAATAAAACATGAATCCAGCAACATCAACTTACTAAACTCCTTATCGCAGAGATGGGCTGTCAAATTTTCTTCATAGAAGCTTCTTAAATGTTGCACCCTTTCTGGTTCACCAAGCTCGTCGAGCAAACGTTTAGGGTCTCCTTGTTGCCATTAACAAGCCTCATTGCAAAAACAGGCTTGAGTGACTCGGAATAATGGAAATCTGAATTCCCAAAATAGTAAGGACCAATGGAGACAAACTTCGGAACATAGTATTTCTTGTAGTCGGCTTTCTCTCTAGGCATAGTTGAAAGTCTGGGAATTCTTGTGGTTTGCGACTGCGGGGGAATGACAGTGGCCTTAGAAATCACGGCAACAATCGAGTCATTAGTAACCTCGATGTTGCTTTGTGTTTGCTCTGGCACCGATTACATATTTGGATTGGAGGTTTAGTGTTGCTGATTGATTATAAGCAAGTGTTCATGTGTTTGCTAGTTACCTGCACAAGAATCATGAAATATAAGATTATGGTTTGGGTTTGAAAGTTTTCAAATTTTAATTTAATCCAATACCGAAGAATTAACACTCACGACTCAGTTTTAAATTCATGATATGAATTTTTAATGAGAAGTTGTTAGATTGTCAATACATTTTAGTTCAAAATATAAATGTGATCTTAACTAGGAATTGTTAGAAACTAGAAGTTATACCCGTACTTTGCGATGGGATAACACCTTTTTAAAGTTGCGCGTTATGGCTAGTTGTTTATAAAATTTAAGCGTATAAATAACGCACTTAACAACTATATATTTGAAAGCACAAAAATGTATGTCGTTGTAAAAGAGTATGCATAGAATACCCAAAAATAAATTCAAATAAAGTCGTGTATCATTTAATTTGACCTGACTGACTTCCAGAAAAAAATACGTCAATATGTAGAGCAACTGAAAACGTGTCATATTATATTTGATGTGTTGTATTTTCGAATAAAATTTACATTGAAACATAAACAACTTGAATTTATACTGACACGTACATAAAAATAAGCTCGTAAGAAAACAGTTTTCTTTTGTAAGTTAAAGAATGGTACGGCGTATTGCGATGGTGTCGAAACGTAAAGTGAATCGAATTTATACTGTCTAATGAAAACGCATTAAAACCCGACTCGTTTCCAAACAAACGTAGACCAACTAAACACATGCATAAAAATAAGCATGAAAACGTATTATATCTGGCCCGACTCATTTCCGAGGGGAAAATAAAATGTACGTCAAAACGTACCATGAATTTATACGGACACGTAAATAAAACTGAACACATAAAACTCGATTACAAAGTCTTCAGAAAGTTAAAGGATTGTAAGTTGTCAATGTTAAAAGTTGAGAAAACACAAAAAAATACGTCGAAACACAAATCAACTTGAATTTATACCGACACGTAAATAAAAATAAACACGTAAAACTCGATTAAAAAGTATTTAGAAAGTTATAGGATTATGAGTGTAAATGCTGAAAGTTGAGAGTTATATAGTATAATACTATTCACACAAAAATAAAGTCAAAAATACTATTTAGACAAAATAAAAAAACTGTTCATAAAACTTGCAATTGTTATATAAATATAAATAATATATTCTTATAGAAGCTTAAGAAATGCATAAACATTCACAGAGAAATTATGTGTTCTCTAAATTTATAACATTCAAAAAGATAATTTATTTACAATATATATATATATATATATATATATATATATATATATAAACTTATACGAGTTGTGAGAACTTAGAGAACTCGGCCTTGCGAAAGGTTTTTTCAAAAAAAGTTACCAAAAATCCTAAAAAAAATCAACTTTTCCAAAAAATAACTCGTTTACGACAACCGTAAATGCTGTAAAAACGATGTAATGCTTATGTCATCAACTTTTTACAGTTGTTGTAAGAGACCAAAAAAACCACTTCGAAAATTAATTTTTTAGTTTTTTTACTGCAGTCTTTCTAACCATTTTAATTTTGGGGAGTTAAATGAGAGCAAAACTGGTACGAGAAGGCCGAGTTCTCTAAGTTTTCACAACTTGGAGTGGTTTTCCCTTGATCTTGATGTGTGTGTGTGTGTGTATGTAGGGGGATTATAGAGAGAAAACTCACTTAAGTTAAGAAAACTCAAGAAAACTGTGTAACACTTTTCTTTTTTTTTTTTTTAAAAAAAAATAGGGAATGTAAGTTACATGTTAATGAACATTTTGTAACAAAAAAGGGTTGAAGAGTCTTTTTTATTAATTTTTTTAAAAATTCAGTGTTCTTATATAAAAACCGAATTTTAAGTTGGACACGTAAACTTTCATGAATATGTAATTTACATTCTCTAATTATTAAAAAAATTATTAGATAAGGTTTTTTTAAAGGAAGGAATCTCTGCACCTTTCAAAAATATGAAGTGTGTATTAAAATGTCACCAGTGGGTTTAGAAAGTTGGGCACGTAATCTTTTATTAATATTAATAATCGATAGAAAAAATATGTTAAAGTGACTTAACACATAAAGAATATTAGCATAAGAGTTGGCTATATGTAGGTAAAATTGAACATTCACAAACAAATTATTTTTTTTCTTGATTTATGAATATAATAAATACTGTTGTTACATAATAAATATATCTCATATCCAGTTATTTTGTTGTTGTCCTACATCAATTTTTTGTTCTTGAACAAGCTTCCTCCGTCATTTAGTGGGTGGAATATCTATTTCATTACCTTTTCTAATTATATATGTATACATTATATTATATATGTATACATTATATATGGAGGGGAATAGTAATTATGTTATATTGGTGGTTAGTCACTATCTGTGTATACATTTTGCATGGAGGGGAATAGTAATTATGTTATGTTGGTGGTTAGTCACGCAACTTGTGAATGCCACATGACATCTACTAAGTTGGTTTATGATTTTTCTTTTGGTTTTCCTCATGTTACATTATCTGTGTATAGATTTTGCATGGAGGGGAATAGTAATTATGGGTATGTTGGTGGTTAGTCACGCAACTAGTGAATGCCACATGACATCTACTAAGTTGGTTTATGATTTTTCTTTTGGTTTTCCTCATGTTACATTATCTGTGTATACATTTTGCAAAGAGGGAAATAGTAATTATGTTATGTTGGTGGTTAGTCACGCAACTAGTGAATGTCACATGACATCTACTAAGTTGGTTCCCAGGAAACACACATTATTATATATATAATTGATGAATTTGTTAGCTACAGTGAAAATTTAATTAACATGTATGTGACTCACAAACATCATGTTATCCAACCATATGTAATGTGATATCATCTCATTACATGAAAACTCTAAATTAATATTGTTGTAATTTTCATGACGTCCATATTTATTTAATTGATTATATCTTTTAAGGTAACATCCTTATTTTATGAGAAAATGAATAACAAATAGAATTAACTTTTATGAAGTCATATGCCTTTAGTATTTGTGCCGTATGTATCTTTACTAGAAGTCTATAACTTATTGAAAAGTTCGATTTGAAATAGTCCATGAGATCCAACTATGATTAATAAATACAAGATTGCGGTAAGATATGGGTTCAACCGCATTAACACACGATAAGATCCGACTACAATTGATTTCTCAAAAAACTTTGAAATTATCTAAATGGTTGAAAATGTATCGCTATTTATTTTCTCTCCAAGACAATTGCAACAAAACAAATCTTACGCTAAATTCACATTAAAAAACAGGCCCCCGCAATGCGGGGACTCGATTCTAGTCAATATAGTAGGTGCAAATGGTATATGGTAGGTAATGAATTTAATAACTTTTATCACGATTAGATGGGTTAACTTAATAACTTTTAAACATGATTTTATTTAGTTTTAGATTTATAAGTATCAATTTTTACTTAGACTAAACACATGTATAATAGGCAGGTGTATCTATCGTTTGTAGTAGAGCTATATAAGAAACAAGCATTGAACCTAAAAGATACGATTTTTAATTATTAATTTTAAATTACCAACTAGTTGAGTAATTATCTATTGTTGTTTTTATGTTAAAACCAGAAAATAAAAACAAGTAATAGAGAATTAGTATAGAATATCAAGAGCATAAAGAGTGTAGTTTTGGATCTTCGAATCCACTTGTGATGAATCATAGTTAAGTTGTTGGCAAGTGGTGAGGTTAATTAACTCAAAAACCTGACTCCTAACTAAGGTTATCGACGGACTTTTCTTAGATTTACAAAATATGACTTTAAGGTTAAAATATAATTAGAGCTGACTAAAGATAATCTATTGCCCAATCTTAGAAAAAGATTCTTTTTATGAACAATCCCCTAATATTGGGTTAGTTACATCCAACTACTTTTTTTTATTTTACATTATTCTCATGGCCTGCGATTCTCTAAAGGTCACATCTTCGCTTGTCACACCCCGACTAGCAGGGATTATCGATCGGAGCATGATGATTGTTCATAGCTCATGACAACTATTAAAATTTAAATATTTATTCATATCCAAATTAAAAATGTCACATAACATATAACATCCAATACATCAATCCGAAAACATAACTCATAAAATAAATCTTGTTTATTCGACTAAGGCATTTCCTACGTGTCTACATCCTCGTCTCGTCAACCTGATTTCCTGTATCATCCTGTAAAATAGTTTTTGGGTCAACATAAGTTGGTGATTAAATATTTATTTATAAATAAATAAATTATAATAGTTTTTGGGTCGATATAAGTTGGTGAGTCAATCTATATTTTTAAATAAATAGTTCATTTATTTTGTGAAGAAAATGTTAATATGCAAATATTGTGTTAATAAGGTGCTACGAACAACAGACAAACATCACTAACAATCATCATTATTCACATGAAATAAACTAACAACAAATATAACGTAACCAATGATCATCCCATAGTGATGAGGAAAGGGTCAACCAAAGAATAATTAGGCGATACCCACATCCTATGGTCATGAGGAAGAATGCGATGGAGAACATCCCAAACCATGAGGAAAGGTCAGCCTAAGAGTAATGAGGTGATACCAACATCTCATGCCTTTGAGGAAAAGTCAACCATGATAAGTGCCTAAGAATAATAAGGCACTTGTGAAACAAGTAACCATTGTTCATAAAAAAACAATCAAACCAAATAACACATAAACCATATCATGCTTTGATTATTGAGTTAAATGAAACATCAAATTAGCGACACATGAGATCTACTCACTGTTTGCGTATATTGATCCTTGAATAACTGCACGAAAATGATGAACTCCAAAAGACAAGATTACCCGAAATTATAAATACAAAAAATACTAAACAAACCAAACACATAAACCAAAACCATAAAACTTAGTACTATTATTTGGGTTTATATATATAAATCTCCAACATGAACAATAATTAATATTTGTAAAACTAAATCATAATGTGATCAATTTTATAAATCACAATTTAACATGTTACTATATGTTACAAATTAGATAAATTAGTAAAATTCATCTAACAACTTTATAAATAAGAATTTTTTTTATAGTTTTTCCTTCATTTACTTTATAAAGCGAATTTTTTTATAGTTTTCCCTTCATTTAAAATAGTTGAATTGGTAAAGAGTTCTATTTGTTTTATAATTTACTTAAATTCTTTTATCTCAAGTTAAATCACTAAATGTCATATTAATTTTAAAAAAGTTTTATGACATAAATATATCTTGTAAAAATCAGAAACAATATTTAGAAAATTTGCTTTGATAGATTTATAGTGTTATTCAAATTTCTAAATAATATAACCTCGAATTTATTTATGACAGATCCTAATGATCTGCAAATTTCACAAGCAAATCTAGAATCAACATGAACAATAAACAAATATCAATTTAAAAAAACACATTCCTAAATCAAAAGTCTCAAATCTACATCTAAGAACCCTAAAAATACAATAAATTACATACAGATTGTAAATGCCCTCTATCACATAAATTGATAGAGGGGTTTTGTAGATATCGAAAAATTAATGGACACACGAACTACCTTGTTTTATAAAGAATCGAATGAATGAGATATAAAGAGATATTCCAAGCCCTAGTATCATTAACGGGAATTCGTGTATAAGAGACAAAAAATAGTTTCAAGCTCTAATTTAAAAAATAACAAATTGTTGTGGACCCACCTTCACACATCCCCTCCACGCCGTTGCAACAACCACGACACCCCCCTCCCCGCCCCTTCTAGCGGTGTTCCCCGCCCAACCACGCCTCGCCCTTCGCCATATGGCGGGGGTGTTGAACCATAGTACACAGCCTAAGCGATAATTGACTATAAGGAAACTTAGTGGACCATGTATGTAACATCCCGAGCTAGGGTTGGCGTGTCACACAAACAATAAATTAGAGACAATATTAAATGATTTAATTAAAACAGTTTACTTCAAATTTAAATCCAAAATCATACATAATACATCGGTTTTAAAAGAAAACATACGTCTTAATTTTTAACCTCTCAAAATTCCTTATTAATATTAAGTAATTTGATTTATTTATTAATTATGTTAGCAGGTTTAAAAAAGAAAAACTAAATAAATGCCACATATGATAGCTTATCTGCAATTCATGTAAATTATATAGAATCATAACATAAAATAAACTTTAATAACTTAATTAAAACAAAAAAAAAGTTTATGAGTGAGCTGATTGAAACACTTCTAAAATTTGGTTACCATTCTATAAAATATTCTCTCCCTTTTGGATATTACAATGTATGTCAATGTTCGATCGGGTTCCACCTTGTTTGACCATGATTTACCAAGCTTAACCATTATTCGACCTATATTGACCATTTTTAACTATGTTTCACTATGGTTAGCCAAGTTTGGTTTATTAAATTTAAAAAAAAATATTTATTGGTGAAAGTGACTACGGCGCTGTCATACACCTAAGCTTAGACGCAAAACCACTCAAAACTATATGTAGTTTTGATTAAATTTGAAATAAATCAGTAAATTTTCATCAAAGATTAAAACTAAGAATCAAATCAAATTCATATGGGTTGCAACATCAAATCTTGAGTACCTAAATCTCAATTTCATATGGAACGAAAAACAATTATAACATCAAATCTATCTAAATCTGTATTTAGATCTCACAGTTAATCTGAAACTCATGTTTTTGGTTCAAATGCCTACAAAATTGAAACACCTTTCACAATTGGAGGAACATCATCACATATTTCACTACATAGTTTTGATTGGTTTCGAGTCTAAGCTTAGGTGTGTGACAGCACCATATCCACTTTCCAATATTTATTTGTCCTTTATAAATCCATAGCATATTTAAAAACTAAAGAAAAAATTACAAAACCGTCCTTTACGTTGAACCATATTGCAAAGCATGTCATTTATCTTCAAAAAGTACAAAAAACGTACTTGATGTTTGCAAACTCTTACACGTTGTGTCCTTTAGCCCTAATTCAGTTAGTTTTCATAGGTTTTATTTGTTTTTAGAAAAATAAGTTGGGAAAAGACCAAAATACCCTCATATAGGGTCCACTTGGTCAGGTTTAACCACAAAAACTAACTGAGTTGGGGCTGATTGACATAACATGCAAGGGTTTGCAAACATCGAGTACATTTTTTTTTGTACTTTTTGAAGATAAAGGACATAGTTTGCAATTTGGTTTCAACATAAAAGATGATTTTTGTAATTTACTCAACTAAAATAAATTCGATACTAGCCTCAGATTGATGGTTGGAGTAGAAATTTACATCATGAATTTCATCATCTTACAAAACAAATTTAATCATTCATGAAATGGTTTCCTAGGAGTTGGTGTTCGATTCTCCATTGATTGTAGCCTTTGCTTCAAATGGAAAACTTCTACCTGCATGCGCATTCGCATTCATTCATAATAAACAAAAATATACTTAACATGGTTGACTAGATGTATGAATATCTGACATGACACGACGCGAACCTAACACGAAATTTGTGGTTTTGATTTAGTCTAAATAGGTTTGGGCCAGTTTCTGGTTGAACCAGCGAACCCATTTAGCTAAATGGGTCGGGTTTTTGTCAACCCGGTAGGTTGACCCATTTAACCCATTTATATTTTATTTTATTTTTTCAAAATGTGTTTTATCACTTTTATGTCCTAAACTAAATTGGTTGAGTATTTTAGGTCATAACTATAGCTTAAAAAAGAAACTGGCATAAGATTTTATAACTAAATGTAATTGTTTTATATACATTCATTTTGTAAAATTTTAGTATTAAAATATTAATTTGCAAAAAAAAAATTAAAAAAATCAAGTAAAACGGGTCGTGTTCGGGTCAACCAGCGAATATACGTGTTACTTGTGTTCGGATTCATATGTCTGACATGATTTTCGGGTCCATGTAAATTTCCGGGTTCTGGTTGGGTTGGACCCACCAACCAACGAACACGACCAGTTTAGCACCTCTATTGACAAATATTTAGCCAAATTCGTTCACCGTTTACTGTTTATATTTCCGTTTTTTGTTTTTCTTATCTGTTAGAATTATTAGAATCATACCTGCAGCTGAAATGCTCTTGCTCTTTCTCCAGAGAGGACTCCTCTTGTTGATTGTAATTCCTACACGCGAAAGCATCATCAACTCTAATTATTAAGTGCTGATGACTAATTAATATATGAATGATAACCCCATGAAACATATGTTATAGATGCAGTAAATGAGCATGTCGGGTAACGGGCCAAGACTAGTAAACTTTCAGTACATATCACTATTAGTTTTTTAAGTTAAATGTCATTTTAGTCCCTGTGGTTTGGGTCATTTTGCCAGTTTAGCCCAAAGGTTTCATTTTTCGCCTGTGGGTCCAAAAAGGTTTCATCGTTGCCATTTTAGTCCACTAGGTTAACTTCACCCATTTTTTCTGTTAACGAGAAGGGCAATTCTGTCATTTTATATGTAATTCTGTTAACTAGAAGGGCAATTCCGCCATATAAAATGACCGAATTGCCCTTCTCATTAACAGGAAAAATGGATGAAGTTAACCCAGTGGACTAAAATGGCAATGGTGAAATCTTTTTGGACCCATAGGCGAAAAATGAAACCTTTGGACTAAACTAGCAAAATGGCCAAACCACATGGACTAAAATGGCATTTAACTCGTGTTTTTCTTTCTTATTCAAAAGTATATAACCTTTGCCTGCAAATAAAATATACAGAATTAACACACACAAAAAATAACTTTAACTTAATTTGACATGATAAGAGATGACCCATTTAATAACCACCATCGACCGATTCATAAATAACGGTTCGAAATCACAAAATTAAAAACTAAATTAGAGTGAAGTACACTGATGATCCCTGTGGTTTACCAAAAATATTGGATTTGGTCCCTAGCTTTTCAAAAGTACACAAATGATCCCGGTGGTCTGCACTTTGTAACACACTTAGTCCCCAACTTTGCCAAAAGTCACATGAATGGTCCTTGTGGTTTGTACTTTTGAACGCATTTAGTCCCTAACTTGGACATGCTAAAACCTTGAGATTTGTTGGCTAGGGACTAAACGTGTTGCAAAGTGAAAACCACAGGGACCATCCGTGTTCTTTTGAAAACCTAGGGACCAAATCTAAAATTTCGGTAAACCACAGGGACCATTCGTGCACTTAACTCACTAAATTATTTAAATTTACCTTTTGTGTGTCATCCAAAACCGCTTTTAGAAACGCAACATCATGCTCAAGCTTCACATGATCAGAATGCACAACATTGGACAAACTATTAGCGTCTTCTTGTGCCATTTCTACCAAACCTAACTTTTCCTTCATCATTTCCATATCTTTCAGTGTGTCATTCCATCTTTTTTCGGCTTCTTGTCGGCTTTTTATAACAGAAGAAAGGTTTTTTTCTGCAGCTTCCCGACCCGCCAATGCAGCTGCTAATTGTCCTTCTAGAATCCCGTTCTTGCGAATTAAAGCCGACATTTTTATTTCGTATGATTGATAAATACTTGAAGAACCAGGAAAACAACCCGATTTTCCGTCGGCTTCTTGGAATGCAACAGTGTCGTCGTTCTTTTGTTTTTCGTCTTTTTCTGTGTTTTCGGGTTCCACCATGGAAGGAGATTCTTGGGTAGTTGGATGTTTTTTTGTCTGTTCTATTGGCTGAGATAAACATATAATTAAGGGGGGTTAGGATGCGCGTCTTAAGTAAGCACAATCAAAAGCTGTTTATCCAAACATTAAAATTAGTAAATTTCTCCCGCGCGTTGCGGCGCCGTTGAAACATAAAGTAACGTGAATTTACACCGTCTAATGAAAACGTATTATATTTGACCCGACACATATGTCAAAATGTAGCCCAACTGAAAATGTGCATAAAAATAAGCACGAAACGTTTTATATTTGACCCAACTTATTTCCCAAAAAAATTACGTCGAAATGTAAGAAAATAGTGTTTTATTAAGTTAAAGGATGGTACCGCGTTGCGGCGGCGTCGAAACGTAAAGTAACTCGAATTTATACCGTCTAATAAAAACGTATTATATTTTACCCGACGCGTTTCCAAACAGCATTTACGTCAAAAGGAAGACCAACTTGAAACGTACATAAAAATATGCATAAAACGTATTATATTTGACCCGACTCATTCCCAAACAGCATTTACGTCAAAACGTAGACCAATTGAAAACGTACATATAAATATGCACGAAAAACGTATTATATTTGACCCGACAGAATTTACGTCGAAACATAAACCAATTTGAATTAATACCGACACGTACATATATACAAATAAGCACTAACTCGAGGGGTCAAAATGACATTTCATAAAGTTTTTAGAAAATTAAGGGGGTGTAAGTGTAAAAACTGAAAGGTAAATGTTCAAAGTAAAAAAAATCAACAAAGAAAAAGTTACTGTAGTTCCAATGTGACGAACGTACAGTAACCCAACTTGTTCTTTAATAATATTTATAATTATAATTATAATTATAGTTATAATTATTGCAACTACCAAACACCCCTTGACCCAATAATAAACTATTCAATAGGCATAAAAGAAACAAAGCAAATTATAAAGGCTTACCAATGAGGAACGTTCATCTTCCAAATTTCTTGCTAGTTTCAACGCCACGTCATCATCAACGTGCTCTTTCCTTAGTGAAACATTACCAGGATTTGAATCCACTAACTAAGATTCGGACAAAGATTTCCTACCCGAACCGTGATGTTCCATTACGGATGCTAGACTTTGTTTCTCGGGACCACTTGTGGGTCCCGTGGACAAAGAGCACTTTTTAGATGTCAATGTAATTCTTCGACTTGTAGATGTTTCATTCTTTTCCAACATTAGTATTTCAACCTGTAATATTATTTGAAAGAAGTTATTGAATTTTCTATATATGAACAATACTTGCAAAACAAAATGAAACCTCATTAAAATTTCAAAGAGTAAACTGTCATTTTCGTCCGTGAGAGTTGGCCACTTTTGCGACTTTCATCCAAAGGTTTTTTTGCATATGGGTCCTCATGGTTTCAAAATCTTGTCATTTTTGTCCCTAAGGTTTGGCAATTTATTGCAACTTTCGGCCCTCTAGGTTTGGCCCTTAGGGACGGAATTGACAAGATTTTGAAACCACGAGGATCCAGCTGCGGAAAAACAAACCTTTGGCCAAAAGTCGCAAAAGTGGCCAAACCTCAAGGACGAAAATCGCAATTTACTCGGTTTCAAATAATATTATATTATAATTATAACAAACATGTACATTTTCAAGTTAATTTTTGGAAAATAAAATAATAAAGTTTTGAAATTTGGAAAAAAATTGATTTTTATTATTTTAGATTATATATGAACAATATTTACAAATTCTGTAATTCCATCATATACCTGATCTGAAGATTCTTTCTTTAAACCTCCAAATGCAACCAAATATTCCGTTTCTTTCTTTTGTGAAAGCACAAGACTAAAGCCCTGTTAAAAGAATATAAATTTTTCTTTCTAAAAGTTCAAAATTTCAAATACATTCTTCTAAATTTTATAATATCATTTTTATGCTTTCAAAACACTAGAAATATCATATTTATCCATTTCAAGAACATAAAATCATATTATAAAAATGAGAAGGGTAAAAAGACAAAATAGATCGCAAAATATAACACAATGCCTAAAAATATAACACAATGAGTCGCAAAAAAGACACAATGACGGAAATATAGAAAAGACATAAAGCTAAATAAAAAGACACAATGATCTAAACAAAAATTCTAAAATCTACAAGTTACAAATTCAAAAGCGAAAACCTAAAATCTCATATCGTAGTTCGATGAGACGGTTCCAATGCCGCTTGAATGAGTTCAATCGGAGTCCGCTTGATACCGTCCCCACGACTTCCTAATTTTAGGAGACTGTGTATTTGATCTTACCCCTTATTACAGTTTGTTTCACTGACTAAACAAATATGAAACATTGTTACGACAAAACATCTAAGTTCATAATGGGGATTATACATAAAGTAACAGATTATTATCACCGAATGTTTGTCCAACTAAACTAACAAACTATAATGAAATACAGAAGGATATAGATGAAAGTTTTGAAGTAAACGTAGGATGTACAATATCAACGCATCGACATTTTTAAGATGAGTTTGAATGCTTGGCAAATTAAACTGACATTACCGTTTGAAAAAGTGTAATTGGTTAAATGCTTGGTTGGTCCCTGTGGTTTGCGAAAATTGCAGATTTGGTCCCAATGGTTTATTAAATACACACTTGGTCCCACTGGTTGCAATTTTTGCACTCGGGTGGTCCTTATGACTAACCCATGTTAACTTTCTCAGTTAAGTCTATGTAAAATTACCACTACCCTTACTATTAAAAAACAAAAATAAATAAACACCTTCTTCTTCACCCTGATCTTTCTCTCACACTTTCCTTTTCTCTCTCTAAAACCACAAGACCACCGTCTCCCACCTCCACCACCGCCTCCACCACCGCCGCCTCCACCGACGTCTCCTACCTTCTCCCCCCATTCACTGTTTCAGGTAGGAGAAACCGTTCACCAAATCTGCAGTCCCGTTTATCCTACCTCCCCCAACCGCAGGCAACAATGGGCTAGCCGATCGAGCCATGAGCTGGGGGTCAGGAGTGTGGCTTCTCGACAAAGATGAACCCAGAGCCGACGCATAGGCGTGTGACCCAGATCCCATCCCCTGAAGATGCCCGAAATGGGAATCAGAAATATCGACATTTCATCAAACGCGTTATGGCTAGCTGGACGAGACGCTTGCCTAGAACCAGAAGCAGCCTGACTCATATCATCCTATATCCAATAACCAATACCATACATAAAAAAATTAATACACAAATCATATGACCAAATACAAAGAAACCACAATGATCATCAATTCATCATAATCATAAATTCTACCAATCCAAAATAAATCTACAACTTTTTTACAAACAGAAATTATAACCTGAATGATCTCAGCAATGCTCTTTTGCCTACTCCCTAACCCCAAACCGGGCAACCCGATAAGCCCGTTACCGCCCCACTCCGCGATACCCTGCGCCTTTCCGGCATTCCCATTATCTTTCTTCACCTTCCTCATATCCCCAATAGCAGACCCCGCACCCCCACTCTGCAACCGCTGCGAAAACCGCCAATCATCCTTATTTAAAAGCGGTGGGGGTAACCTAGGGTTGAGATTAACATTAGCATGATAATAGTCAACATAAGCTGGATCAGACCTCAACTCTTGTTCCGAAATGCCACCGTCAAACAACCCTGCAACCGCATTAAACGATCCGTCAACGGTGGGCGGTGCAGACCCACTTCGGTACATGTTAATCTCCATCTCATGATCACTACTACTCATCCGCTTCAGCATCCCTGACTCCTTGTTGCTTGATCGCATTCCGATATCCGACATCATCTTTGAATAACTATCGGTCATCATCCTACCCTTTTGTACCAAATTAAAATAAAAAATCAAAACTTTTTCACCTTAAACAATGCAAGCTTGAAGCTTTACGGATTTTGATGGTTAATTTCACTTCATCTTGTAATAATCTAGTAGAATGAACATGTTGGTTTGTCGAATTTAACAAAAAAATTGCACCTTTTTGTCTCTAATTTGACTATGTCAGTAAATTAGTGGAGGCGGTGGTGGAGGCGGCGGTGGAGGCGGCGGTGGAGGTGGGAGACGATGGTCTTGTGGTTTTAGAGAGAGAAGGAAAGTGAGAGAGAGAACAGGGTGAAGAAGAAGGTGTTTATTTATTTTTTTTTTTAATAGTAAGGGTAGTGTGGTAATTTTACATAGACTTAACTGAGAAAGTTAACATGGGTTAGTCATAAGGACCACCCGAGTGCAAAAATTGCAACCACTGGGACCAAGTGTGTAAGTAATGAACTATTGGGACCAAATCTGCAATTTTCGCAAACCACAGGGACCAACCAAGCATTTAACTCTTGGTATTATAAGACGAGTTCTTGGTCGCAAAAGGCAAACCATATAATAAAAATATTGTAACAAAATAAAAATTACCTTGTTGGTAGTGATTGATTGTTGGGATGATGTGTGAACAATTGACCACTCCAGTTTTAATATATCAAATACTAATATCTCTGCATGTCCTGTTAAAAGCAAGAACAAAAGTATATTAACGAATACAGCATACACAACTTCATGATTTTTATAGTAAAATGCCATTTTCATCCCTGAGGTGGTCAGTTACTTTCGTCCAAAGTTTTGTTTTTCCGCATTTGGATCCAAAAGGTTTGAAATCTTGCCATTTTCATCCGGCTCGTTAACTCCATCCAATTTTCTCCGTTACGTCAGGGGTATTTTCATCTTTTTTGTTAACTTAAAGGGCAATTCGGTCTTTTTCACTTTAGTAAGGGTATTTGGAATACTTGTACATTATGCTAAATGCTTGTACATGAAGTGAAAAAAACCGAATTACCCTTTAAGTTAACAAAAAAGACAAAAATACCCCTGAATTAACATAGAAAAATGGATGGAGTTAACGAGCCGGATGAAAGTAAACAGGATTTTTTTGACATTTAGCATAATGTACAAGTATTCCCAATACCCTCACTAAAGTGAAAAAGACCGAATTGCCCTTTAAGTTAACAAAAAAGACAAAAATACCCCTGACTTAACGTTGAAAAATGGATGGACCGATGGAGTTAACGAGCCGGATGAAAGTAAACAGGATTTTTGACATTTGCCCACAAGAAAACCGTAGCATTTTTATTGAGTTCTATCATACACATAAAAACACAACTTAAAAGAATCCACCGTTTTCATAACATTTTAGCTTAAAAGACATACGTTTTTTTCTGCTACCACCACCTGCAATATACCATTTTATTCCGCACAAAACTCCACAACAACCAGCTCGAGGTGACGGATGAAAACCATGTATCTTAATTCTTGACCACATCATCTGCACAAAAAAGCAGCATGTTTTACGAGAAAAAAATGATCTTTATTAATCATGATTCAGTGAAATAAACTTTTGGATATCTGGTTGAGAAAAAAAATGATAATATGCTGACCGTTTCAAAATCAAGGGTAAACAAATCATTCAACGATTTCGACTTTGAGGTTCCTCCAAATACTAGAAGCAGTTTATCATCATAAAGAGTTGCCACATGGTTACATCTTGCGGAAGGTCCAGCTCCCCTTACAAAATATTTAAAAAAAACTGTAAAAAAAATAATTTATTCAGATAATTATTCTGTTTTTGCAAGATTAAGTCCCTACACTACCTATAAGGACCTTTTTTTATGTTTTAAACTACGTCGAAACGTAAAGTAACTCGAATTATACTGTCTAATGAAAAGGTGTGTTATCTTTGCCGCGACTCGTTTCCGAACAAAGTTACGTCAAAACGTAGACAAACTAAAAACATACATATAAATAAGCACGAAAATGTATCATATTTGACCTGACTTATTTGCAAAAGAAATTTACGTCGAAACATTAACCAACTTGATTTTAAAAGTAAATACCGTAAGAAAATTATGTTTTTTTAAGTTAAAGAATGGTATGACGCGTTGCGGCAGCGTCGAAATGTAAAGTAACTCGAACTTATATTGTATAATGAAACCGTATTATATTTGACCCGACTCGTTTTAGAATAAAATGTCAAAACGTAGACCAACTGAAAACGTACATAAGAATAAGCACGAAAACATATTATATTTGACATGACTTATTTGCGAAAGAAATGTACGTCGAAGCGTTAACCAACTTGAATTTATACTGGCACGTATATAAAAATAAGTAAGTAAGAAAATTATGCTTTTTAAGTTAAAGAATGAGCAGCGTCGAAACGTAAAGTAACTCGAACTTCTATCGTATAATGAAAACGTATTATATTTGACCAGACTCGTTTTAGAACAAAATTTATGTCAAAATGTAGATCATCTGAAAACATATATAAAAATAGGCACAAAAACGCATTATATCAAAGCCTACTTATTTCCAAAAAGAATTACGTTAAAACATAAATCAATTTGAATTTATACCTACACGTACATAAAAACAAGCATGTATTGAAATATTCTTACTTGCAATGAAGAGGAAGCCATGTGAGTGATTTAAGATCAAACATATGTAGATCATTTAATTTTCTTCTCTTATTATCTTCACCTCCAAATAATATTAATTTCGAGCCTGCTCGGACTACTGTGTGACCACTGCGTGCAATCTGCAGTGTCACATATTTTAGTCAGTAAGGACTAGAGAGCTTTTCTTGCTATAAATATCATATACAAAACAAATGTCAAAAAAAGACCCGATGGATTTTCGTTTATTTTTACATATTTAAATACTTAAATTTATAAAAATCAACAATAAGGTCCTCACACTACAGTGCAACAAATACGTCCTTCTTTGTATAACTAAATCTGTAAGCATTTAAAAGAAACTAGAAAATTATGGATCAAGTCCCTAAGTTTATGTAAAGGACCTTTTTGTTGAATTTTTATAAGCTGAGGGACTTAACAATGCAAAATTAGAGTCCAGGGACTTATACGCAAAGCGAAAGTCCGAAGGGATTTTTTTACATTTGCCCTTAGAAAATTCCATGTAACGGTTTTCATATACGAATAAGGAAACTGGATTATGTATTTATGTTTTATCTCTAACGGGTCAAGTAGCTGAAGCTCAAAGATTGAACTAAAAAGGAAAGGCTCAAATAGACCTTCTAAAATCATTTTATTTGATATAAGAAAGTTTACATTATAAATGGCAATATCCGTTTCGCAATCATATTAACACCTTTATTACTTTTAAACCTCAAAAAAAATAAAATAAAATAAGGAAGTGTGTGCGGGTCGGCCCAACCCTTTTTGACCCGTTACCCCGACCCTTTTAAACCTGTCACCCAACCCGCCCGTTTTGCCATCCACAGAGCCAAATATGAATGAAAATTTACTGGGATGTCTCCTTTTGCTTCCACAAGTGACCAAGACTCTGTTCCTACATCAAATGCCCACACTGCCAAAACCAAGATTTATAGAACTTTGAGTAAAGTACACGGATGCTCCTTGCGGTTGATCAAAATTTTGGATTTGGTCCCTAGCTTTCCAAAAGTACACGGATGGTCCCTGCCGTTTGCACTTTGTAACCACAGGGACCATCTGTGTACTTTACTCTAAAACGTTTTTACCTTTGTGAAAAAAACACTGTAAATTAAACCGTTTAAAACTAAAAATCGATGAACTTGTGAGATTAAACAACCTGATACTCGATCACTCGGTGGGGAGGTTCGGCCTCCGATTAAAAGCACCTTTTTCTCCCAAGGAACCTAATTTAAACAAAAAAAAAGTAAATTGTTAGATAATAATATTAGTTTTGAATGTTTAAATGTGATTAAAAATGCTAAATAATACCAAACAATGACCCTTGCATGCCTGAATCTTTAGTTGAAGACTAGACGGTGAAAGGTATAGTCTTGATGAAGCTGTGGTCCATGAATAATTTTCTAAATCTAAAATCTAAAATAATAAGAAGCATAATGTTATCAACTTATTAGTGTAGCAAGTGATTCTTGCTAGAATCATATAAAATTACATATGGCAGATTGGATTTTAATAATCCCAATCCCAACTGAGAATATTCTTACCACCGGTCCCACCTTTTCGACTATTTTTTGCCAATGGACCCCGTTAAAAAACTTAACGTTTTTTTTGCTGATGTGGATAGTTTTTAGTGGATGTGGATGATGACGTGGACATATGAGGTGAAAAAAAATGTTTTTTTTTTTGTTTTTTCCTGACGTGGACATAAAAATATTCCACCTCTTATGTCCACGTCAGCTAAAAAACTAACTAGGTAATGTTATTACCCCCAGTCCACTGAAAAAAATACATAGAAAGTTAAGGCTGGAGGCAAGAATATTCTTAGGTGGGATTATAAAAATCCAATTTGCCTTTCGTAATTTACAGACAAAATTGACAAAAAAAAAAAAGATATCTTTTTGTACCTGTACATCTTCTAATAGCCCCTTTCCGGATTCACCGCCAACTACAATCATCTTCTTTCCAATTACGACCGATGCATGCTATTTACGACAAAGGGTAAAAACATTCACTTTCAAATTAAGACAATCTTTACCGGTCAATAGGATCGACTACAGGTGGCAAAATGGGTGGGTCGGGATTCGGGCGGGTTGGGTAACACCTCAAAATTATTTGGAACAAGTCAAAGCAAGTCGGGTTGGATTGACCTGAAACACATTCTATCCAAATAAACTTTTGGCAAGTTTTGACCCGTTTAAATGATAATTATTTTGTCAAATTTATATTATAAAAACTACATTATCTCGGTTTTAACCGAGAGGTTTTATACACTAAAAATACACTTTTGGCAATTTTTGACCCGTTCCCTTTCATGCCAATTTTGTTTTTTACCTATAAAACATAACCTGAATTGACCCGTTCAAAATGGGCCACAAATTATCCACCTTTGAACTAAACACTAAAACTAAATTCCTTAAACGGTGATTGAAAAATGTGTTACATTGAATCGAGGTGTCGGTTTATCTCCACTTGTTGAAATCTTTTTCCATCCTTCACTATTTCCGGTTGCAGTGGATGAACAATGGCTATTTTCATCAGAACCACTGATGACAGTTACGGTTGTAACATTATCACCCTGTGATGTTTGAACCCAAAGTAAGTATAAAAACAAAATATATCATCAGTATGTGATGCTTTATAACATCAATTCATGTACGTATGTATGTATATATGTATATAGAAAATGTGCAAAGTTAAGTTGTTACTTTGGATTTGTTTGCGCGTTTGGGGTGACGGATAGGACTACGTCCGCCCTGAGGAGAGTCGGAAAGCTGAACTTTTACCCTTCAGAAAGAAAAAAAAAAAACCAGATCCAATAAATCACAGATCACAACAAATTATTAAAAGTTTAGTTTTATATGGAGGTTTATAGAGATTTTAGTACAAAGGGTTGATGTCGATAAATGGCAGTGTACTTCCATAAGTTCGTTATCGTTCATTTGGTCATTGTAGTTTGTCCCGTGTCGTTTTAATCGTTAAAAGTTATAAAACGCGTTCCGTTTTGAATATTTTAAAACAAAATGACCTTAATGCCCTGAAAAGTTCCACCTAGAACATTGTAGGTGTCATCTGTTTAAGGATATTATGGTCATTTTCGTTATATACCATAAAGAATTAACTGTAATTTCTAAAGCGTGACATAACGAATTAACTGTAATTTCTAAAGTCCCCATCTTTCTAAAAATACACAGATGGTCAATGTGGTTTGCACTTTGTAACGCATTTAGTCCCCATCTCAACAAATCTAAAAGTTTCAGGAGGTCCAAGTTAGGGACAAAATACGTTACAAAGTGCAAACCGTAGGGACCATTCACGTACTTTTGGCGAAAGTTGGGGACTAAATGCGTTACAAAGTGTAAACCACCGGGACCATCCGTGTACTTTTGAAAAGCCAGGGACCAAATCCAAATTTTTGGAAAGCTGCAGGGACTATTCGTGTACTTTACTCAATTCAAATATATAGGTTCAAACAATCAGAACGGAACCATTAAACCAGCCTGTGGGCCGACCCATCTAACCCAACCGGCTTAGTTTGTCAATCTCCTGAACCGTAGTTACGGGTTTTCTGCCCAGAATTTTCTTCCAAAAGCGGTGGGACCCACCCGGCCTTGATCAGCCCTAATTTTTGCTCTTAGGTCAAACATTTTCTTTCAGGGTCAAACTATCCATAAATAACCACCATCTAAATCTAATCTACATTACCTAATAAATAAGGATATCTAGTTCTACATTTTAATATCTTATCTCGAGCCACCAACTTTTGCAAACTGTTCAGTAGCATGGATCGATTTAAGAAACGGGTCAAAGTGAGCTACTTTAATAAACAAACTATCCGGTAGCATGAATCGATTTAGTAAACGGGTCAAACTCATCACTTTTAGTAAACGGGTCAAACTGATCAATTTTAGTGAACGGGTCAAAACCAATGTTTTAGTAAACGGGTCAAAAATATTTCGAACAGATGGATTAAACTGATTTTTACCCTATCTTATAACACATAAACACATGTATCTAAGATTCTAAATACACATATATGCATACACACAATTCATTAATAAGTTATAAAACCTTTTATTTAAAATTATAAAATTTAACACACATACATACACACAATTCATGAATACATTATAAAACCTATTATTTAAAAATTTATAAAGTTTAACACACATACATAGTCACAATTCATTAATAAATTATAAAATCTTAAATTTATAAACTTTAACACACATACATCCACACACTTCACTAATAAATTATAAAACTTTTTATTTAAATTTATAAACTTTAACACACATACATACACACAATTCATTAATATATTATAAAACCTTTTATTCAAATTTATAAACTTTAACACACATACATACACACACTTCACTAATAAATTATAAAACCTTTTATTTAAATTTATAAACTTTAACACACATACATACATACATACATACATACATACACACAATTCATTAAAAAATTATAAAAAATTTATTTAAATTTATAAACTTTAACAGAAACCCCTCACCTTCCAAGCTTCTTTCCTCTTCTTGAAAACGGAAACATGATTCTTTAAACAATAACTAACAACTGCAACCACCATTGAATAAATTAGGGTTTATAAAGATCAAAACTAGAAGTAAAAAATGTTAAAAAAATTGTTAAAAAAAATGTAGAGGTGTTGAAAGTTGAAACTAACTAACCTGTTTGAAGAAGAAGACACTATAATGGGTTGAAATGTAGAAGAAATGGAAAGTATTGATGGGTTCCTACTTCAATTTTTTAGAGTAAAATAATTTGAAGTAATAATGGAGTTTAAATGTACCTGTGAAGAGCATTAATGGTGGATTGATTTTGCATTTTGTTTGTTTCTTCAGTAATACATCACATCGAACCTGGAGCAGTGGAGCTGTCACTGCTCATTTTTTCTTTGAATTTGTAATTTTTTTAATTTTATTTGGGCTGGGAACTAGTTTTTTTTAGAGTTAAGTGTCATTTTCGTTCCTGTAGTATGTTCAATTATGTCAGTTCAAACCAATTTTTAAAATTTGTATTATTTTCGTCCCTAACATTCTTGAAACATGTCAGCTTCGTCTAAAAAACATGAGTTAACCGTCATTTTCGTCCTTATGGTTTATTCAATTCAACCATAACTTTTTGGACGAAATGGTATGTTTCAAAAATGTCAAGGACGGAAATGATACAAGTTTAAAAATTGGTCTAAACTGGCATAATTAGATAAATTACAGGGACAAAAATGACAGTTAACTCTTTTTTTTAATAATGGTTTTTCAGCTTGAGTCAAGATAAGCTTGTATGTTTGGTTTGTAGAAATTAAGTATAAGTCTTAACTAGTAATGTGACCAGCAGGTGATGCGTTGTGGATCTGTTGCAAACATTGAATTGACTGGATTAGTTTAAGCGATGTGTCATGTGTTAACTATATGAAAATGTATGTTTCGATGTATTCGGTTCAACCCAATGTAAGTTATATAAATATTGCGGTTGAATCAAAACGTAGAATAAATCGAATTTATATCACAGAATGTGATGTATCCTAAAAAAACATAAAGCGTGAATAGAAGTAAAAAAAAAAAAAACAAAAACATTCACATTAAAGGGAATACATAAAGGGAATACATGATTGTTTTGTAAAGTGAAAAGGGCCAAAGGAGATGTAAACATCAACAACTTAATTTGGTTATATATAATAATAATATAATTGTAACTTTACCCGTCTTGTATTGCGAGAGATCAAAACGTAGAATGACTCGAATATATACCGTTAAGTGAAAATGTATTTAACCCCGCTCGGGTCGGAAAAAAAATATGTTAAAATATAGATCAATTGAAAACGTATATAAAATAAGAACGAAAACGTATTATATTTACGTTGACTCGTTTCCACACAAAAAAAAAAGTTTGTGTCTAAATGTAAACCAACTTGATTGATAACAAATCACCGACATGGTATAGCAAGATAAAAGATCTGAAATGTTCTTGCCCCAACCATAGCTTTAAAGCTTTATCAAAGTCTTGGAGAGAATATTGTTTATCTGAGTTAAGTCCCTTTAGGATACACAAACCACGTAAGCAATAAGCCTTAGCTAATAGATCACGATATGCTTCCTTGCCTTTATCCTCATCCTACGTCTCATGTATTAGTTACCATGGTATGTCATGTCACACCCTGACCCACAGCGGAATAAAAGTCGGGGCATAATTGGGTTATCACCAAAGCTCATGATGTTTACTAAAATGTTTCATGTTTATTAAATTCAAATTACAACTTAAATATCCAAATCAAATCCATACAATTACAAGGAAATGAAACTAAGTAAAACAATCCAAAGCTTAAACTGATTTATTCTTCTAGGTCTTCCTATGTGTTTCTTGCCTCAACTGGATCACCTGTATCATATGTAAAACGGGGAATATTTTGGGTCAACAAAAGTTGGCGAGTGAACCTTGATAAAACATTGTTATTAATTTCTTGTTTTATTTAATATTGAAAATTTGTGCAATGATCACATGTGAGCAAACATATATAATTAACAAACACAAACCACTTTGAATGAGTATATGATATGAATGATGATGAATGTGAGATCAATGCTCAATCAAACGGAGCCGATCGTATGAGGCACCTGATGCTCAACCCGTCTCCCACGGGGAACTGATGGGCCTTATGATATGCGTGCACTGAAAATGATAAATCCAAACTACATATAATCCACACAACAATTGATACACATTTGATACACATTTGATCACAGATATGATGGATGCACAAGTGTTTAAATATAATAAAGAATTATATGACACATGATACACCCCAAAACATGATTAAAACGGGGAATTTGGTAGAGATTCACTCACATTGGGTGCGTTCTTTGATTACGTTGGATGCGCACAAATTTTAGGATTTGATCGACGAGGAAAAACTAACCTAAAATAATAACGGAATGATTCGGTAAATAAATAAATTTTATTTGGAATTAATGTTTTTAATTAGTGCTCTTAACGGAAATTTTTAGATTTATTTTTGTGAGTTTAAGGACATTTTCTAACCTTAAAAATATTATTTTTAAGTGTTTTAATTGATTTTTAAATAAAATAAATAAATAAAAAGAAAAAAATGTTGACTTTTTTGTCACACCCCGACCCGCAGCGGAAAAGGTGATCGGGGCATGATTGGGTTATCATCAAAGCTCATGACATTTATTAAACGTTTCATATTCATTAATACAAATTAAATGGAAAATTACAACGATTGCTACAACATGATCTAACTAACAATCTAACTTCTTTGTTCTCTTCTAAGGCATATCCTATGTTTTCCTTGCTTCAACCTGTTCACCTGTATCATGTGTAAAAAGGTTTTTGGATCAACATAATGTTGGCGAGTGAATCCTATGGAAAACATTTTAACAATTTATTTAAATTGATTATGAAATATGTGCACAACCAAACATGAGTAAAATTAGATGTAACTTGATCAACAATCATAAGATGTTAAATGAAACACTCATGAACAATAATGGAACAATTAAAGGCACGCGATGCTCAACTCGTCTCTCACGAGGAACTGAGGGGCCTGATGAATGAATTGCATAAACATGATAATATGAATAACACAACTACAAACAATATAAACTCAATGATACACACATGAACAATAATGAAATAGATATGAAGCACGCGATGTTCTACTCGTCTTCCACGAGGAACTGATGGGCTTAATGTATTAGTTTCATATGACTTGACAAATGGCAATAAGTAAATCACAACAATAAAAACAATCTAAGTTTAAGTCATGATGTGGTATGGCACAAGTTTAAATAAATAAATTAATTAATTTCATAACACATGACACACCCCAAAATGTGTAATTTAAAAGGGGAAATTGTAAGATTCACTCACAGTGGGTGCGTTCGGTTGTTGACGTTGAATGCACGCGAAGTGGTTTTAACCACGAGTGAGATTTAACCTAGATAAATCGCATTATGGTTTGGTAAGTAAACGGATTTTATTAAACTATTTTAGTAGGATTGTTGGGTGTATTTTTGTGAATTTGAGGCTATTTTCTAACCTTAAAAATGTTATTTTTAAGTATTTATAATTGATTTTTAATTAAAATAATTAAATAAAAAAATAAAAAAATAAAAAATTATTTTATTTTTTTTGCTACAGTGACTTTGACCTGTTGACTTTGACTGCGTTGACCGGTTCGAGGCATATTGTTGTGCGCTGGGTGAGGCTCGAACCCGAGACCTCCCGTACGCGTGCACGCAGCTCTACCAACTGAGCTATGTGTCTAACCCGTTATATATCCGATTTTAATTTCATATATACATTAATTAGAATTAACAGAAAATCATTTTTATTTTAAAAACAGATTAAGCGGACCGGTCTTGCACTCCACAGGTCTCGAACTCGGGACCTGTGGTTTAATCTAACACACAGTCCACCGCTGGACTGTGTGTTCAACATGTTATATCATTCGATTTTTATTATACTTAAATACTATTTATTTATTTCCTTTTCTGCCTTAATTAAAAAGAGGAGATAATTGTCCGAGTCGGTGCTGAAGACCGGACTCGAACTCGTGACCTGTGATATAAACAAACACACAGTCCACCGCTGGACTGTGTGTCTAACTTGGTTATTATTCCGGTTATTAATATACTTAACATATATCTAAGGCGACTCCGGTTCAGTAAACAAAAAATGGATTTTTATTAAGGCAGCGTGTGTGAGACGGGAATCGAACTAAAGACCTTTGCATGTATAACGTTTTATGTGCACACAGTCCACCGCTGGACTGTGTGTCTAACCCGATAAATTTCATGATTTATATTATACTTATATAATACAGAAAAACATCGTCTTCTCCACTGAAAAATAACCAGAAATCGAAAAATCGGCTGGTTCAAGTTTTATCGATTTATTAGTGTTTTACAGTTGATTAAGGTGAGATAATTGTGAAAAAGGAAAAGAAATTTGGCGGAGAATTATACCGACTGGATCCTCTGTTTTCCGGCAGAAACTCCGGTGACAGAATTCACTTCCGGCGACGTGTTCCTTATAGCAGCTAGTCTCCGGAAAGCTTGGAAAAGGTAAGGGTGACTTCGG
Organism: Scalesia atractyloides; assembly: GCA_947069175.1. Lineage (NCBI taxonomy): Eukaryota > Viridiplantae > Streptophyta > Magnoliopsida > Asterales > Asteraceae > Scalesia > Scalesia atractyloides. The sequence goes on along the minus strand of CAMTDV010000006.1, from coordinate 6,055,125 downwards.
TAAAGGGTTAGGGGGTTCAGTAAAGCTTAGGGATTAAAACTCGGTTTTCCGGCGAAAAACAGAAAAGTTCCGGCGAGGGAGTTTTCGCCGAGAAAGAGTGGGGTTTTGAGCGAAAAGGTCTTCAATGGTTTGAGGGTGAATTTATAGGGAAAATGGAAATGCATTTGGTCTGATTTCCGACTGTATTCATCAGTTTAAGTTTTCCGGCGGTTTTGAAAAGTGTCGCGGACTTCAAACATCGGTTATAACCGATGTCTGGTTAATGGTTTACGTTATAACGTAAATCGTAGTTAAGACTCGCGAGTTTACCGGGATTCCGACGACTGAACTGATTGGGCGCCGGTTTTGAATTCGTAACGACACTTTATCAATTAAATGATTCTACTAGATAACAAACAAGGCAGTTGGCGCAGTGGTTTGTGTGTGAGGTGATAAGTCACTGAGTGACTCGGTACAGACCCGGGTTCGAAACCCGGCAGATGCATAATATTTTTATTTTGCGATTTTTGACAGTTTTTCAAAAACTAAATATATATTCCCGCATAATAATTGATTACGGATCGTTTAAAAATATTTTGGGCATTTAATTCGCAACGAAAATTTTGACTGACTGTCGGTTGATAAACGGAGCGGGTTTGGTAAATCCGTTTTTGACGGATGTTACAGTATCCCCTGCTTTTTAGAAATTTCGTCCCGAAATTTAAATAATGATATATTTTGACTAAAAGGATGATGATGTTTTGTTTGACAGTTGTATGCTTAACAAAATAAGGGCTTAAGTTTTTGTTCGAGGCGGTAACGTTCCTTGTAAGGGTTAAGTACCCTATTCAGGAATCGCTTTTTGTTGCCTACTGTATAAGTATTGATAAACAGGAATGATTTGCTAAAAGAATGATATCATGCATAAGAGTTTAGATACGTTTGGGAAAATATGGTTATATCCTAAGGCAAAACTTCTAACACTACAATCTACATGGAACATAAATAAAAACACAACAGCTGATATTTGAACATAAGTAAGCACAACAGCTAATATCCAAACATGAATGAACACATCAGCAAATATTTGAACATGAATAAACATAACAGCAAATATTCGAACATGAATGAACACATCAGCAAATATTTGAACATGAATAAACACAACAGCAAATATTCGAACATGAATAGACACATCAGCGAATATTTGAACATGAATAAACACAACAGCAAATATTTGAATCCACATTCTGATAACATATATGTTTGAATGATGGAAGTTCCTCTCTCGTTTGTTATGATGGAGAGGTTAGTTTATGTAGAAATGGAACACAATCCTATCTCTTTAAATAACATGATGATATAAATGTATCACAAATTCCAACCAAGGCAATACTAAATCCTACATGGAACTTCTCATAACCGCCTGATAATGCCTCTGATCCTTTGGCAAGAATACTTATATATAGGAAGTACCAGCGGCGTATCCACCATATTCTTGCCAAATTTTCATTAGTTTTATCCACAAGTTATGATTGGTTACCAAGAAACTAATAAATCCTACATAGAACTTCTCATAACCGTCCGATAATGCCTCTGATCCTTTGACAAGAATACTTATATATAGGAAGTACCAGCGGCGTATCCACCATATTCTTGTCAAATTTTCATTGGTTTTATCAGTGAATTATGATTAGTCCTATAACTCTACAATCAATACAACAAACATAAATTACTGAAATGAAATATATTTGTGCGATCAAGGCTCAATCGAACGGAGCCGATCGTATTGCATGTACTGAAAATGAGATGGATGTGCGCTCAAGGCTCAATCAAACGGAGCCGAACGTATTGAATGTACTGAAATTGAAATTGTGTGCTCAAGGCTCAATCAAACGGAGCCGAGCGTATTGCATGTACTGAATATGAATAACTTAACCACACAAACAGCCTATGCATGGAACCTCTCATAACCGCCTGATAATGCCTCCGATCATTTGACAAGAATACTTATATATAGGAAGTACCAGCGGCGTATCCACCATATCCTTGTCAAATTTTCATTGACTTTATCCGTAAGTTATGATTAGTTCTATGCGACTCTACAACAAACACAACAACCACAAGATACTGATAATGAAATTGTATGTGCGCTCAAGGCTCAATCAAACGGAGCCGAACGTATTGAATGAAATTGTATGTGCGCTCAAGGCTCAATCAAACGGAGCCGAACGTATTGAATGTACTGAAATTGAACAACTTAATCTAAACAACCATCACACAATCAGCCTATGCATGGAACCTCTCATAACTGCCTGATAATGCCTCCGATCATTTGACAAGAATACTTATATATAGGAAGTACCATCGGCGTATCCACCATATCCTTGTCAAATTTTCGTTGACTTTATCCGAAAGTTATGGTTAGTTCGATGCGACTCTACTACAAACACCACAACCACAAGATACTGATAATGAAATTGTCTGTGCGCTCAAGGCTCAATCAAACGGAGCCGAACGTATTGCATGAACTGGAAATGTAAATTGAAATGTGCGCTCAAGGCTCAATCAAACGGAGCCGAACGTATTGCATGAACTGGAAATGTAAATTGAAATATGCGCTCAAGGCTCAATCAAACGGAGCCGAACGTATTGCATGTATTGAAATGTAAAATAAAATAACCGATCAAGGCTCAAACAAACGGAGCCGATCGTGCGGGCCTGCCCTGATCAACCGCATAATAAAATGGGGATCAAACTCAACCTCGATGGATGGGGAGCTGCGGCCTCAGCAAAAGCATATACTGAAAACAATATATAATATATAATATACCATAATTACTCTAACAGTCTACACATGTGATAAAGAAAAACATAAGACTAAACAATAGGAGTTGAATCTGGATCTTCGGCGAAAAGGACTAGCTGAGTATCTTCGTTTGGGCCGTCATTATCTTCGACAGGATTGGCGTTGATATTGAAGACTCTTTCTCTTGTTGGTGGCATAGTGGTTGGGTTTTCTTGGTTTACTTGGTTAACTGGGTTTGATTGGGCTTGAGTGTTGATAACGTTAACCAATTGAGGGCATGTGTTTCTAAGGTGGGTAGGGTCGCCACAATTGAAACAGGCTCGCGCATATGGGAACATGGGGTATTGGGGTTGGTGATAAGTTTGGGCCATGTTTTGAGTAGGGGAAAAGGTTTGGTCTTGAAAGGTGCGACAAACATTGCTCAAATGACCATAGCGTCCACAAGTTGTACATAGCCGGCAAGGTAAAGTAAGGGGATGGTGATAAAAACAGTTGTTGCATCGAGGGTGAGGTCCAAGATATGGTTTCTTATTTGGGTAAGCTGAGTTGGGTGCCACTTGGGTGATTGGGATAGCTCGGATGGGTATGGCATGAAAAACGGGTTGATTTCGTTGAGTAGCAGCGAAAAGTCGCCCGACTCTTCTTCTCTTAGGATTGGGTTAAGAAGGGGATTCAGTTTGGGTGGAGTCGGAGGTTTCAGTCGATTCTTTATCCTTCTTCTTCTCCTCCTTGAAGTCTTTGTTTCGGATTCGGTTCTCGGTGAGCTCTGTTGCTAGCTCCATTGCTGCTTCCAAAGTTGCAGGCTTGGTACTTATCACAGGGTCTTGAATCTTTGACGGAAGGCCACGAATGTAGTGCTCGATCAAACGGTAGAGGGGAGTAAACATGTTGGGAACCATTTGATGTAATTCGAGGAACCTTTTGTTGTAGGTGGTGTGGTCTCCTTCCATTTGCTTCAATGAGTAAAATTCATCTTCTAATTTCTTGATTTCGCTCCTTGGACAAAATCATCTGGTCATGATTTCCTTCAATTCGTTCCAAGTTAAGGACATAGCATCTTCAACACCTTGTTTGGCCTTCTCTGTATTCCACCAAGTAAGTGCTATCCCATATAGTCGACTGGTAGCATAACGCACCTTGCGATCATCAGGGCAATCGCAATTTAGAAAAGTGTTCTCCATTTCTTCAAACCAATGGAGAAGAGCGGTGACGCCTTCAGTCCCTTTGTATTTCGGAGGGTCGCATGATTTGAAATGCTTGTATGTGCATTTAGTGGTATTTGGGGGAGAGTTGAAAATGTTTTGGTTTGCTTGATTGACAGGATTATTGGTAAGTGCTTGTTGAACTTGGATTACCATGTTGGGTATTACGGCAGCCATTTGTTGAGCGATTAAGGTAGCCATGCGTTCGCGGGCTTTTCTTGCTCTCGTCTTCCTACGGGCGAGGTTAGAAGACATCTACAATGAATACATGACAAGAGTATGAGTTGGATGCTTTTGGGATCATGGGTCGCATTCAAGAATGAACATTCATAAAATAATTATACAAAAATACTACATCCATAGGATGTCTTGGGCTTTGCTCGCTGTTAGGCCCGTCATGCCGCCATACTTTACCTGTGGGAATCATGTGGGCCCCCATGAATACCGGTTTTTCATATGGTTCGCACGGTTTCTGCCTGGTTGCGTACACAAAAACCCGGAGAAAATCGAGAAATTTGTATACAACGTGTGATATTCGGAATGTGTCCAGGTGTAGACACGGTGACACCTCAAAGTAGGGTTAGTTCGAACGACGTTTGGTGTGGCATGCTTTGGCCTAATAGGTCCTTCGTACTCTCATCGTTGGTCCCCAGGTAGGCAAACTGGTCCGTTATATTGGATTTATACGAATGCCAGCCTAGACAGGACGTTCCGACTACCGGTACTTGTACCCTTTCAGTTACTACATGCCCGTCGCAGAACTTACTTTGATGAGAATTGAAAATTGCACAAAATCTTTGGATAATGAGAGTATGAAAATAAATGGAATACATGAACATCGATATATGTATAATGAATATGTATATATGTATAATGAATATGTATATGAGCATGTATGTTTGACTGGAATGTAAACAAATATGAAACAATAAATATCACAAGTTTGTATGTAACCACCTAATCAATTTAAAATTTAGGCAGACTATAGTATAGGCTCTAAGGGTCTAATAACCTATCCTATATCCCTATAGTCATGGCTCTGATACCAATCTGTCACACCCCGACCCGCAGCGGAAAAGGTGATCGGGGCATGATTGGGTTATCATCAAAGCTCATGACATTTATTAAACGTTTCATATTCATTAATACAAATTAAATGGAAAATTACAACGATTGCTACAACATGATCTAACTAACAATCTAACTTCTTTGTTCTCTTCTAAGGCATATCCTATGTTTTCCTTGCTTCAACCTGTTCACCTGTATCACGTGTAAAAAGGTTTTTGGATCAACATAATGTTGGCAAGTGAATCCTATGGAAAACATTTTAACAATTTATTTAAATTGATTATGAAATATGTGCACAACCAAACATGAGTAAAATTAGATGTAACTTGATCAACAATCATAAGATGTTAAATGAAACACTCATGAACAATAATGGAACAATTAAAGGCACGCGATGCTCAACTCGTCTCTCACGAGGAACTGAGGGGCCTGATGAATGAATTGCATAAACATGATAATATGAATAACACAACTACAAACAATATAAACTCAATGATACACACATGAACAATAATGAAATAGATATGAAGCACGCGATGTTCTACTCGTCTTCCACGAGGAACTGATGGGCTTAATGTATTAGTTTCATATGACTTGACAAATGGCAATAAGTAAATCACAACAATAAAAACAATCTAAGTTTAAGTCATGATGTGGTATGGCACAAGTTTAAATAAATAAATTAATTAATTTCATAACACATGACCACCCCAAAATGTGTAATTTAAAAGGGGGAATTGTAAGATTCACTCACAGTGGGTGCGTTCGGTTGTTGACGTTGAATGCACGCGAAGTGGTTTTAACCACGAGTGAGATTTAACCTAGATAAATCGCATTATGGTTTGGTAAGTAAACGGATTTTATTAAACTATTTTAGTAGGATTGTTGGGTGTATTTTTGTGAATTTGAGGCTATTTTCTAACCTTAAAAATGTTATTTTTAAGTATTTATAATTGATTTTTAATTAAAATAATTAAATAAAAAAATAAAAAAATAAAAAATTATTTTATTTTTTTGCTACAATGACTTTGACCTGTTGACTTTGACTGCGTTGACCGGTTCGAGGCATATTGTTGTGCGCTGGGTGAGGCTCGAACCCGAGACCTCCCGTACGCGTGCACGCAGCTCTACCAACTGAGCTACGTGTCTAACCGTTATATATCCGATTTTAATTTCATATATACATTAATTAGAATTAACAGAAAATCATTTTTATTTTAAAAACAGATTAAGCGGACCGGTCTTGCACTCCACAGGTCTCGAACTCGGGACCTGTGGTTTAATCTAACACACAGTTCACCGCTGGACTGTGTGTTCAACATGTTATATCATTCGATTTTTATTATACTTAAATACTATTTATTTATTTCCTTTTCTGCCTTAATTAAAAAGAGGAGATAATTGTCCGAGTCGGTGCTGAAGACCGGACTCGAACTCGTGACCTGTGATATAAACAAACACACAGTCCACCGTTGGACTGTGTGTCTAACTTGGTTATTATTCCGGTTATTAATATACTTAACATATATCTAAGGCGACTCCGGTTCAGTAAACAAAAAATGGATTTTTATTAAGGCAGCGTGTGTGAGACGGGAATCGAACTAAAGACCTTTGCATGTATAACGTTTTATGTGCACACAGTCCACCGCTGGACTGTGTGTCTAACCCGATAAATTTCATGATTTATATTATACTTATATAATACAGAAAAACATCGTCTTCTCCACTGAAAAATAACCAGAAATCGGAAAATCGGCTGGTTTAAGTTTTATCGATTTATTAGTGTTTTACAGTTGATTAAGGTGAGATAATTGTGAAAAAGGAAAAGAAATTTGGCGGAGAATTATACCGACTGGATCCTCTGTTTTCCGGCAGAAACTCCGGTGACAGAATTCACTTCCGGCGACGTGTTCCTTATAGCAGCTAGTCTCCGGAAAGCTTGGAAAAGGTAAGGGTGACTTCGGTAAAGGGTTAGGGGGTTCAGTAAAGCTTAGGGATTAAAACTCGGTTTTCCGGCGAAAAACAGAAAAGTTCCGGCGAGGGAGTTTTCGCCGAGAAAGAGTGGGGTTTTGAGCGAAAAGGTCTTCAATGGTTTGAGGGTGAATTTATAGGGAAAATGGAAATGCATTTGGTCTGATTTCCGACTGTATTCATCAGTTTAAGTTTTCCGGCGGTTTTGAAAAGTGTCGCGGACTTCAAACATCGGTTATAACCGATGTCTGGTTAATGGTTTACGTTATAACGTAAATCGTAGTTAAGACTCGCGAGTTTACCGGGATTCCGACGACTGAACTGATTGGGCGCCGGTTTTGAATTCGTAACGACACTTTATCAATTAAATGATTCTACTAGATAACAAACAAGGCAGTTGGCGCAGTGGTTTGTGTGTGAGGTGATAAGTCACTGAGTGACTCGGTACAGACCCGGGTTCGAAACCCGGCAGATGCATAATATTTTTATTTTGCGATTTTTGACAGTTTTTCAAAAACTAAATATATATTCCCGCATAATAATTGATTACGGATCGTTTAAAAATATTTTGGGCATTTAATTCGCAACGAAAATTTTGACTGACTGTCGGTTGATAAACGGAGCGGGTTTGGTAAATCCGTTTTTGACGGATGTTACATTTTTGACCCCGTTGACCGTTGACCGGCCGGATTGTGTTTAATTATGCGCTGAGTGAGGTTCGAACTCGGGACCTCTCGTATGCGTGCACGCAGCTCTACCAACTGAGCTACGTGTCTAACCCGAAATATTCTCTGTTTTAATTATATTTATATACTAATTATTTTTAAAATTATTTGGTTTTATTAAAAATGGCCGAACCGGTTGCAGGGACCCGGAGTCGAACTCGGGTCCTTCGGTTCGAGTGCGCACAGTTGGGCTGTGTGTCAAATCTGTTAAACTTATGAATTATATTACTCTTATAAACATTCTGTGACTTGTTCTGATTCGGTTGTAAAAATGTTGGTTTTAATTCTGAAATTCGGTAACGTGTGGGATTCGAACCCGGGACGTGTGCATTGTTTGTGCACACAGTCCACCGCTGGACTGTGTGTCTAACCTGTTCGAATATCCAGTTTTAATTATATTTATACTTATACTTGACTTCATCTTCTTCGTTTATAAAACGCAGAACAGTGAAGTCCGACTGTTCTGTGTAAATCGATCATCAAGACTTATAATTTGTTGGAAAGAAATAGATAGAAAAGATTATTGAATGAAATGTACCAAACAGAATGTTTTTCTCAGATTTCTGGCAAGAGTCGTCGGCTCTGATTGGTGACTTCCGTCTGAGTGAATCGATTAACAGTTTTGATCAATGTGGTGTGCAATTAAGTTACTATACAAGGGATATCAGGAGGTTTAGATGATTGTACCGATTGACAGCGAGACTTCGGAATTTCATTGATTTTCCGGTGAGTGCAGAAATTCCCGGCAACGTTGTCTAAGACAGATTCTGGTTGAACGATTTATGTTAATACATGCTTAATAATGGATTGCAAACAAAAGAATCGAGAATTTTACCGATTTGGAGTAAGTCTCGGTTTTCCGGTGAAAGTCCGGCGAATACAGAATATCTCCAGCGATGAGCTAAAGCTTCGAAAAAGTAAGTGGTTCTGAGCGAAAGGATTTCCGGAAGATTGAGTGGGTATTTATAGGGAAGAACTGAGTGAATTGGGTCCGTTTTTGGGTCTTGATTCGCGGTCAAGGGTTTTCCGGCGGTTACGACTAAAATTGAGGGCCGGCAACGGTTATGATTTGTGTCGATGATCGGTTATCGCGTTTAGTCAAGAGAGGAATGGCCAAAATCGCGGATTGCCGGATTTTTCGGTGATTGCGAGTTCTGAGTGTGGTGATCTCCGGTTTTGAATTCGGGTTTTATTTTAAGTATTATTTGTTTCAGTATTTTCACAAAGGAGGCGTGTGGCGGAGCGGTGTGTCGTGTGTTTGAGTTTGTGGGTGACCCGGGTTCGAAACCCGGCGTCCCCATTTTATTTTTTTCTCACTATTTAATATTATTTATAAATTATGGTTTTTAAATTCTAATATAGTTATTAATTATGTATCGATTAAAATTAATTTGAGCAATAAATACGCAACGAAAATTATAACTGGATATTCGATTAATAAACGAAGCGGGTTTTGAAAACCCGTTTTTCGACGGATGTTACATGTCATATTGGTGAACTACATAAATATGAAAGTAGAATCAAATTGAAAATAACTCACCATAGTAGATATTGCATCAGATAACAAAAAAATGCAATCATCCATACCCTTAAGTCAAGTGGTCTATGCTCCACTCCTTTTGCAATGATAATCTTGGATTTTTTTAAGCTATCTTTTGTAGTGTAGATATCTTCTAAAAAGATGTTGAATATCCTCATTTGCATAATTCCACATAATTTTGGATTAAGTGACTGTAATTCCTTATAAGCTTCAATCTCCTAAACAAAAGAAACAGCTGAGCAGTTAAATATAATGAAAGGACTCAAAAGATTTTTTTTAAACCATAATAACAAAGAAACAACACAAAACTATACAAGAAATACACACTCAATCACACACATGTTGGATTTGATAATTCACTATCAAACTTATACTTATGTAAATATGTGTTACTAGTATTGAAGTTATGTCTAGGATTAAAATTATATTATGTAACAGCTGGGTAGGTTGTGGTTATTGTAGTGACAATTTATCTTGTCGTAATAACCACCATTAACTATTATGTGCGCCAAGTAATTGTCGTAATAACCACCATTAACTATTATGTGCGCCAAGTAACTGTTGGGTATAAATACCAATGTTTTGGAAACCGGGTTGGATCGGCCAGTCGGACCGGTTCGGGTCAGGGTATTTGACCGGATGTGCAGCGAACCAGGGGTTGGACCGGCGGTATAATTTATAGTATAATTTACCTTATTAATTTTACGGCACCATCCGGTTCTTGCACCCAGTCCGGGTCGGACCAGTGGACCGGTAAAGAGACCTGTTCGACGTCTAGCCCGGTTCTGAAAACCCTAAACCATATCATTTTTAAGTAATCGTTTATATAATATCATTCTATTTTCTCTCAAGACTGTTATAAAACATTGTGTGATACAAGTAAACTATGGAAGGCAATGATTCTCACAACGCACACAACTGTATACATATATATATATAGAGAGAGAGAGAGAATATTTATATATATAGGGTTAGGATCATTTCAGAACCCAACAAACAGAACTCTTTATAGCCACTCATTTAATTTTTAGTATTTCTTTATTTTATTAATAAATGATATATGAAGGGTATTAAAGTAACTTAGTCATTAGAATTTATCCCATGAAACTAAACCGCCCGAATTATCTCATCATTAGTCGATTTGATTGATATTATCTCGTGACTACATTTTCTTTTTATTATCTCCATTTATAATTCACCTTTGGATATTGATTTTAGAATTTTGGATTGGTTTCATCAAATTAATTATGATTAGTTATCCACCTTTAATAACTAGATGATTTCTCATTTTCAAACATGCAGTTATCTCGAAATCGACAGATATTTCATGTATATAATTCGATAACTTGTTAATTGGCACTTTCATGTTTTTGAACTTTTCGTGTTTGAAGATTTGTTGCTCATAGATAGACATATATATTCTTTAAATTAAGCATGTGACTATTTATTTATATATATGTAAAACATACGATGTGCATATATGTAATGTATTTTTATATATGTAGATGTAAAAAGTGAATATTTTATATGTTTTGATAAATATATACTTTCTGTTGTAAGTTATATGCAGTAAATAATATGCTTTTGATATGTATTTCACATATTTACATACATGTAAAATACTTTATATGTGTAAACTACTTATCGTAATTATAGTTTATTTGTTGATTACATATGTGTAAATCTCATATTTACATATATGTAAATTTAGTTTATATGTGTAAACTACCTATATACATATATGGAATACTTGATATGCATATATGTAACTAGAAAAAGAAAACATAACATTCACACACATGAAACATGTAATTTACATTGAACTTGAATTCATGATTTTAACAAAATCTCTAAATTTTGGTAATGTAAAAACAGCAAGAACGAACATATAGAAAATATTACATAGACTTTAGAATCAATAAAAACACTTGGACGATTTCTTCTTTACAGCATTTTAAAAGCCAACTCCTTTATTTATTTATTTATTACTAGTCATCATCACATATTAGTAAGAAGGAGAAATAATAGGATATTTCTTATATATGTGGAGGTGGTTTTTACTATTATGACCTTTCAACTTAAACTAACCTTCAAATTTCCCATTAATTACAATCATACCCTCATCTATTTACAATCATTGATTAATTTAGATCTATGGCTCTAAATAGTTCTTAGGGTTCTGCATAAAATTGCAAGTTCTGCATAGAATTCAACCCTATATATATAGAAAGAGATGCTCTAATAGAATACTAAGAGTTTCCTTTTCCAAAGAAGAGGAAGACATTATAGAATATATGGTTTTATGATGCCCATCTTCAGGCCAATCAGGGTCTTCAGTTTCTTTACATAATATCTGCAAGCAAAGGAAATCCATCGCAAAGGTGATGCATGATCAATGACTGAGGTACCTAATATTTTTTTCCTCAATAGGCCAATGAGTTATGTCCAACAGGTAAAAACATAAATAGATCAAATGAAACATGTCAAATGAGTTGAGCCTCACCTAAAGTGTGTCTACAAACTATATATCTATATCTTTATCTATATCTATGTCTATATCTATACTACTTTATTAAAATTTCCATCAATTTTTAAGATGGCATGCCAAAAGTCTAAGAACAAATTCCAACTTTTTGACACTTTTCTTCCTTACTGCCCCTTCTCTTCACTTCAACACGTGTCGTTTTGAAACCTCCATTGAAGTTGAATGTACATTGAATTTTAAGTCGTTATGAATAATTTGGCCTGAGATAAGCATTTTGTATGTCTACTAAAGTCAGGTGCAACTTCTTCATATAAATCTAAAGCTCCATTGTTATATTCCAGGCCAAAATAAAGACGGATTTTAGAACATCCACTTTAGCTTCTTTTTTTTTCTAGCTTTGCATTGTTTGATATGATCTTTCAAAAAATTAAAATAATGCCAACCTAATAATCCAGGTATGAGATATTACTATATAAGCTAGATTAATATTATGTAACATGTATAATTGTTGTTTGTATTTATTATATTAGCACATGTCATGGCGGTTTCCACCAATTATATTGGTGATTGGAATAGCATCTATATAAAAACATATCATTGTATTCAAAACAGTTACGAATTTTATCAAGAACAAGATTCAATCATCATCATCATTCTGTATTCAAATATCATCTTCAATTTCAGAGATTAATAACATGCACATACATTCTACTAACCAATTTTTTATAACCGGACCGGACATCGAACCGAGTGGTTGAACTGGATTTAAGAATCGTGTGATTTCACCGGCTTTCTGGTTTGGCCGCCAACCAGCGGTCCGGCCGGCCGACTAGCTGTTAAATGGGTTCAAACACCATGAACCAGACCGCCTAGGCCTCCGGTCACCAGTCCGGCCTTCAAAACGGTGCATGTAACTTACATGCCAAGATTTAGATTAAAGTATGCAACAGTGTATGTAACCTACATGTTTAACATCTCAGCTCTATACAAAACTCACCCAATCTTCTTCAAAGGTTTATAGAGATGCTTATACCTTTTACCTTGAACCCGTTCGGTTGAAACTAGCTTTTCAAGCAAACAAATATTTTCCTGTAGTAGGCAAAAGTACATGATCTCAATATACACTTTGGACTGCAATTAACTAATCAACAACAGAATTGTAATCATAGTTATCCAGATTCCTTGAGATATTCCTTTGTAGTAAAGGAGAGTGTGAAACCAGAAATAGCTACATCAAGCATAAACATAACTTGGTTGTTATCCTCAAGCTTTTTTTTAAATTTACTACATCATAAATCAAAAGGATGATAAGATCAAAGGAATATATAACTTAAAAGTTACTAAACAAACTAAATACCTCTAAATACTCTAGGCTTACCAATCACCATCATAAACAACTATGAACCGTTGGAAAACATATTTAATATTGGATGGGTTGATATGAGGTTGGATGTCTTCGCCACCTCTTACTAGGCCTTTGTAGTGAGGGTTTATCAACACGTAAAGAGACTCACACAAAAATTTAATGGCATTAAATAATGCGGCGGTAATATACTAGTATGGGCAGTTTCGGAGGTTCTTAAACCATTGAATTGCTTTTCCACATCATCCAAGTTACCATCCCCTATATAAAATGTAGTGGCATAAAGGTGCGTGATCGATTTACGCGTAAATGATTTGGCCTGATACAAGAATTTTGCAAGTCTACTAAAGTCAGGTGCAACTTCTCCATATGTATCTAGAGCTCCATTATTATATTCCAGGCCAACATGAAGACGACTTTAAGAACATCCACTTTAGCCTTTTTTTCTAGTTTTGCATTGTTTGATACGATCCTTCAAAGAATTAAAATTGTTTTTGTCTATCCTCTGTTAGTTAGGGCATAAAAAATGTCAAAATAATAACCCTAAGTATTAGATATTATTATATAAGCTAGATTAATTATTATGTAACATGTATAATTGTTGTTTGTATTTATTATATTAGCATAGGTCATGGTGGTTTCCACCAATTATATTGGTGATCGGAATAGCATGTATATAAAAACATATCATTGTATTCAAAACAATTATGAATTCTATCAAGAACAAGATTTAATCATCATCATCATTTTGTATTCAAATTTCGTCTTCAATTTCATAGATCAATAGCATGCACATACATACGTTCTACTAACCAAGTTATAGTAACAAAATTAATTCAAGGCATATATAAACCGAAATTAGTTAGTTGTTGACAGATAAAAATCCTATTAAGAGATTCGTCGACAATACTATGTTTATGTAGCTTTTCGGGAGCTTGGACGCGTTTACCGACATGAAATTTTGGAAGGTGTGCTTGGTGCATAGTTGTGGTGAAGACAAGAAAAAAGATTCAATTTGTTTGAAAATCTCGTGGAATCCATTCCTTTTATAGTTGCAACCAATCCAGTTGTGTTTGCGGTATTGTGCCTTTTGGCTCATATGGCTGCTCGTAGTGTGAAAAGATAAGCACTTTTGGGATTTTGAGAAATAGAGGCGGAGATAAGCCCCAAGAGTAACAGTGAATTCAATATAGTAGAAGTTTTGATAAAATGCTCTATATCCTCTGGACATTTAATGGATCTATATGAAGTGTTCTATGATGACATCTTGTGTCACACCTCGTCGTAACAGGCTAATCGTGACTAACTGGTAACGATAGAATGCAACAAAAAATATAACTAAGATTTAAGAAGATAATTAACGTGTTTACACCAATAAGCTCTCTAGGATTTCCAATCCCAAGGCTCCTAATCCAGTCGTGCCATCGCCATATATAATAACTGAGAAAAACACCTGAGAGAAAAGATGTTTAAAAATGTCAACAAGTGTTAATATTAGTATTTTAAGGGTTATATAAATACAAATAACTAATTTAAATACACAAGTGTGCGGGTATACCTACCTGAATGTCTGGTTTGACATGTACACTCATCTTGATCTATGCGTTGATCCGCTTTGACCCGAGTTGACTAGACTACCACAAATCACCAAATCCGCTTCTAAACACCAACGAGGGGGCCGCCATCTCACAATTGTGGCCGAACTTTGAAAAATGTTCTCATTTCGTGACGAAATTGTTTCGTATCGATTCTACTGGTCGTTAGGAGTCCGAAAAATGTATTTTTCGTTGAAAAGCCCCAAATTTACCTCTCGCCAAAGAGGTCATTAGAAATTTGACAGAGCACGAACCTTCATGAAACATATATGGAAGGATAAAAACGCCCGATCTACTAATCCCCGAAATGAAAACTCAAAAACAACATCGCTGGAATTTGGTCAGTATCTTCGCTGGAGCTAGTATATCTTCCTCACCACTTCGAAATCGCAAAAAAAAAAAAAAAAAAAAAAAAAACGCTACTACGTGCTCAGGACATCAAATTTAGTGGGGATGGGTAGTTAGCTCGTCGGATAATCGCGACCACCGCCGCCGGTCATGGTGGCCAGTTCTAGGTTTTAGAGAGAGAAAGAATCGAGGACAAAAGGGAGGTGGAGAGAGATAGATGTGTTTGTGAATGAAGATAGAGAGAGAGGAGGGTTGAATTTATAGGTAGGGTTTTGGGGTGGGCTCCAAGCCCAGTATTGCGTGCGCAGTATTGCGTGCGAACTACACCGTGTTTGACCCATTCCGCACCCAAAGTCCGTATTCGCCCAAGAATTTCGTATTAATATATATTATAACTCAAAGTAATATTTTCGCGTTCAAAATAATTATATTTTATCCAGGTGGGATTAAACAACGTACATACGCGTTTCACATTAAAATTCCGACCCCGTACAACGATTTATTCTCAGATTTTCATCGTTCGATCCAAATTTATCATGAGCTATTAAAATTCATAACAAAACATTCAAAGGTCCAATAATATTTATTATGATTTAAATTCAAGAATTCCAATATTTTAATCCGGTGTCGCTTACTTTATGCGTCCTTAGAATCGCGTAACAATTGTGTTCGCACCAATTTCGCGCTTGATCGGTCTAAGTAGTAATCCAATAACACACACATATATATATAATTTACTTGTATCGATCACATGTGAATTATTTATCTCACGGCAGTTCGTTAAAAGTTTAAACGCGTATCTGATAATTCTTAAAATCACCAAACGCGTGACACGAGTCTTGAAAAGAGCTTTTCTAAATTTGTGAAGACCCAATTACTCAAAATTTAGTCTAAAATGCAATTATCACACTGAAATCATGATTAAAATATGTTGACTTGTATTTACCGGTTGCCACATCTTGTTATCATGCCTGACTACACGTTAATGATTTAATTCGGCATTGTTTTTCTTCATCTGTTTATGTCCTTTAGTTTATTATTTTGAAGTATATACGACAATCCATTGGAAATATTCGTTTATTAATGAATTCAATATGCTTGTTTTTTGGTTGTTTTTACATCTAATGGTATTTATCACCTTCATTCAGGGTTTGCAATGATATGATATGTTTAGATATAATAACTCAAAATTTGTCATGTCTTAAATATGTGTCCATTGCAATAGTAAAAATGTTTAATTATTTATACGCAAATGGTTTCATATTATCATACACACATGTTACATGTACACCAAGGGTGCATCCACCTATTGAATTAGTTTGTAAGATGTTCATAATACTCCTATAATTAGTAGTAGTATTTATTATGCAAACTTTATTTGAATAATGTATTTAAATTATTAGAGTAATTAAACTAACCTATATTTATTTAAGCTATTATCATGGAAATGGTTTACATAAGGGCTTGTGGTATACATTAACCCTCCTCTATTACATATTTTTTCTCATTTTACTTCATATTACTTGAAAGAAATGGTTTAATCCAATTAACTACGCCTAACCATATTTTTTAGTTTAAAAAGAAAAATAATTAATCCATTCTCTTAACATCCCGTTAATATGTTAACAGATAAACTCTTTAATCTCCTTATCACAAGAAGAGAGTTGTGTACAATGCCGGTTAACATGCCATTTCACCCTTAATGTCCCAGGTGTTAGGGTACACCCAAGACCTAAGTTAACAATTTGTTTAAAACAAATTACATCATTACGTTACACATAAATATATAAATATACAAATATGACTTTGACAAACAAAAATCAATCCCCACTGCATTTATCAAGGATTTGAGTACACCTCTATATTTAGAGGCTCACATTTAACCCTCTATAGTTCATAAAAAGCCAAAACACCATAGTTCATAAAAAGCCATAATCTTTAATAACCTATAATTTCAAAGTTTTTCTAATAGTTTTTAATCCTTATAATGATGAGTAAGCCATTAGATAGGTAAACACTTGGATTCAAAATGGCGGTTAAAACATAGGTGTGGTCGGGCCAGTAGTTATCAAAAGTTGTAACGTTGCTCAGGGACCTTACTTTAGTATAGGTGTGGCTGGACAGTAACTATCAAAAGTTGTACCGTTCCTCAAGGACCTTACTTCAGTATAGATGGGATCGGGCCAGTAGCTATCAAAAGTTGTACCGTTGCTCAAGGACCTTACTTTAGTATAGGTGTGATCGGACCAGTAGCTATCAAAAGTTGTACCGTTGCTCAGGGGCCTTACTTTAGTGACGAAACCGATAACTTTCTCTACCGGGAAAAAATGTGGGTCGGTTCGAAATGAATTGGGTGCTTGGTAAACTTGAGATGCTTGGGTCCTGAAAAACGAAGTATGATCTCACATACACGATACATTTGATATTTAAAAATACATATAATTAATAATACATGACAAATTTAGAGCATTCACATTGGAGCCTTTGTATACATGCATTCTATATAATATAGAGGGGAAAAAAGAGGAAACAACAAAAACACAACTACATTGGAATCTCTAAAATAGAGAAAAATATATAGAAACTAAAGTCCACATCTATATTTAGAGCCTCGCATTTAACCCTCTATATGTTTATTGTGAGTGTGTAGGAAAGAGAAAAAATTAATAAAATAAGTATTTGTGAGTAGGATAGAGATAAAGATAGAGAGATAGATATGGGAGGTTTTTGAGAAATAAACAAGTTTTAAAGAAATGTGTGTTTTTTAGTGTTATTATATAGATAGAGATGAAAGGTTCAATATGAATGCTCTTAGTTATATTTAACATGTCATATCACTAAACCCTAAATGGGCCTGATAAATACTAGTCTCTAATCTTGATTTCTAGTTATCTAACAATTTGATTTGTAAGATTTAGAAGAGAAGCAGAGAACTACACAGATTAAATAGAAAACATTTCTATATAAAGATAGAAAATAACCAAAAAACAAGCGTTATACAACAATAGTTGGAAAATTAGACAAGAACTTTTAGCAAATTAGCCAATGATATCAATGATAAAAATAAAATAAATTACAATTAACTCTCATTTTTTCTACACATCATATAAACAATATGTAGCTATATGATGTAAATAGAAAGTAGTGGCCTAACAAGAACAAAAAAAAAATCAGAACTAATATTTCTATTAGTATTATTGTGACTCGTAATTAAAGAAGAAAGTGTCTTAAACTTAGGTAATTACCCCTCAAGTTATCTAAAAGTATAAAATCAAAATATATATTTGTGTGTGTTTTTGAAATGTATGATCTTAGCCAGTTATATTCATTGAAATACATATTGTTCATCCATGTTTGTCAATAATCAACCATGAAAAAGCTTAACTTTCATATTGTTTACAACTTGGTTAACAAATGTTTCCGCCAATTTGTACTACTAATAAGAGTGGAATTCCCCCGCGCTACACGGTAGAAACTCAACAGTTAGTTCAGTTCATTATTGTGTCGACACTCGTAGTCGTCGTTACAAACAAAAGAGAAAACCCAAAAAAAGTCGTGGTATGCCAAAATATATCGACACATTATTTTACATTATTCGAAAAGCATATAAACAAATATCGGTATGGATAATACCAATACGATACCAATGTTGTTCGGTTGATACGGGTACCAACGTTGTTCGGTTGGATTAAGTTTGATTTGTCATGGTACCGATACAGTACCCTCACTCATATAGATTACGATACAAAATATACTATATTTGGAATACAACTCTATTTTAGTAAAATTTATTTTTCAAGATGTTGAGGCAAAAGAGCTTTGTAAAAAAAGTTAATAAACACAAATTGTTGAAGAAAAAATGCTCTTTCTTTGAACCTGTATTCGTTTTTTTCTTTGGTACTAAGTCAAACTTAAGTCAAACTTTTCTTAAAAATATATATATATCGCAAAACATTTTTGTGGATATGTTCTTGTGTAGTGTGGAATAGTTTTGTAAAAAACCACTCTCTTAGAATGGAAAGAAAATCATGATTTTGGGTCTTCACCCCCAAATTTGTAGTATCTATGCAATGTGTAGTTTTTGCATCTCGTTGGTCATTATGCCATATCAAATTTGGTATCAAATACACGAGGCATTTGGTATTTAAAAAATACTTATCAACTAAGAAAACATGACAAAGTATAGATTGTTATATACAAACATATCATATCAATGCAAACCCTAAATGAAGGTGACAAATACTAGTCTCTAATCTTGAGTTTTATTAAATATATATAAAACAACCAAAAAAAACAAGCATTTTTAATTCACTAATAAACGAACATTTCCAATGGTATTTCTTTATTTTCATATAAAATTTAACTAATAAACAAAAGGTGATGTGTACATAATTATATATATTTTTCACATCATTTAAAACCTATTTTAAGATCGTTTTTTTAAAACATTATTAAATTAATTCTAAAGTTGTTTACTTTTAATTTTTTGGACAATGAGGTTGCAAAATGACAAAAGAAATGAAAAATAAATAAATCAAAAAAATGTCAAGTTGCTACTCAAGACACGGGTTATGCTTGCAAGGCACGCCCCATGCCTGGTTCTCAAGCCATGACAAAATAATGGTCTTCTCAAAATAAGACAACAATGTACCAGAAAAGACCAAAACTTCACAGAAGCATATCCCAGGCTAGGAAATGAGTTACAACCATAATATATGAATGTTGTTTATCTCGAGGAAAAGAAGCTAAAATGGTTTTTATGGTTAAAATTGCCTTAAGGCATGTGTGTGTGAAGATGACTATAAGTACTAATTACTATATTGAACCTCACACGCACGTTGTGCATGTTAACTCGGAAAATATAGAACGAAACGTTAAACAAAAAATCACGAAAGATGAAAAGTATAAGGGACCAAAGTTGCAAAAGATGAAATGCTTTGGATTAAAAGTAAAAAAAATCAAAGGGGTTAAATTACAAAATATGAAAACTTTTGAATTAGAAGTGAAAAGTTAAATCAATCAAATGGGTTGAATTGCATAAGACGGAAACTTTAGACTTCAATTGTCAAATATTGAAACTTTAGAGTTAAAAAGGAAAATTCCAAATTTTTTTTGAAAAACTCCCAAGGCTAAAAGTACAACAACCTTAAGCACAAATATGTTGCTTATTATAGGGTTAAAATTGCCTTAAGGCATGTGTGTGTGAAGACGACTATAAGTACTAATTACTATATTGAACCTCACACGCACGTTGTGCATGTTAACTCGGAAAATATAGAACGAAACGTTAAACAAAAAACTCACGTAAGATGAAAAGTATAAGGGACCAAAGTTACAAAAGATGAAATGCTTTGGATTAAAAGTAAAAAAAATCAAAGGGGTTAAATTACAAAATATGAAAACTTTTGAATTAGAAGTGAAAAGTTAAATCAATCAAATGGGTTGAATTGCATAAGACGGAAACTTTAGACTTCAATTGTCAAATATTGAAACTTTAGAGTTAAAAAGGAAAATTCCAAATTTTTAAAAAAAAATTCCCAAGGCTAAAAGTACAACAACCTTAAGCACAAATATGTTGCTTATTATAGGTTTATAATGCCTTAAGGCATGTTTCTGTGAAGACGACTATAAGTACTAATTACTATATTGAACCTCACACGCACGTTGTGCATGTTAACTCGGAAAATATAGAACGAAACGTTAAACAAAAAACTCACGAAAGATGAAAAGTATAAGGGACCAAAGTTGCAAAAGATGAAATGCTTTGGATTAAAAGTAAAAAAAATCAAAAAGGTTAAATTACAAAATATGAAAACTTTTGAATTAGAAGTGAAAAGTTAAATCAATCAAATGGGTTGAATTGCATAAGACGGAAACTTTAGACTTCAATTGTCAAATATTGAAACTTTAGAGTTAAAAAGGAAAATTCCAAATTTTTTTTGAAAAACTCCCAAGGCTAAAAGTACAACAACCTTAAGCACAAATATGTTGCTTATTATAGGTTTATAATAACGAGTATTGGTGATGCTATTATAGTTGTGTATAGGGAGACAAACATACCGTATATATTTACCATAAGCTTTATATGAATAGTGTATAGGCAGACAAGCATACATTATACATTTACTGTAAGCTTTTTATGAATAGAAACTAGTTGAATACCTCCGCGCTTCGCAGTGGGTATTCAGTCGGTATCAGTTAGATTTGGTTTGTCACCGTATCAGTATGATGCCCGCACTCGGGATACCGAAAGAAAAACCCTAAAAATAAAATCATGATATGACCAAGAAGATATCGACGCCATAAAATTGGATACCAGTACAATGTTCAAAAAAAGATACTGGTATTATCGAAACTAATATCAATGTGGTTCGGATGACAATGGTCCGGTTCGCCATGGTATGGTACGGTATTGTATCGACACTCACCATAACTCGGAGTTCACGAAATTTTTATTGTAACGCAGGCAAAAATATTAAATACATGATTAAGGGTTATACTTTTGTGACATAACTAAAAAATGCACAATGACATGATCAAGAGCTAAAGTTATATATTAGTTACACTATAATTTATAGTTTTTAATGAATATTGATTTAGTAATACATAATTTTTTTTCATGAACAAATCACTTTAAAATTATCAAGATTTTGTTCATATACACAATATTTATATTACTATGAGAATCTCTACAAACTTGACCAAAGTCAAAAGTTCTCCTTACCGAGTCACCATTTGCTCCTCCTTCATGAACTCAAAACCACCATGACAGCCCACTCCAGTGGTGAAGCTTAATATTTTCGACTTGGGGTCGAAAACATATATAACCAAAAATTTCTATCAAACGTGGGGGGGGGGGTCGAAAACGTTATAATCTCCACTACTGAACGAAAAATCCGAGGGGTCGGCCGCCCCCTCCCGCCCCCACTATGTTGCGCCACTGGCCCACTCCCATTATCCATAACTTCTCCTTCAATCAACTCACTCCCAACAACCAATTCGCCACCAATCTCTGCATGTTTCACCACCGTAACCTCATTTTCCCCCGCCTCCGTCGCCCAACATCACCACCTCTTTCTCTCTCTAAAAAACCCAAACTTTTACCGGATCCACCACTCCAACCTCCATTTTTGCATATATGGTTCAAATCCGCCGTCTTTAGTTTTCATTTTTTACACCCACGAACATTCGTCTCCATCTTCTGTATTCATTTCTACACCCAATTTTAACATGAAGCATTAACGTTTCAAGGGTATGGAAAAGAAATAATGAAATCAACATACTTTAGATATATAAATAATAAATAAAAGATATATTCTTCATTTATTATATAGTATGTGTGAACGCAACCTTAATAAAAGAGAAACCTATTTTAGATAAACAATATAACACATTGTATCATGTAATGCACCTTTAACATGTAACAATTAAATTAAGTGATCTTGTGCATGTGTAAATCAAACATTTCAAACATTCATAAGCTATGCACAATTAGTCAAATAAGCACATAAGTACCTAAAAAAAACTATAGTCTAAGTCTAGGGTCTAGTAACCTATCTTAATTCCCTATAGTCTCGAGCTCTGATACCAATTTGTCAAACACCAACTCGCAACGGATATGGCACAGGGTATGATATGATTACTTCATAGTTTTGACATTTATTTAAAATTTGAATATTTATTATTAATAATATTAATTTGTCTTACATAACCAAATAATTGTTCCAAATAAAACCATACAACATTCAAAATACAAAAGATAACATAAGTTTTGATTTTGATTATTCTAAGGCACAATCCTATGCATCTTCTCAAGTAGCTATCAACCTTGTGTACCTGTTTCTTGTGTAAAAGAAATTTGGGTCAAAAATTGTTGGTGAATAGATCTTTATTTTTTATTTAACTTTAAAAGTTTATTGATTTTGTTTAATAAGAAATTATTTAACATGCAATATTAAGTGTACTAGGTGATATAAATCAATTAATCCGAAAATCAATTAATCCATAAGTTAATAATGTAACATGACATAACGAAACATAAGAAATGAAATGATTTGATTCAAGCCCCGTAAGGCGAAAAGCGATACTCTGAACAATGATGCGATTCAAGCCCCGAAAGGCGAAAAGCGAAACTATGTACCCATGATACAAAGCAGTAAACACGTATAATGAAACAAGTAATGCAGCATACGAAACAAACAGGAGCATATATGACACTTAACTTGCCATGTTATTGAAAAAATATACGGATCATATAATATAAAACATGACACATTAAATACCCCAAAAAAGTTAAAGTGACAAAAAATGGGAAAAGTAAGATCTACTCACAATTTGTGTTCCATTAATCCGTTATCTAAAACCGCACGAGTATTAAAAGGAATGATCCAACTGACAAAATTATCCTAAGTAATATGACACCAAAAATATAATAAAATAACTCTTCAAAATCTATAAAGTAAGGCAACCAGGTTTTATTATGTTATCAAACTATTGATAATAATATTATAAATAATTAAACATTTCTATTCCCATAACTTATATGTGACATAATAAATCTACTAACATGATATATATTTTAATACCATAAAACTACTAAAATATAATAAGTCCTACTTTTGTAATATATATATATATATATATATATATATATATATATATATATATATATATATATATATATATATACATGGACTTTAAAATATTGGAATAAAAAATATATCTTTTCATAACTTTTATGTGACATAATAAATCTACTAACATGATATATAATTTAATATCATAAAACTACTAAAATATAATAAGTCCTACATTTGTAATCTATATTATATATATATATATATATATATATATATATATATATATAATTAAGTTTTAAAGAACACTACTTTTAAATATATATATATATATAAATGTGGACTTTAAAATATTTTAATAAAAGAAAATATATCTTTTCATATTTTACATGTTTATTTTAACAAACCTGAATATATATTTTTATATTTTCCAAATATTATATCTTTTATATTTTAGCATATTTTCTTCCATAGCTATTTTATAATCTATAACCATTATGAATTTCATCAACTAAAGTTGGTCATAATTTTGTTTTGAGAAAAAAAAATCTCTTATATTTTTATTTTCAAGAGAAATTCATTGCAATGCAATTCACATGAAACTATGATAAAGTCTATAATTTAATTATGAGTTAATTACTGTTTTCGTCCCTATGGTTTGTCAAAAATCACTATTTCAGTCCATTAGTTTAAAAATTGCGATTTCGGTCCTTGTGGTTTCACTTTCGTAACCATTTCTGTCCACCTTGCAACCATTTCAGTCCTGTACTTACAGAATAAATGGATTGAAGTGGTTATGAAAGTGAAACCACAGGGACTGAAATGGTTACGAAAGTGAAACCACAAGGACTGAAATCGCAATTTTAAACTAATGGACTGAAATAGTGATTTTTGACAAGCACATAGACGAAAATAGTAATTAATTCAATAATTATATATGACATGTAGAAATGTAAAAAAAAGAAAGAATTTTTTTTAACAAGATGTAATAAAAATGAATGAATACCCAATCTACTTTGATCAAAACACAAGCTAACAAAACACAATCTATAACTAGAAACCTAAAGTTCTAAAAGAAATGAAATTTTATAAGAATTAAAGCAAGGATATGAATTATAAAATAAAGAGATATAAAAAGAATAAACTACCTCCAAATAAGAGAGTATTCTAGATAGAAGTTAGTTCAAGTATGAGATGATGGTCCTTGCTTCCACTAGATAGCTTTAGAGATTTTTTGCAAAGTCTTGGATGGAGAGAGATGGTGATGCCTTGGATTTGAAAAGAAATAAGTTGTGATTTAGAATGACAAGTGAATATGGTGGAATTGGTTTTTAAATGAGTCCTAATTGTATTGACTAAAAAAATTTGGTATGATTTTTATCATCATAAATGTTATGATGTTTGTATTTAAAGAATTGATTATATAATAATACAATTTAATACAATTTGATTAGAAAATGTGAAATTGATTCACATTAACACAAACATTCTCGATTGATTTGTTTTGTTATTTTTTTATTTAATTATTATTTAATCATTAAATGCAAATCATAAGAAAGCTCTATTATTATTATTATTATTACGTTTTTAATTTTAATTCAATAATTATTAGGTTAATTAAATTTGTACCCATCAATAGTGTGAATCATAAATAAATTTTTCATTTCAATATTCCGATAAAGATCTGCTTTACAATACAAGTTGGGTTTCGGGCACCCATTTCTACGGATGTTACAGATGGTATGGCAGGTCAAGGCAAAATGAGTGAAGACTGAGAGGGAGACTTGGAAGGTTGGTGCGGAGAGGAAATGTTAAAGTGTCCAACACCAGTATGGTTTAAATTGATGTCGGTATTGAGAGGGAGACTTATGGAAGTTGATGTTGAGAGGGAGTGATAAAATTACAACATCAACAGGGTGGTTCGAATGAGATCTAAATTCGAAGGACTAAACGAGTAAAATAATTATTAAAGCTATTTAATTATTATTTGAATTATCTTAGTATTAGGTTTGATTAGTGTTTAATTGTTTAGAGATAAGTATAAGTAAGAAAATGAGTCTTAGTAAAATTAGATTGTTTTAATATTTATATTCCTTGAGTTTTGTAGTTTTATTATTCATTCTCAAAAAGTAATAGAAGTAATTTGTGAATCTTGTTTGTATTCATCTCTCTAATCCTTTACCAAGTTCAGCAGTAACGAGCCTGATTAGCTCAGTTTGGCTCGCTTGGCAGCTCGGCCAGTTTAGCTTGCATTATTTTGATTTTAATATATTACAAAAATTGATTATTGTTTACATGTATTTAGGAGTGTAATTTGATATCTAAGACATATTTAAATGTTGATTACTATGCAAATGAATATATTGTATTTCGTTGAAATTTTGAACTTATTTTGTGGTGTTGTACTTGATTTTAGCTTGTAATATATTAGGTTGAGCTTGTTTTTTATATGTTTTTCTTTTTAAATTGAATAATATTTTAGACTACTGAATTATGAGAGCTATGTATTAATTTTTCATTTTAAAATCGAGCCAAACCAAGTCGAGCTGAGCCAACTCGGTTTAAAACCAAACCGAGCCTGAGCTTAGATTTTCAGCTCGGATTCAAATTCGAGCCGAGCCGAGCCAGCTTGGTTCGGCTTTGTGAGCGGCCCTATATATGACCTTTAACTTCAAATATTATATTTACTTATTTTAAGCTTAACTTATGTAATTTAAATTTAAGCTTAAAATGTGTTATATAAAATTAAGAAATTATAAGATGAGCATATATAAAAACTTGAAGTTAAAAAAATAAAGGTAAAATGATTATTTAACAGATCGTTTTTAATAAATTAGGTATATTTGATATTTTAACTATTTTGTAAGGGCATATATGATATTTTTAATTTTTGTTGTACCCATATAGAGAAAGTGTATTGTACAATATCCCTTAACGTAACATATGTACGGGATAAGATTTCCGCATCTTATATTCAAAATCCGCATGTTATACTCAAAATCCGCAGGTTGTAAACCAAGTCCGCATGTTATAAAACAAATCCGCATGTTATAAACCAAAGCCGCATAAAACCAAATCCGCATGTTATAAACTCATCGCGTACACATCGTACGTTAAAGTTAGTTATACGTTAACCAACCCCTATAAATTTTTCAAGTTTATAAAAGTATATATGACATTAATTTTCTTTCTATTTGCTTTGAACTTGGTAGCTAATTAAATCTTTCTTTTCTCTTTTTCCCCTTGATTCTCTTTTTCTTCTTTTTCCCTTTATGGGTTCGATTCCTATATTTATTGGGTTTCCTCCTGAATTGGTGAGATATTATTGCCTAGTGGAGATGGATATGATCGGGTGGTTTCGCTGGTGGCATGATAATACTCTGGTGATCCGTCAGTAATCCAAATTTACCATTAAAAAAAATAGGAACATAGCGTCAAAGAAATAAGAAAAAAAGAGAGAGACAGAGAGAGAAAACGAAGAAGGTGAGAAGAAAAAGGAAAAGGGTTAAAGGGGTGGAGGCATGCATCTTCGTCTCACTTGCTGCGCAGGTTCGTCTCGGGTGTAGTAACATTCATCTTATATATATATTGATTTTACATAATATAATATGATCACATCTCATTTCCATATTCAAAACTTTAAACCCATAATCTGCAAAATGAATCCGGACAATCGTGAAGCTACGTCGTTCTCCGGTCACTTCCCTGGCCGGGGGAGCTCGCTTACTCTAGGTATTGAAAATAACTCATACAGTGGCTCGCAACCACCCTCTAGGGAAGCTGTGAGGCCACCCATGGGTCCTCAAACTTCCGGTGGTACAAGCAATCGCGTTTCTTATGGTCAACCACCGTCCCTTAACGACGTACGTAGACCACAAGCATCTCAAACCAACAATCACGTTTCATATGATCAACCACCGTCATTTAACGATATACATGGACCACAAGCATCTGAAACCAGCTCTTCGTCGGTCAACGGATATCAGGATGATTTCATGAATATGGATATTTCCAGTGGATATCAGATTTCTGATGATTTCATGGATATGGATACTTCCGGTGGCGGCAGAGCTGTTGGTGGAGTTGGAGAGAAAGCCGGCTCTTGGAAGTCCACTCGTTACTGTCGTTACCGATTACTGGCGGAGTTCACCAATTAATTCAGGGGTATTCCGAAATTTTTATTATTATCATGCAATCATAAAATAATAAAAAAACGATAATATATAAAGGAAAACAAATACCTAATAGATTTATTCTCTTCTTTTTCATAGCTTGAAGTCGTTCCATTATATCATCACCTTTTACTCTATTTCTTTTTCAACCGCACAAACCATAGCATTATTCAAATATTCCGGGCCCATTCGATTGCGTATATCCGTCTTGACAAGCTTCAATTTAGAAAAAAAACATATCTCAATGGTTGCGGTTGCAACCAGTAAAACCAAAGCTAGCTTCACTACCCGATAAAACAAAGAACAAAAACTATATGTTTCGGTTTCTACCATAAGACAAGCAAGATCACTTATTTCATTCAAGTTTGTAAATCTTACATCATCGCTTAGAGTGTGACGAAATGTCTCAACATGGAGTCCATATTTCTTGTGTAGTAAAATCATCGGGATACATCTTAGTTTGACGCCACCATCTTGAATGGGTTAAACTTAGAAAACCTGTTACAAGGTTTTAAACCCGACATATTTTTTTTATCAAACCAGTTGTTACCTCACTAAAGATTGTTCAGATCGCTGGCTTCTGTATGATCGACCTTTGGTTTCCATTGCCACCCATAATCGCAAATCAAAATGTGCTTTTTTCAATTATAATATCGTCTTAGGTTTTTGGCTAACTTTATCATTTATATTTAGGGTCTCCCTTCAATTATGTACTTTACTCTTAAATTTATAAACTTTAACAGAAACCCCTCACCTTTCAAGCTTCTTTCCTCTTCTTGAAAACGGAAACATGATTCTCCAAACAAGAACTAACAACTGCAACCGCCAATGAATAAATTAGGGTTTATGAAGATCAAAACTAGAAGTAAAAACTGTTAAAAAAATGTAGAGGTGTTGAAACTAACTAATCCGTTTGAAGAAGACATTAATGGGTTGAAATGTAGAAGAAATTGAAAGTATTGATGGGCTCCTACTACAATTGTTTGATGGTAAAACAAGATGAAGTAATAATGGAGTTTAAATGTACCTATGAAGAGCATTAAGACCGCGGGGTGTGGATGTGGCTTATGGGCGTGGGTAGGCCTTCAACGCCAGTTGTTTCATCCCGGGTTGACGTTGGGGATGGTGTTGCCCCTTTGGCGTGGGTATTTAGCCTGTGGGGGGAGAGGGGCATGATGAGTTGGTTGGTTTTGGTTGGCTGGTCCAATATGACTGACTTTGGTTGGCTACTATAATTAAAAGAAAAACGCATGGCTGGCCACGCCAAGCTAAGCCACGCCACACCACACCCCTCATTGTTCACCATAAGCTTGTGTAGTCCATCCTGTCACGTGTCGAGAAAAACCTCTAACCCAAGCCCAACACTCCACAATCTAATGATGGTTTGATTTTGCATTTTGTTTGTTTCTTCAGGAATACATACATCGAACCTGGTGCTGTCACTGCTCATTTCTCCTTGTATTTGTATTTTTTTTTTTTTTACTTGTGCTAGAAACTAGTATTTTCTTACATAAAAATATATGTTTTGTTAGCGTGAGTCAAGGTAAGCTTGTATGTTAGCTCGTTTGTTTGGTTCGTAGAAATTAAGTACAAGTCTTAACTAGTAATATGACATGTGGACGATGCATTGTGGGTTTGATGCAAAGCTTGACTGGATTAGTCCAAGCAATTGTCATATGTTAACCATATGTAAACGTATGTTTCAATGTATTCGGTTCAACGCAATGTAACCTATATAAGTATTGTGGTTGAATCAAAATGTAAAGTAAATCGAATTTATATTGTACAGTTATAACATAATGTACCCAAAAAACATAAAGCGTGAATGGAAACCACAAATGAAAAAGGAAAACACACATTCACGTTAAGGGGCAAACATGATTGTTTTGTAAAGTGAAAGGACCAAAGTCGGGAGGTGTAAACATCAACGAATTTGGTTTTTAGTATAAATTTATAATAATAACAATAATATAATTGTAGTTTTACCTGTTTTGCTTGCGAGGGATCGAAACATAGGATAACTCGAATATATACCGTCGAATAAAAATGTATTATATTTAACCCTCTGGGGTTGGAAAAAAAACTTACGTTAAAACATACACCAACTGAAAACGTACATAAAATAAGCACAAAAACATATTATATTTGAGCGTCTAAACGTAAACCAACTTGAATTTATATCCATACGTACATAAAAATATTAGCTTTTTTAAGTAAAAGAACAAAAAGGGTAAGGTCGAAATTTAGAGACTCAAGGAGGTCAACCACAAATTAGTTCTTTAAAAAAGAAATTAGAAAACGAAAGTTATTTAAGAAAATAATATGTTAGAGACATATATTATATATGGTAGAGGGGTAAAGTTGGAATATTATAAACTTGAGGGATTAATTTGTAAAACATGTAAAATGGAGTAGACGAGTAGTAGTTTAAGGATTTAAAGTTTAAACTGTCATTTTAAGGTTAGCAAAAGCAAGGGACTAAAATTAAAAATTTATGAAAGTGTGGGGGAGACACGGGATTTGTCTTTTAAGATAGTATACATGTTTCCAAATTATAACTATATTATTACAGAATTAGTCATTTATGTTCATATAAATCGCAGGTTTCGACATTAATCTTCAAAAGTGACGTTAAACATTCTTTATGTTAGCTTTTTTTGTAAGAGGCTTGTCCTTACATTACAGATTTGATGGATGGGTTTTGGAATGTGAATTATGCACGTTAACTATGATGTTTTATGTGTTTTGAGTGTTTAAATGTGTGGAATAGAGTAACTATGGGAAAGTGATGTTTTGTAGGTTAAATGTGAAGATTGGATGTGTTTACGTGAGCACTAAGGAGTCTGAGAGGAAGGGACCAGAAGATAATATAATTAAAAGGCTAACCATGAAGTTTGGAAGCTATTGGGAAGGTGCAAGAGGCATGGAACGGAAAAAAGACACCCACAAAACCTAATTTTCGACAGGCTCATTGTATTGTAAACCGTTAGAGGTTTGTGAATTCGAACATCAGCCTTGAACTTGTCTTTAAGCCCCTTTAGAAACACCCTTAACAGACAATGATCGGGCTAATTTGACACACATGCAAATCTTTTGGCAAACTCATGGCAATATTCTGTAGGACATGGGTGACAATTATAATAAAAATTATATAAATAAAAAATAGTAAAGATACTCTCTTTACACATTTGGGAATTGTAGTACATGACCGTGTACAAATTCAAACGAAAATTAAATACGAACTACAACATATTTAATAGAACAATCGATTCAAACCAATATCTTCAAAAGATAAAGTCTCCAACTTGATCTTTAGGAACATATTCTTGTAGTCTCCTTAGCAAGATCTTCAAAAGATAGAGTAATCAACTTTGTGCTCGAACAAGGCCTTCTTGTAGTATCCCTTGCTGCAAGAAAGACCAAACGATGTTGACGGTTATGGCTGAGGCACGTGTTCAACACGCTTCCCTTAAAACAGATTTCGCGCCTCTATTAAAGACGACGCGTCTGTCTCCCAGGGTACAACAGCCAAAGCAGTCTGTACTGCCGGAGAAGACCACGCGCCCGAGGTTACACCGGGTAAAACCATAGTGTTAGAAAGAAACTTAGAATAGAAATGAAGTTGAATCGTTCAGAGAAACTTATCTCTATATGTTCACAACATATGGGTCATCAAATACTTCTTCTCTAAGAACTCTTCATGCATACATATTTTTTCTTGTATCTAACTTATATTTTTTTCTTTTCTCTAACCACATCAAAAGAGGCACATAGCCTACTAAGTATGCAAGAGTCATGGGTGGTAAAAAGTTCAACATAAATAGAGACTTAATTTGCCATAAAATCTCTAATCAATTGTCATAAAAGAAACTCTACTCAAGAGTTGTCATCAATACCACCACATGAAAAGTTTATTATTTTAATAAAAAATTAAACAAGTGACATAAATAACTCTACTCAAGAGTTTGTTCACTATATGTAGAATTTAATATTAATAATCTCACTAAATTTCCATTCATCACATTTAAAAAATTTCCAACATATTCTTGTACCGTAACCTCCTGTTTAATCCTGCAAAGGTGTATATTTGGATTTGAAATTCAGCGGGTCCAATTTTTTTTATTTGTTTGTAGAGCATGTATTAGTTCCTCCCAATAGACCAATGGTTGATTAGAGGATAACCAAGAGCATAGATCCAATGCATCCCCTTCAAGCTGCATAGCCGCAACGTCCACTTTATCTTCATCTTGAACATTGTAGTATTTAAAATACTTTTCGACTTTGAGTATCCAACCATATAGGTCGCCATCGCTAAAAGTTATAAGTACAATTTTTGTTGAAGGGTGGTATCTCCATGACGAATCTCCATCTTCGTTACGTCCCGAACCCCCACTTGATTTCTCACTGAAACATCCTAAGTTTTGAGGGCCACCACATCTACCTTGAGGGACTCGATTGACACCAGTCGCATGGCGATTTCAGCCAATTGGGCAACAATAGGGTCAAGATTGGTGCCACTGAATTCAGCGTTAGCGCTCCAGGTAGTAAGTGTCATTCGTTTCCCAACAATGGAACCAACTGATAAGACCTGCTATTACTAAAAAAAACAAGGGAATACCAAATGGAACAAAGTTTCACTGCCGATTCGAGAAGGTCAATTCTCCAAAGTACAATACGATAGTTAATTTCAAAGAAATGAAACATAACACCTATTACTACTAGTGACAGTTACCATTCAGAAACTGCTTTTAACTTCTACACTTCCGAAACATCGATTTAGGCGGGAACCAGAAAGCATCTGGAGTTGCTTCATGGATCCTTCTGAATTGACTTGTTTCGTTTTCTGATGTGTTGTTTACAGAAAGGGATATTGTGTGATCTAAACATGATTGGTGATAAACAATTGGAAGTAATTAGAGTATTGGATATAGTTGTGCATATTGAGTTAGCTAGCTATGTCTGAGCTTAATGTGTTTTCATTTGTTGGTGCAAGTAGACCATTAAAATTGGGGAATATAAATGTCACTATAGATCAAGAGAGACTAATAGTAATCAAGTTCAAAGTTATTCATGGAACATTACTTATCAGTAAGATCTATATTATGGAACCACCAAAAGTAAAAGTACCTGATACATTGTTTTTTAACAATCTTAGAACAAAGAACATTTTAAAGTATGAGGATATGATAAAAGAGCAAAATAATCAGAATAAAATCAAGACGAATGAATGTTATGAGGCATGGATGGCACTTGTATCTTTGAATAAGCAACTTGAAAAGGTTAATATGGAATCTCTAAAGCAAGACAAAGATCAAGATCAAGAAGACAATTTCTGGAATTTTGCAAAGACCGGGAAAACATTCTCAAGTCTTGTTGCTAGTAAAAGTGTTTATGGTATGAATTGTGAATGAATGTTATTGATCAACAAAGGCTCCTTATATAGAGCAGATACATAACAACCCAAGCTGTATTTTAGGAAAAGATAAACACAATTCTATACAATATTTATCTAATAATAATACACATAATTATCTTCATAATTATCGGCTAAGACACCCTCGCAGTTTGCACAGGCGTAGGACAGACGTTCAAACTGGTACGAAAAGACTGGAACAACTGCTTGGAGATGCCTTTGGTAAAAATGTCTGCATATTGTAGAGATGAAGGAACGTGCAAAACTCTAATATGTCCAACTCGAACCTTTTCACCAACAAAATGGATGTCAATCTCAATGTGCTTAGTTCGCTGATGTTGGACCGGGTTGTCAGAGAGATACACAGCTGAAACATTATCACAGTAAACGATAGTAGCAGTCTGCAACGGTGTACGCAGCTCAAGTAACAAGTTCCGAATCCATGTAGCTTCAGCAACAGCATTTGCAACGCCCCGATATTCTGCTTCAGCACTCGAACGAGAGATGGTGGGTTGTCGTTTCGAAGACCATGAGATAAGATTATCACCGAGAAAAACGCAATACCCACTTGTAGACCTGCGCGAATCAGGGCAACCACCCCAGTCAGCATCAGAATAAGCAATCAATGAATCTGTACCAGACTTCATTATACGCAATCCATAGGCCAGAGTCCCCTGAAGATAACGAATAATACGCTTCAAGAATGCAAAATGTGGGTCACGAGGATCATGCATAAACAAACATATCTGTTGGACCGCATAAGAGATATCTGGGCGTGTAAATGTCAGGTACTGTAAAGCACCGGCTAAACTCCGATACAAAGTCGGGTCGAAAAAGGGTGCACCATCTGTGGCACTAAGTTTAGCTGATAAGTCAACCGGAGTAGTGCACGGCTTACAATTGGACATAGACGCCCGAGAACGATACCCGCGAAAGTCTGGAGGATAACCAAGAAAGATACACCTCACAGAACGGCTATGAAGCTTATGAGGTTGAGTGGCAGAGGTGTTGTGGTAACAGGCACATCCAAAAAACGTAGATGATCATACGTGGGATGGCGTAAATAAAGGGCATAGGTGGGAGTGAAATAGTTGAGGCGTTTTGTGGGGAGAATGTTGTGTAGATAGGCTGCGGTATGAAGAGCTTCCACCCAAAAATTAGGAGGAAGTGAGGCATCATCTCTCGGGCGTCTATGTCCAATTACATTGAAATTTGAAATTACGACTAAGAATATCTAATACTTGAACACCAGGATGGCCAAGACGATCATGCCAAGGGTGAGAGGCGGAAGCAAGAAAGCAGGCTTGTGGAGGAAGTTGAGGAGCAGTGAGCGGGTAAAGGTCTCCTGTGCTATTGTGGCGCGAAATAATTTGTCCAGTTGGAAGGTCCTTCAAAGTAAAACCAAAAGGGTCAAATTTAATAGATAAATTATTATCACGAGTAAAACGGCGTACAGAAATTAAATTTTTGATAACTTTTGGGCTATAAAGGATATTGGGTAGGATATAGGTTCGGTTGTTTATGGTTTTAAAACCTGTGCCAGATCCAAGGATGGGTAAACATTCACCATTGCCAACCAGTAATTTACTACAAACAGGAGAAGATGATGGGATAGAAATCATACCTTGGTCAAAGGAGACATGTCTTTCTGCCCGGTGTCCATATTAAGAGTTGGGTCAGGTTGCTAAAGTTGCATCGAGGTGAAGGCTGCCTGAAGATCAGAGGGGCACAAGGCTTTGTAGCCAGGTGGCTGCGGTGGTCCAGCAGAGGGAGCCATAGGCTGGTAACATGTGAAGTGGGCCTGAGAGGACTGATCAGTGGGCTGCTGTTGCTGGGCCGAAGCTGCACTGTTGGGCCAGTTTATGGGCCAAGGAGATTAGGTTGGGTAGGGACAAGGTGGAGTGTTCCACCAGGCCCATTATGGATAGCCCGTATTGGTAAAGGGCCAGGGAGTTGGAGGCTGTGGAGACTGATTTGAAGAGGTCCACTGTTGTTGCTACTTCTGTCGAGAACTACCACGGCCTCGGCCACCTCCACGACCACGAGCATTCTGTCCACGACTCCCACGACCACGTCCTCGGTACCCGGTTTGCTGCTGAGAAGACTGACTGTATTCGGGCTGCTGAGAAGAGTGGTTGGGCTGCTGGGTTGTAACCAGAACAGAGGAGGCGGACTGCTGACGCGCCTCAAGGTGAATTTGTTCGTCATGCAACATGCTCCTAGCCCCCAATTGGCGTCTTGGCTGTTAATGAGGGCAGCAATGGTGTCAAACTCAGCAGGTAACCCACGGACCAACTGGAGAACAAGTCGAGACTCAGTGATTGGCTGGTCCACGTCTCCCAATTGATTCGCCAGTTCCTTAAGACGCTGGCAATAATCATCAAGAGACGAACAGGCGGCAAGAGTAAGGTTGCAGAACCTGGTTTCTAAGGCTGCTGCACGTGCCCATTTATTACTGAGATAGAACTTTTCAATCTTTAACCATGCTGCTCATGCAGTAGTTTCCGTGTCAATAATTTTGCCAAGAAGATCGTCTGATATCGTGCCGTATATCCATTGCAGAACGAGGGCATCAATTTCTTTCCAGGCAGGGTACTCAGGAGCCGTATCAGGCGGTGGTGGGGTGTTATCTATATGATCAAGAACCTTGTAAGCGACTGCATGAAGCTGAAAAAGCTTTGTCCAGGACGAATAGGGAACCTTCGTGCCATCGAGTGTACGAATTTTCTGTTGGATATTCGTAACCGAGTAGGCAGGGTGAAGGGGGTTCACGGCTTTTTGTGAAGATTCAGGGGAATCGGAATCGGCTGTTTTTGTCATCGCAGCGGCTGGAACAGAACCGAAGCTCTGATACCATAAAAGTGTTTATAGTATGAATTGTGAATGAATGTTATTGATCAACAAAGGCTCCTTATATAGAGCAGATACATAACAACCCTAGCTGTATTTTAGGAAAAGATAAACACAATTCTATACAATATTTATCTAATAATAATACACATAATTGTCTTCATAATTATCGGCTAAGAGCTAGAACCGTAGGTGATGCTATTGTGGCGTTCGTTACGCCTTTTGTGTAGGGGTCTGTGAATTACTACATTGCGAAAGATGTTCTATGTGAAATTGGTCTAAACGTGATTCTTGAGGTCAAGAATCATAAATCAAGATTAGTCTTCTACAATTAAGAAAAGACATATATACCATAAAAACATGTTAGTAATGCCTTCTACCATTGTTTCTTAATCAATGCCAACATATACTGTTGAGAGCAGTATTGAGTGCTCAACTGCAAATGCGTCTCCAATTATATTTTGTTCAATCAACTCAGCCAGCGAAGTGAATGTAATGTAATCTGAGAGTTTGATGAGTGAAACATGTTCCTGTTGACCAGCAAAGATACGCTCCTCCTGACTTCTTCTTCATGTGCCTTTTCAATTTCACCACATGCCCAAAAAGATTTTCTAGAAAAAAAAAACATAATAAAACATTGTCTTGCTTCATCTAACAAAAGGTAGAGGTTTCCAAGTTTGTTTTACTATACCTATCTCAATCAAAATATTAACAAAGAGGCGCCTTCTGGTGCATTCCCATTTCATATCTATCACGCTCTTCAAAGATTATGACTTCATAACTCCAAAAGGAACAAAATCCAACAATTTACTTCATTAGAGACACATGTGACTTCACACCCACAAGCCTTCAACTCATTTGAAGTTGGTTCTTTTTCTTCTGCATTCCCAACAATATCACAAAATACAATGTTTCTTACTATTGTTTCCGTAGGGTTACTAACACAACTCTTCCCGCCAATATCCATCAGTTTTTCAATAGCAAATTTATATAATTCTACAACACTTTCAAGATCATTGAAACAGTTTCTTTTAGGATCATTGGGACGGTTTCTACATACATCGCCAAGTAGTTGTTTTACTTTAACTTCCAATATTAACTTGCACTTGAAGCAAGACATGGCATGGAAAGAATCTTTAGTCAATACATCATCGGTTTTACACGTTTCTCTTTCAGCTACACTCCACCTTTTAGTTTAGCGCAAATTTTGCTTGGATTAAAACAAGATAAATTCAGTTGGTAGCTTTATTGTTTTTGAACATACCGAAATTATATTATGCTAAAACTAAAACCTCCTAAGTCATTTTATTCAAAACATTACAAGTTGGAATTGATATAATGAATTCAAAAATTTTGAAGTATGGTTAATCTAACTCGATCTGTGTCGGATCACACAATAAAATACCCCCACCTGACCCACCCATTTTGCCTCTTCTTATGGTCCAGTAGGTGCAATCATATAAAATGTCTTGTAGGTATTTGTGCTTCTCGAGTCGGCCACTGGATAAATAACAAATGTAGCTTGATAATATATTTTAAAAAATCAGAAAGAAAAAGAAAAAAATTACATACCTAAAGCAATTGAAAAACTAGCTGCAAAGATAGGCAAATCTTGTGAATTACAAACATACTTACCACGTGCTAATGCTTTTACAACAACCTTGACATCTCAAAGGATCTAATGAACAGTTCCTACCTAAATACCATTGATAAGAATTTGATACTTAAAATATATTTAAAAAAAGTTAGAAAACCATTTAAAGCTATATTTGAACATTCCACCTGAAGCAAGCTTTCAAGGTAACAACAAAGTATATTCCATGGAGTTAAAATAGTGTTAAACTTGTGTGAACACTTATCATTTAACCAAGTTCTTTTAGCTACTGTATGGTTCAACTGGAAATGCTTGGCATATTGGTGTCGGTGTTACTCTTTTATGACTTTGAATTTATAGTCATATAATTGGGTGTGAAAATTTACAACTTTTTTGGCATAGCTGAATGCCTACAAAGAAGTGATACTTCATTAGAAAATATGAGACAACTTTAGTATTTAAACTTTAGCAATGAGTATACATACTCTCTTTCTGTTTTTTGAAAATGGCAATTAAAAGACATTTATTTCCAAAAGATTAGTATTCAAGATAAAATAACAACGGAGATCAAATATGTACCTCAATAACTAATCCACTGTGAAATAATCTAGCACTCAAATCATAATACATATTTCCCAAAAGATATGTTGTACTCCTTTGGTGTTCTATATTCCTTGAAGTGGAAATCTACAAAAAGAAGTGTGTATAAAAGAAGACACAATCTATAGGGTACCAATTTACATACAAAAAAATCAATTTTGGTAAAACCAAAATATTTAACATAAAAGGTAAATCAATTCAAAGTATAAATCAATGCATCAGTAGCCTCGTTTTGTAATCATATTTACTACTTACGAATTTAGAAAAAAATAAAGCAGTTAGGAAAGTGGTCACGAATTTAACCAGACGCAAACCCAAACCCAACCGTCTTAGGAATATATAACTTAAAAGTTACTAAACAAACTAAATACCTCAAAATACTCTAGGCGCACCATTCACCATCATAAACAACTAAGAACCGTTAGAAAGCATATTTAATATTGGATGGGTTGATATGATGAGGGATGTATTCGCCACCTTTTACTAGGCCTTTGTAGTGAGGGTTTATCAACACGCAAAGAGACTCACACAAAAACGTAATGGAATTAAATAACGGGGCGGTAGTATGGGCAGTTTCACAAGTTCTTAAACCATTGAGTTGCTTTTCCACCTCATCACCATCCCCTACATAAATTGTAGTGGCATAAAGTTGCGTGATCGATTCATGCGTCAATAATTTGGCCTGAGATAAGCATTTTGCAAGTCTACTAAAGTCAGGTGCAACTTCTCCATATGTATCTAGAGCTGCATTATGATATTCCATGCCAACGTGTAGACGGATTGAAGAACATCCACTTTAGCCCTTTTTTTATAGCTTTGCATTGTTTGATATGATCCTTCAAAGAATTAAAACTGTTTTTGTTCATCCTCTGTTAGTTAGGGCATAAAAATGTCAAAATAATAATCCAAGTATTAGATATTACTATATAAGCTAGATTGATTATTATGTAACATGTATAATTTTTGTTTGTATTTATTATATTAGCATAGGTCATTGTGGCTTCCACCAAATATATTGGTGATCTGAATATCATGTATATAAAAACATATCATGGTATTCAAAACAGTTACGAATTCTACCAAGAACAAGATTCAATCATCATCATCATTCTGTATTCAAATTTCATCTTCAATTTCATAGATTAATAACATGCACATACATATATTCTACTAACCAATGTTTTTAGAACCGAACCGGACATCAAACCGAATAGCCTACTGGTTCACTAGTCGGACCGATCAATCCGGATTTAAGAACCGTGTGAGTTTGTAATTAGTTTAATATATTTAAAATATAGAATATAAATTAATACAACAATTTGAAAAAATGATGATATATTTGATATGTAAAGATGTTGAATAAAGTAATAACTTTGATTCTAAGACATATAAATATGTAAATAATGCACGGAAATAATAACAAATAACCTTTTGAAATAAAATCGTTTTTTGTCATCAAGTAAATAAATTCATGAAATAAATTAAAAATATTTAATCAATAAAATAGTACATGATGAATGAAGACAAGAAAAAGGATTCAGTTTGGGAAGACATGAAATTTTGGAAGGTGTACTTGGAGCATAACATATGGGAAGACAAGAAAAAGGATTCAGTTTGTTTGAAAATCTGGTTTCCTATAGATTTTGATGAGATGTTTAA
The DNA here is from genome assembly GCA_947069175.1 of Scalesia atractyloides. Classification (NCBI taxonomy): domain Eukaryota; kingdom Viridiplantae; phylum Streptophyta; class Magnoliopsida; order Asterales; family Asteraceae; genus Scalesia; species Scalesia atractyloides. The sequence continues at coordinate 6,015,176 of CAMTDV010000006.1, read as the reverse complement.
ATGCAATTTAATACAAAATTGTAAACGTGTGAATAATTAGTTACCTCCAAGGATTATGATTGAATCAATAGGTAAAACAATGACTACAGGTGCACAATCTCAACTCAGGCGTGAAATCATTATCCATGGAATAGTAGAATTCCAGGATAATACGTCTTGAAGCCAGCTACCATATTATATTCTTCTTCAAGTATGCTTATACATATAATTAATGGTCGCTTGAGGAAGGCCTTTAAAAAATTCTAGTAATGTTCAAGATCCGGAACAAATTTGGGAACCAGCCTGCAAAAATGGAGGTTTAAAGATTAAGATCTCTCTCTTAAAATAGAGGTTGTAAGCTAATTCAGGTTATGTTTTTGGCTTTAATTCAAAACAAAAACAAATCAACTGGTCCTGAAAGTAGACTGTTAAATCTCAAAAATCAAATTGTATGAAAATTTCAAAATTTAACTATTACAGATCATGTATGTATGACACTTTACTTTTTACAAAGAGAACAATTGACAACCCAACCCATACCAACCCACCTAGTGAAGATGCACGACTTGAGCTAGATAGGGAAGGACTTTGAAACCAAGTTATAGTAACAAAATTAATTCAAGGCATATATAAACTGATAATTAGTTAGTTGTTGGCAGATAAAATCCTATTAAGAGAATCGTCGACATTACTATGTTTATGTAGCTTTTCGGGAGCTTGGACGCGTTTACCGACATGAATTTTTGGAAGGTGTACTTGGTGCATAGTTGTTGGGAAGACAAGAAAAAAAGATTCAATTTGTTTGAAAATCTCATGGAATCCATTCCTTTTATAGTTGCAACCAATCCAGTCATGTTTGCGGTATTGTGTCTTTTGGCTCATATGGCTGCTCGTAGGGTGAAAAGACGAGCACTTGGGATTATGAGAGATAAAAGCGGAGACAAGCCCCAAGAGTAACAGTGAATTCAATATAGTAAAAGTTTTGATAGATGCTCTATATCCTCTGGAAAGTTAATGGATCTATATGAAGTGTTCTATGATGAAATCTTTTGTCACACCTCGTCGTAACGAGCTGATCATGACTAATTGGTACCAAAACGCAACAAAAAATATAACGAAGACTTAAGAAGATACTTAACGTGTTTACAACAATAAGCTCTCTAGGGTTTCCAATCCCAAGGCTCCTCCTAATCCAATCGTGCGATCACCATATATAATACCTGAGAGAAAAGATGTTTAAAAATGTCACAAGTGTTAGTATTAGTATTTTAAAGGTTATATAAATACAATTAACTAATTTAAATACACAAGTGTGCGGGTATACCTTCCTGAATGACTGGTTTGACATGTACGCTCGTCTCGATCTATGCGTTGATCCGCTTTGCCTCGAGTTGACTAGACTATCACAAATCACCAAATCCGCTTCTAAACAGTACGAGGATTCCGCCATCTCACAATTGTGGCCAAACTTTGAAAAATGTTCATTTCGTGACGAAATTGTTTCGCATGGACTCTACAGGTCGTTAGGAGTCCGAAAAATGTATTTTTCGGAGAAAAGCCCCAAATTTACCTCTCGTCGAAGAGGTCGTCAGAAATTCGACGGAGCAAGAACCTTTATGAAAACATACATGGAGGCATAATAACGCCCGATTTACTAATCCCCGAAATGAAAACTCAAAAACATCGCTGGAATTTGGCCGGTATCTTCGCTGGAGCTAGTATATCTTCGTCACCACTTCGAAATCGCAAAAAAAAAAAAAAAAAAAAAAAAAAAAAAAAAAAACGCTACTACGTACTCAGGACATCAAATTTAGTGGGGATGGGTAGTTAGCTCGTCGGATATCGCGACCACCGCCGCCGGTCATGGTGGCCAGTTCTAGGTTTTAGAGAGAGAAAGAATAGATGACAAAAGGAGGTAGAGAGAGATAGATGTGTTTGTGAATGAAGATAGAGAGAGGGGGGGGTTGAATTTATAGGTATGGTTTTGGGGTGGGTTCCAAGCCAAGTATTACATGCAAACTACACCGTGTTCGACCCATTACGCACCAAAGTCCGTATTCGCCCGAGAATTTCGTATTAATATATATTATAACTTAAAGTAATTGTTTCCCGTTCAAAATAAGTATATTTTGTCAAGATGGGATTAAACAATGTACATATGCGTTGCGCATTTAAATCCCGACCTCGTACAACCATTTGCTCTCAGGTGATCCGATTTTACCGTGAACTATTAAAATTCATAATAAAAACAATTAAACATCCAATAATATTTATTATGATTTAAATCAAGAGTTTCAATATTTTAATCCGGTGTCGCTGCGCGTTCTTAGCATCGCGTAACGACTACGTTCGCACCAATTTCGCGCTGGATCGTCTAAGTAGTAATCCAATAACCCACACACACATATATGATCGATCATGTGTGAATTATTTATCTTACATCAGTTCGCTAAAAGTTTAAACGCGTATCGGATGATTTTTAAAACCACCAAATGCGTGACACGAGTTTTGAAAAAAGCTTTTCTAAATTTGTGAAGACCGATTACTCAAAATTTAGTCTAAAATGCATTATCACACCGAAATCATGATTAAAATATGTTCGGATGTTGACTCGAATTTACCCGTTGTCACATCTTGTTATCATGCGTGACTATACGTTAATGATTTAATTCGGCATTGTTTTTGTTCATCTGTTTATGTCCTTTAGTTTATTATTTTGAAGTATATACGACAACCCATTGGAAATATTCGTTTATTAATGAATTTTATATGCATGTTTTTTGGTTGTTTTATATCTACTGATCAATAGAGGAAATCAAGATTAGAGACTAGTATTTATCACCTTCATTCAGGGTTTGCAATGATATGATATGTTTAGATATAATAACTAAAAATTTGTCACGTTTTGAATCTGTGTCCATTACAATAGTAAAAAATATTAATGGTTTAATTCTATTAACTACGTCTAACCGTATTTTTTAGTTTAAAAAGAAAAAATAATTAATTCAATCCCCGTTAATATGTTAACAAATAACACTTTAATTCCCTTATCACAAGAAGAGAGTTGTGTGCAACGCCGGTTAACATGTCAATTCACCCTTAATGTATCAGGTGTTAGGGTACACCCAAGAACTTAGTTAACAATTTGTTTAAAACAAATTACATCATTATGTTACACATAAATACACAAAGATGACTTTGACAAACAAAAATCAATCCCCAACGCATTTATCAAGGATTTGAGTCCTTAGTTATAGTTCATAAAAAACCCAATACACCGTAATCCTTAATTATAACCTATCATTGATTTCAAAGTTTTTCTAATAGTTTTTTATCCTTATAAATGATGAGTAAGCCGTTAGATAGGTAAACACTTGGATTCAAAATGGTGTTAACTAATTCATGATTTTTCTCTATAGAATAAAATATAGGTGGGGTCAGGCCAGTAGTTATAAAAAATTGTACCGTTGGTCAAGGACCTTACTTTAGTATAGGTGTGGTTGGGCCGGTAGCTTTCAAAAGTTGTACTGTTGCTCGAGGACCTATACTAAAACTTTAGTATAGGTGTGGTCGGGCTAGTAGCTATCAAAAGTTGTACAATTGCTCAAGGACCTTACTTTAGTGACGGAATCAATAACTTTCTCTATGGGGCAAAAATATGGGTCGGTTCGAAATGGATTGGGTGCTTGGTTCCTTAAAAACTTGAGATGTTTGGGTCCTGAAAAATGAAGTGTGATCTTCACATACACGAGACATTTGATGTTAAAATTACATATTTTAATAATACATGACAAATTTTGATTGTTATATTTAAACATATCATATCACTAAACCCTAAATGGCCTGATAAATACTAGTCTCTAATCTTGATTTCTAGTTATCTAACAATTTGATTTGTAAGATTTAGAAGAGAAGTAGAGAACTACACAGATTAAATAGAAAACATTTCTATTTAAAGATATAAAACAACCAAAAAAAACAAGCGTTATACAACAATAGTTGGAAAATTAGACAAGAACTTTTAGCAAATGAGGTAATTATATCAATGAGATAAAAAATAAAAATGTACAATTAACTCTCATTTTTTCTACACATCCATATAAACAATATGTAGCTATGGGATCTAAATAGAAAGTGGTGGCCCAACAACAAAAAATAATCAGAATTGGTATTTCTACTAGTATTTTGTGAGCTTAATTAAAGAAGAAAGTGTCTTAAACTTAGGTAATTATCCCTCAAGTTATCTAAAAGTCTAAAATCAAATATATTATATATATATATATATATATAGGGGCCAGTTACGTACAAAATGGCTTATCGTACATTGCCTACGCTACAACCACAGCCGCCCGATTCCATGCGATTTCTACATTCCATGCGAATTCACCCAAAACTTACAACATGCGAAATCATCATCCATGCGAATTCGTTTTTGCATCCCATGCGAAATCATTATTATAGGGTGCGAAATCACCCAGCGTACCCAATGTACGTTAAGCTCAATTGTACGAAAAACTTTCCTATATATATATATGCGCGCGCGCGTGTGTGTTTTTGAAATGTATGATCTTAGCCAGTTATATTCATTGAAATACATATTGTTTACAACTTGGTTCCACATGTTTCCGCCACTGTCATACTTTATGCACAAAGCAGTCACCTCGCCTTGTACCACTAATATTAGTGGGATTACCCCACGTTACACGACAGAAATTCAACGGTTAGTTCAGTTCATCAGGTGCCGATACTCCAAAATAATAAAGTTGTGATATGCTAAAAGATATCGACACGTATTTTACATTGTTTGAAAAGCATAAAAACGAATTAACACAAATTGTTGAAGAACAAATGTTGTTTCTTTGAACCTTTCTTCGTTTTTCTTTGGTACTAATTCAAACTTTTCTTAAAAAAATTATATATTCCGCAAAACATTTTGTAGATATGTTCTTGTATTGTGGAATAGTTTTGTAAAACCACTCTCTTACATGAATGGGAAGAAAATCATGGGTCTTCACCCCCAAAATATGTGTAGTATCTATGCATTATGTATTTTTTGCATCTAGTTGATCATTATGCCATGTCAAATTGGTATCAAATACACGAGCCATTTGCTATTTAAAAAATACTTATCAACTAAAAAAACATGACAAATTTTAGATTGTTACATAATCAATATCATTGCAAACCCTAAATGAAGGTGACAAATACTAGTCTCTCTAATCTTGAGTTCTATTAAATAGATATAAAACAAGCAAAAAAAACAAGCATTTTTAATTCACTAATAAACGAATGTTTCCAAAGGTATTTCTTTTTTTTCATATAAACTTTAACTAATAAACGAAAGGTGATGTGCACATAATTATATATATTTTTCACATAATTTAAAACCTATTTTAAAAATGTTTTTTTCTTTAAAACATTAGCATATTAATTCTAAAGTTGTTTACTTTTAATTTTATGGACAATTAGGCTGCAAAATGACAAAAAAAAAAGTGAAAAACGAATAAAATCAAGAAAATATCAAGTTGCAGCCAAGACACGAGTAATGCCTGCAAGGCACGCCCCATGTCTCAAGTCATGACAAAATAGTGGTCTCCTCAAGATAAGACAAAGTGTTTATCCCTTTATTTAACTAAAAGACAACATTCTAATAAAAAAAAACTTAAAACTTCACAGAAGCATATCTCAGGCTAGGAATGAGTTACAGGGACCATAATATATGAATTTTTTTTATATCAAGGAAACGAAGCTAAAAATGGTTTTTTATGGTTAAACGCTTAAGGGGTTGTTTGGCAATTTCTGAATGGTTAAGTGTTGAACTAGTAAGAGGTCTAAGTCTGAAAAGTATAATGTTTAACCGTTTAGAGGCAAATGTCTGACCAATTCAAATTGGATGTCTTAATCATTCAGAGTCAGTATAATGCTTAACTATTCAGAAGCAAATGTCTGAACCATTCAGACATCTACTCGCGAAACAAACAGTCTAAACCATTAAGTAATGAACCATTAAAAAGTCTAAACCATTAAGTGATAAACAAACAGCCCCTAAGTCTTACACATATAAGTGCACTGTAATCATGTTTATTGAATGCACGGATAATGACCTAACCTTACAAATAGCTTCGTTATATGTGGGGTCATCGGGTACAGTTGTTGTTTTCTAACCCTTTTCGCCATTTGTTCTAGTTTTTCTTTCATCATGAAAAGAACAACAATGGTAATGGATGTAAAACTAACAAACATGACCCAAGAACCACCAACACAACCTTGTAAGAAACCTTGTGAGGAAACGACTGAGGCCCGTTTGAATTTTCACAAAGACATTCTTTCTTCAAAAAGCTTGAATTTGAACTCTTTTGAAATGCTGCAAATGATGGTATCGGGCAAGTAATATGATTATTCGCAAATTTAACATCATTAAAGCAATCTTTTGTAGTGAAAACGTGGTTGATCATCCAGATAAGATTGTTTTGGTGTTTTTCAAAATGTTAAGTAGATTTTGGTACAACTGGTTGAAAGCTTAAATATAAACTAAGTTCTATAAAATCATGTAATAACTTATTTATTGCACATTATACAAATTACTTTTAAAAGTTTACAAGTAGACACACAAACAATACCATCATGCACCAAAGATTAGTTCGTCTACAAAAACAAATCAATGAATCAATCTTGTAATCTGTCCTATCTCAGTTCTCACTTTGTTGAACATGCACTTCTTATAGTGGAAGTCATCACACGGGTCCTAAACATCGCAAAAAATTACACACGTTAGCTTTAGTTTCAAACCTATTCTGTTTTAAAACAAGAAAATACTAAAAATCATGAAACCCGAACACGGCCTGTTTAGAGTTAAATGTCAGTTTAGTCCATGTGGTTTGGGCCATTTTGCAAGTTTAGTCCAAAGGTTTGAAACGTTGCCATTTTAGTCCAAATAGTTTCAAATGTTGCCATTTTAGTCTACTGGGTTAACTTCATCCATTTTTTCTGTTAACGAGAAGGGCAATTCGGTCATTTTATACGGTCGAATCGTCCTTCTAGTTAACATAATAATTACATAAAAATGACCGAAGGCCCTTCTAGTTAACAGAAACAACGGATAAAGTTAACCCAATGGACTAAAATGGCAACGTTTGAAACTATTTGGACTAAAATGGCAACGTTTCAAACCTTTGGACTAAACTGTCAAAATGGCCTAAACCACAGGGACTAAAATGGCATTTAACTCGCCCGTTTAACACTTTAACTCTTTTATCTAAACGGGTTAAAGGGGTAATAAACTGAGAGTATATGCATGTGTTAAAAATATAACCTTGGAGTACTCATACTCATACTCGTACGCCTTCCTGTTTGACCATCTCGTCCTTTATCGACACGCAAGGCTGCAAGTTCCTTTTCCATTGCAGCTATTTCTCTCCTTGTTTTTTTGCTCTCCACTTCCATTGCTCTATTAAGTGTCTCAACATTCCTTGCCAATATCTGTAAGCTCCAAATTAGTTGATTGGATGAGGAAAAAAACGATATGTTGATTGTCAAATAAAAAATATTGAACGAATTTTATAGTGAAATGAACATAATTAAGCCTATATTCAAGGGGACGTTTTCATATCTCCCATTTCGTAACAGTCTTGTTCATTGAATAAACAAAGAGAACATTATCTGCCGTGATGTTATACTGCAATAAGGGTGTTTCCTTTAGGGTGTAAAATGGGCCGTGTTAATGGCACGAACTAGAAAATTGCGTCAGCAACATGGACCCGAACAAAATACATGTATCCGCGATATCATGAACACGACCTGTCTAAGGGATTTCTATATACGTATTAATACTCAAAAGTTACAACTTCACAGCAAATAGTACAAATTTGTATAGAACAATTATGTTTTAACTATAAAATCTCATGTTCATATCTCTTTTAACTTTGAAATTTTGAAATAAATTATCTAACCAGCTTACGTTATAACATAATACACATCTTTTAAAATTATAAACAATAAATTGGTAAAAAAAAAAAGGTCAACACGTGAACCCACCTGGTTGAACCCGCAACTAACTTACTAAACTCAAAACCCACAATTTTCTTGTTGTGGTGTGGTGTCAAAAGTTCAAACTGGTTTTCCTAATTATCTTTCATTTATTAACAAATGCATAAATGTGAGAATTTAAGTAATTTAAAAAGATAAATATGATAACATGAAAATAAGAGGGATAAATAAGAGAAATCATAAACTTTAAAAGTGTATATGAAATCAACCCTTACTCATTAGATAGGCCAACTCAGTAATGTAATGATGAATATAATTTTGTTTCCTATGTTTAATCATGCAAATGCCATCATTATAAAAAGAACATGTAATAAGATGAGAGTTCATTGCACAAACCTCAATTGTGTTCTCTTTTTCTTTAAGATTTTGATCCTTTTGATGACAAGCTTTTTGTAAATTGAAAACCTCCTTCTGTAGCATATCATACAACATTCCGGAAACAAAATCTTCCGAATTTGACTTCGACTTATCTTTCTCATCAGCATGATCATCTCCGTTTGAGAATAGCTTATCAGAATCCACTAATTTGCTACAATCGTGTACTTTTGATGAAACACTCGTGTTTTTTAACAATTTTCTTGATGAAAGTCTACAGGATGGCGATCTTGATAAATTTTCAACTCCGCCAAGAGATTGACGTTGTGAACGCGCAATGCTCGTTCTTTCGGGTGTAGCGTAAGAAACATTTTTACTAGATGATGAATTAAATCTTTCCTCTAAAACTTTGAATCGTAATCGGTATTTTTCCTATAAATGTCAGGAAAAAATAGTTACTAAAGGAAAGTTAAGTTTCAAATGATACCTTTTTTATATAAAATTTTAAAAAAATCATTAACAGTAAACTGTGAATGCGGATCCTCACTTTTAACTGTGCTTCTGCTTTTGCGGTTCGTTCTGCAACTGTTAGTTTGTCTTTTAAATGCTGCATTTCTCCCTAATTGCCCAAACAATAACAAAACATTAGATCATATGACAAGTGGCAATTTCGACCTATTTACTTAAAAATGAGTCAAATTCGGGTTATAATTTATCTCAAATGGGTCAATTTAAAAAAATTGTAAGGAGGAAAAAGTTAAAAGGGTTGAAATTTACATGAAGTAAACATTCAAAGGTTTTACGGGTGTTTGGAATTTGCTTATTAAATAGCACTGTTAATCTCCGTATCACATTTTAATACCATAAAAGCGTTTGAGATTCCGTATCCAAACTGCTCCTTAACAGATTATCTGCGAGTGTAAGAAACTGTTTTAAACCAGTCCTAAGTTACGTATTCAAAGTTGCTTATTTCAAAACGCAACATGCAGATATCAAGTTAATGAGCAATCCCAAACAACCGCTTACTCAAATAGATAGGAGTAAAGTCCACGGATGGTCCATGTGGTTTACCAAAATTTTGGATTTGGTCCCTAGCTTTCAAAAGTACACAAATGGTCCATGTGGTTTGCACTTTGTAACGCATTTAGTCCCCAACTTTTCTTAAAATACATGGATATTCCCTGTGGTTTGAACTTTGTAATGCATTTAGTTCCTAACTTGGACATGCTAAAACCTTTAGATTTGTTGGTTGGGGACTAAATGTGTTACAAAGTGCAAACCACAGGGACCATCCGTGTACTTTTGAAAAAAGCTAGGGACCAAATCCAAAATTTTAGTAAACCACAGGGACCATCCGTGTACTTTACTCAATATATAGATTATGACCGTAAAAATATTATTTTATTATCAAAATTTATAGAAAAAACTAAAAGGTACACAAAAACAGTTTGACGGTCAACCTGACCTGGCATGTATGGATGCGTATTAAAAAATGACCCGTTTCAAGTTTCAACTCGTTTGACTTTGACCGACCCATTACTCAACCCGCCCGCATGTATCGAATGCATACCTGTAAAATTCTTCTTTCCTCCAGCCATTGTTTTACAGGCATTACTTTACTGTCAGCATCTTTCCATTCATTTGCAACTACAACAGCAACACGATTTGCAGAAACTTTAGCACGAGCTAACTCACGGTCCAGTATCTTCTTTTCTTCCTAGACAATGTTTCGAAAATTAGAACCAATTTATAAAACAGTTAACTTAAATTTAGTTAACTCAAACTTACATTAATCTCTTGCATTTTTCGCTCATAATCCCGCACAGCATTAGCAGTGGCCCCAGCAGCCAAAACAGCTTCTTCAAGCTCGCAAACCGTTTGAGTTAACTTTTCAACCTCTGAAACTTTTTGTCGATTCATTTTATCCAAAATTCTGTTCTCTTCCTGCATAAGAGATTCATAGATCAACATTAGAAGCAAACCTTGACAATGAAGATAACAATTATCCCAGTTCAATTTCAGATATAAGAGTAAAGTACACGGATAGTCCCTGTGGTTTTACAAAGTGCAAACCACATGGAGCATCCGTGTAAAGCTAGGGACCGAATCCAAAATTTTGGAAAACCACATGGACTATCCGTGTACTTTACTCCATATATTATATTATATAACACTAGACACCTAAATTAAATGAATTTGATGAAAATACTGAAATAGTAATTAGTATGGGCAAATTTCTTTTGGTGGTGGCCCGTTTTGTAATGATAACTTTTTTCTGACCCGTTTGGTAATTAAGCGTTTTTTTAAAAGACCCGCTTTGGTAATTACTAGGTAGAGACTAAAAAAACCTTTAATTACCAAGTAGGCCATTTTAAAAGCTAATAATTACCGAAACGGATCTAAAAAGGTAAAAAGTTATATAACAGAAATAGGCCATGAAAACTAGATTGTACCTAGTCAATATTGAACGGTCTAGATTAAGACTCTAAATTCTAAGAGTAAAAGTAATAACCTGTAATACAGTAGAGAACTACAGATCATAAACCATATATAATAAATGCTTCAGTTTGTAATAAAATTCAACCTGACACATCTCATTTGTTTCATGAGCTCTTGGTTTTTGTTCTGAAGATCATCAACCATGGAAGCTTTCGTCATGGCTATTTCAATAGTTCTGTCTGCTTCTAAAAGAGCAATTTCCTTAGATTTACTGAGACGATCAAGAGCTTTATTGTCATCTTGAAGCTTTGATACCTGATATGTCATGCACAATCAGAAATCTTTGTGGCCAAATTTGTTAATCAGATTTATTTCTATCCTGTTTGGTCTAATTGCATAAAAAAGTAACCATTTTTGTTTAATTGTTCTAGCTCTTATTTTAGGTAACCACCTTCATTTAGGCAAGAAAAAATCAAAGTTCCAAAATTTTTTATATAAGTTAGGCAACTTTCAAAAATTTTATTCATGGTAATCTGCATCCTTTTACCAGCATTTTGTACACAACAAATTATCAATATTTGACGATTTTAGCCCCCACATCATAGATGAAAAAAATTTAAAAACAGTCAGATGCAAGAGTAAAATCTGACCAAGTTGACTGTTTTCTTTCCCAACTTTGGCAATAGTCCCAACTAAGGAAATGTTTTGTGACAATCCCAACTTTTAACCTATTTTTCATCGGTGATCCCATATAACTAAAAGTTAACCCAGTTTGTTTTTGTTGACCTTGACTGATTTGTGGCCAAAAAAAAAGTCAATGTTTTGCTGATGTGGACTGCTTAGGTGGAAATAAGTCAGTTATGATGACGTGGACTGCTTATGTGGTGGTCCATGTCAGCAAAAACTAAATGGGTTAACTTTAAGTTAGTTTGGGATCACCGAGGGAAAATAGGTTAGAAGTCGGGACTGTAATAAAACATTTCCTCAGTTTGGAATGTTGTCGGCCAATATGTCAAAGTTGGAATTGTTAAAATCTAATTTTCCTTAAATTTATGGCCTAAAATTAAACAAATTCCTCATGGTGAGTTTGAGTTAAGTGGAATCACTAAGGGTATGGGTTCGATAATAGAGGATAGAATGGAGTCATGGACCCTTTAAGTGGCTATGGAGGATACTGGATATCCAATTTTATGGGTATCAACAATCAACCTCATTCCATCAAACTCATACCCTCCCCAAAACATATTTATTTTAACACAATGGAGCACATATCCTCAAAAACCAAACACCCTTTTGGTGCTTACCTCCATTTTAAGAGACTTGAGTTCTGCCTCCAATGGAGCAATAATGGCCTCAATAGGAGGCATCTCGTCGTCTTTTTGGGCCGCATGAACTCTTCGAAGAGTGGCTTCTGCAGCATATTGTGCAGATAGAGCTTGTTTTTTCTCATCGTTTAGCTTCTTAATCTCTAAATTCTATAAAAATATAAAATAAAAAAAACTGTAAATCAACTTATGTTGTATAAGTTAAAATTATCATATATAGCAAAACAAACTTCAAATATGGAAATCAAGACAAGAAATTGGAGTACCTTGCTTTCTAAAAGGGATTCAGTTGTCTTGAGCTTTTCGTCCACTTTGTTTAGCTCATCGTTTAGCTGTAACATCACGAACGTATCAGATTATGAGGTAATACAAATTTAATAACCCTATATAACACATAAATTCAATAGTAATAAAGTTGAAACTCCAGTGAGCTGCACTACCTCTTCCACTGCCTTGTCTTTAAGGTGTTCTTGGTACTTTAATGCTTTGATTTCTGTATATGCATCTCCCAATTCCCTATCTTTATCTGAATGAATATAAATTATAATGTATCAGTAATTAAGGTTGAGCACACGAAATATGATAATAGGATTTTTTTGCATAAAATATCAACTGCATTTTTATGAGATATAGCAACCTACTTCTGATTTCTTCTTAATTTTTACACTTTTACATGAACGAGCAGTCTGTTTCTCAAATTTCACACGGAGCAACTATTGGTACTACTCATCATTCCAGAAGTTAAAAACACATAACTTTATAATTAATATTTTTAACAAACAATACCTGAATCTGAAAAATAAAATCTAATATTATTAGGTCAAACAGTGTAATACTATAATTTCAATTTCAAAGTTCATTAACGTTAAAAAATCCAAAGTTCATTCGTTAAATTAGTAAAAATCCGTTTCTACAAATCGGCAAATTTAGAAACAATATACGCAACAAACTTAGCTTTAAATTTGAAACAAATTAACTTGAAATCGTAACAAAATAGTGAAAATACACATAGGCACTGCCTTTGCAACTTGAATATTCTAGACTTGAGGTTGAACTCAAAATTTAGTAGCTTAATTTACTAAATTCTACTCTAAAACCGAACAGAAATAGAAGAATTATGATCAGATCGAAGCTCAATAATCTAATTTACCTCCCAGTTGATTCTCGAGTTAAACTAAAAGTTTTATCAGCTTAATTGACTAAATTCAATTCCAGTTGAACATTAATTTACCTCAAAACAGAACAGAAATGGAAGAATTATGATCAAATTCAACCTTAATAACCTAAATTTAGGCCGCATTTGGATTTCCAGTTCAATTCTACTCCAAAACCGGACAAAATTTGGAACATTCCGATCAAATTGAACATTAATAACCAAATTATACCTCGCATTTGGTTTTCGAGTTAAATTCTACTCCAAAACCGAACAAAAATTGAAGAATTATGATCAAACTGAACATTAATAACCTAATTTAGTTAAATTCTACCACAAAACCGAACAAAAATCGAAGAATTATGATCAAACTGAACATTAATAACCTAATTAAGTTAAATTCTACTACAAAACCGAACAAAAATCGAAGAATTATGATCAAACTGAACATTAATAACCTAATTTAGTTAAATTCTACTACAAAACCTCACAAAAATCGAAGAATTTAGATCAAATTCAACAATAATAACCTAATTTCACCTCACAGTCGGTATTCAAGTCAAATTCTACTACATAACCGAACAGAAATCGAAAATTACGATCAAATCGAACAATAATAACCTAACTTTACCTCGCAATTGATTTTCCAGACGATTCAGTTCAAAACGAACGGGATCTGAGCCATGCATATGATTTATAATATCGTCGATCTCAGCGGCCGTTCGTGATACGGACTTTTTCCGGCCGGACCGGACCGACGGAGACTTTTTTAACGGTGAAGAGTCTGAGATTCCGCCGTTGCTAACTTGCGCAGTAGTCATTGAAGTGCAGGTTTGGATTAGGGTTTGTGAATTTAGAAGAACAGAGTGAGTTGGTTGTATTTATAATAGGAAAGGTGTGGGGGAGTGATGACCGTTTGCAGTTACACTGACAAAGAGGCAATGCTATTAAATTATTAAATTAGCTTTTTTATTTATTTTTATTTATTATTTTAGGGTGGGGAACGGGTCCGATTCGCAAAAGTCATCATAGTTAAGGCGTACTCATCTTGAGGTTAAAGGTTTGAGTCACATTTAAGACGGATTTGGTGTATTTTAAACCGTTCAACAGAAACAAATTAAATTAGTTTTTTAATAAAAATGATTTGAAACGTTACGATCACAAACATGGTGGAGGATGTCAAAACAAATTTGTTTTTATGGATGAAAAGTAGATCCAATTTAGCAGTTTGAATTAGGAAAGATATTGTGATTTCAATATTCAGGACGTAATTGTTTGATTGTATTCTTCTTTTGTCTGTGTCTCATCTATTTGCTGGGTCGGTTTCTATATAATTATATATAGATGGTTGTTCGAAAAAGGTTGTTAATTTTTTATAAATATAAGTACATTTTGGTGTGATTTATTTATATAAGACTGGTTAAAAATTGTATATGTCTTGTATCGAAGCTATATTATAATTACCAAATAAGTATTCAGTTAGAGAAATCCTTATGTGTTTTATTTTATTTATTTGACGTATAATTACAACTCGGTGTAATCCAATTCTAAAATATACTAATTTAAAAATCGTTACATGTCTTGTGTCAAAAGATGTATTGTAATTACCAAACATGTACTAAAAAACTCTTTGATCCATATCTTTGCTCTCGACGTTTAAGAAAATTTTATGCTGATATGGCCCATGTGATAACCTCCCGAAGACTCTTTTGGTTTCGTCTTATTAAACATATTGTAAAAAAAATGTGTATAAATATTTATATATTGTATTGAGTTAATGACTCCATGTCTTAACAACGGTAAAAATGACTGAATAATCCTCTTTTGATGAGGAATAGTATACGGACTTGACGGTCAACTCTCGATGTAACTTATCTCAAATAATGTAAGTATTTAACTTTTTTTTTAATAAACCTCAAATTTCTATTAAAATACCAAAGTAACAAATTACAAACAAGTAACAGGTAAACGGGCAACAAGTTGTGCCGCAACCTTTTTATTTGGTCCGTTTGTTTTCATGTGCTTTATGGTGATATCTTAATTATTGATTCCTTGAGCTTGACTAACTCAGTTTGAGAACTAAGGCTACATATTATGCTTGTATAACATATTTGGGTTTTCAAATTAAAAAAAAAACTTGAAATCAAATGAGTTAGTTTTAGTTAAGATCCATCTAAAAGGGAATCATTATGTTTTACAACTAGTGTTAAATCCCCCCGTTGCGGGTGCGGGGGTCGTAAAACTATACCAAGTAGTAAGTAAGCAAATGACGACCAAAATCGAGAAAAATCGTAAAACAAAAAAGCGAACTTATACGTAGGTAAAAACAAACGCGAACTTATACGTCGGTCAAAACAAACGTGAACATATACCGCGACTTGACATAAAATGTAAGCAAACTCAAATTTATAGAGAACACTTTAACTTAAAGACCTAAATAAAAAAGACAAAGCTTTCAGATCCAAACATAAAGATACAAACCTGGGGGACTAAAAATGTAAACTATAGTATAAGAAAAAAAAAGGAAAAAAAATACTTATCATTCGTTGTTGTTTGATGAAAATTAAAAACTAAGATGAAAAGTAAAAAATGGTACTGATGTATGTAGAAAATGATGGGTTTTTAGACTACTGTACATAAGAACCTACCATAAATGCATTATACTAGTTGATGTCGCGGGCGGTAGGCCGAATATTTCTTGGCCGAATATTTCTCAACCAATTAAAAAACACTATCATAGTTTTGCTAGAAAAAAATCAAAAACGATGGCAAGACCGTTATTTTGAGTTGAGAACAAAACTATAATTTGTCAGGACTAATGAGCAAGTGTTAAACAGCTCCTTTACACGATTTTTTTTTTAAATCAAGTCAACCAATTAAAACAAAACACTTATATAGTTTTGCTAAAAAAATCTAAAGCGATGGCAATATTGAAACTTTGAGCTAAGGGCAAAATCGTATTTTTTTACCGGGTAAAATCGTAATTTGTCAAAAGCTAAAGCGATGGCAAAACCGTAATTTTGAACTGGAGGTAAAATCGTAACATACCTGGGCCAACGGGGGAGTCCCATGCAGCAGCCTGACACTATTTCGTCACGCACCTTTTAAAAAAAACTAAAACGATGGCAATACTGTAATTTTTAACCGAGGTAAAATTGTAATTTTGGGCTGTGGTAAAGTCGTTATTTGCTAAAAACTAAACGATGACAATACAGTAAATTTTTACCAGGGAGAAAACTTTAATTAGGGGCAAATTGGTAATTTTATTGAGTCAACCAGGTAAAATAAAACACTACTATAGTTTTGCCAAAAAGTAATACGATGGAAAGATCACAATTTTTAACCGGGGGAGAAATCGTAATTTTTGAAATGGGGAGAAAATATAATTTGAACAGAGGGCAAAATCGTAATTTTAAGTTGGGGCAAAATCATAATTTTATTTTGAACTGGGGGCGAAATCATAATTTTGAACTGAGGGCAAAATCGTAATTTTGAGCTAGGGGGAAAACATAAATTCTTTTTAAACCGGGGGCGAAAACGTAATTTTGAGCTGAGAGCAAAATCATAATTTTGAACGGAGGGCGAAATCGTAATTTTAAACTGAGGGCGAAACTGTAACTTTAAACTGGATATAAAATTATAAACTGGGTGGTCAAATAGAAAAGTGTCAGACCAGCTGTCTGGCATTATTCCCTCGACTTGTGATTCCTAGCACTGTTCCTAGAGTTGTGATTGTATATGTAGTAAATAAATAGTAATAGTAATATTTTGATATTATCATACTTTAAATTAAATATTATATAATATCAATTTTATATATTATTTATGTTATAAATTTAAATTCTCAAATTCCAGTAAATGTTCTTTAGTCACTATGATTTAGATGATAAAGCTGGAGGGTGTGTAGAGGTGTAAAAAAACGGTGTTAGAATCGAAATCGGTAAAAATAGAAACTGGTTTTTCTATAACCGGTTTTAGAACCGAACGGAACCGAACCGGCGGTTGTAGACCAGTTGGGAATCTTGAGTTTTGAAACCGGTTTTAAAACCGTAACCGGTTAAAAAAAACCGTTTTTTTTAATAAACTGGTTAAAAACCGATCCAAACCGGTTACACCGATTACTGTTTTGGATTTGAAAAACCGGTTAATAAACAAAACCGGTTATTAACAAAACAGTTTTTGATTTGGATGAAAAAAACGGTTCGATTAAAAACCGAAACCGGTTATTGATAGAAACCGATTTGTACGCCTCTAAGGGTGTGGTTCACGTGGGTTGGGTCATCAATTGTCACGTGGGACCACCAATCACACGCTACACCGCCCTCTTAGAGCATGGATCGTGGTTCGCGTGGATTAAACCACGGCAACCACGTCCCACCTTTCCATTTTTCCAATATTTCCTTTTTTTTCTTTTTCCTTGAGATAAAAATATATTAAAATAAATGAGAAAATAGCGGTTTGGGTCATAACTACATCCTTATGTATTTAAGAAAACTTTTAAGGAGTTTACGAAAACAAAATAATAATTTTATAAAGAGTTAACTGTGATTTTCGTCTCTGTGGTTTGTTTACTTTTGTATTTCAGTCCAATTTTCAAAAATGCGTCAGTTTCCTCCCTGACATACTGGAAAAGTGTCACTTCAGTCCAATAATCAAAACCTAATTAAGTCAGACAGGTTTAATGAAGGGTATTTTTAGTCAGACAAAAAATAAGGGGAAGATAAAAGAAATATCAAAGGACAAAAATATCCTTTATTAAAAATGTCTAACTTACCTGGGTTTTGATTTTTGAACTGAAGTGGCACGTTTTCAGCATGTCAGGAAGGAAACTGACTTATCTTTTAAAATTAGACTTAAATGGCAAAAATAAACAAACCACAAAGACGAAAATAACAGTTAACTCTTTTATAAATTATGTTGTATTTGTGAAGGAGTCAACTATAGGAAAGAATGAGAGGTGAGCCCACCAAATCAACGGGTGAATCAAAGCAACGGTAACACAAGTGGGGTGGAAAGTGGAAAGGCATGTAACCGTTGGAGGTGAGATATGCCCACACTGAAAGTGTGGAGGCTGTGATAGTTACACCCACTCCCTTGCTAAAAAGTAAAAACGGGTGGAAATTTATAATACCAAATACTAGAATGCCTTTAGGGACTTGACCACCACTAAATGTTTAAAAAAAGTCATCTTCAGATTCACTCGTTTTAAAAACAGGTCAGATTTGTGTTATTCGTATAAAAAACAGGTTAATATGTTAACCGTTTAAGTATTTTAAAAAAAAACTCTTATAATTTTTTTGTTTTCCCATATCCAATCTTTAGATACTTTGCAATATCCAATCAATATTTTAGGATTTAAAAAAAAAACCTTGTTTATATTACTCATTAATTCTGCCAACTCTAAATTATTTTAATTTTGTTTTTAAAAGAGTGTTTTCTATGATTAGTCATGATAATGCGAGTTTTGTCACACCATATTATCACCTTTGTTTTAGTGGTAATCTGCTTACACCTAACAACCTACTTACAACTCGTCAACATGTTTGAGTCCTTAAAAAATAAAAGGGTTATACTGTCCGTGTTAGCCTGAATTTATGTGTGCGGCTTAAATCGTTGACACGAATAATGATATGGGTTGGGTTCGGGTTGCACATTTCAACCCGTCAACCTGCAAATCCGACACAATTGACACCCTTAAGAACCTAGTACAAAAGTTATCAAATTTTGAGGTTGTTATATTCAGTTTGTTTAAAAAGTGTGTCGTGTTTGGGTTAACTCGTTTCATTAATTATAAAATCCAAGTCTTTTAAAAGATAAAAAGATGAGAAAAAATAAATGATTCTTTTTTTTAACTCGTCAATAATTCAAGTCTTTTAAAAAATAAAAATGAGAAAAAAGTAAAATCCAAACCAAACCAAACCAAACGTAACTAAAGTTAAAAACCATAATAAACCAAAAACACTAGAAAAATAAGAACCGTGAACATGAGTGAAACTAGATGACAATATTCCGGTTTGGACCATATGAGATATTAGATATGGTGCTAAGGGGACGCGGGGCGGGTGCGTGGTGGGATGTTACAATGCGTTGTTTACCGTGGAACACTACCGCCACCTTTAACTATCACGCATGAACCCTAAAATGCGTTGTAGTCAGTACGTGTTGTAGCCATGCCGGGAAGAGTGGAGCATAATGGGTGTGGTGAGTGATGAGCACCCCTAGTAAATTCATTACTAGTGATAGAATTTGGCTTGATGACGTGGCGTATGGTGATTGGATGACGTGACGCCCCTACCCCCTAATAATGATAATGCTAGTAATAGTAGTAGTAGTAGAAGAAGAAAAAAAAATACTTATAGCAATAGAAATTATAACGTCTAAAATAATAAATTATACCCTTATACAATTAGCAACTTGAGTTGCCTTTTTAGAATGAAAAGTGACAACTTTTAAAAAACCACACATACATACCCCTTTGTTTGGGTTGCCTCTTTAGAATCAAGTGACGACTTTTAAAAAACCGCACATACATACCCCTTTGATTGGGTTGCCTCTGTAGAATAAAAAGTAACGACTTTTAAAAGTAATATATTATATTATATATACATACAAAAAGTAATTTAGGACACAATGATTTGGATAAAGACACAATGGTTTAGATGAAGGGTTAACACCCATTTTTTTTTAAATAACTTAAGACACAATGGTTTGAAAGAAGGATTATAACCCATTCTTTTTCGAAAAAGAATAAGAAGTATTTAGTAACTTGGGATATACCTCTTTGTTTAAAAGACGCGTTGATTTAAAGATTAAAATTTTGATTAAAGAAGGCCCATCTTATGTTTTAAAAGGTTGCGACTTGAGTTCTAAAAGGTCACGACTAATCAAACAACAGAAATAACCGCCACCAGCTTACTACCGTTTCAATATCCTTCCACCCTTTCACTTAAAATAAAAACTTCTAACTTTTCCACCGTTTCCATGGTTAGTGCATTTAATGTCATTTATTAATATTTAAGCAAATATAAAAGTAAGTCTTATCCCTCTCTGAAAAATTAATATACATTTAAACATATAAGTTTTATAATTTCAAAATCTTACAATACCCTACATATCTATATGAATATAATCACATACCATAGTTACAATTAATTAACTAAGTACAATACCCTACATATCTATATGAATATAATCACAGACCATAGTTACTATAAATTAACTAAACATAAACGATTTATTCACCGGTTCATATTATTCCACAATTTCACTTTAAATCAAAATTTTAAACTTTTCCACCGTTTCAACTAACTGGATATCCCAACTCTAGGCACTCCACCTCCGGATATTGTGTGTACATGAGTAATAACCCCATCTCTTGGTCCTCTAAACGGAAACACACGGTCTCACGTTCCAGTGTAGAGGCCGAGTACCAGGGGTGGCTAACGCAGTGGCAGAAACAACCTGGCTGCGTAACCTACTACTTTAGTTGCATGTTCCAGTTCGCCAGGCCACTATTGTTTATTGTGATAAAGTCTCCGCCATATACCTGTCAGAAAATCCAATCCGGTTTAACATCAACGTACGAAACATGTGGAACTTGATATCCACTTTGTTCGCAAACGAGTTCGCCTTGGCCAAGTTCAAGTTCTACACGTGCCTTCCTCCTAGCAGTATGCAGATATTTTTACTAAGGGTCTTTCAAGACAATTGTTCGAGAATTTCCCTTCCAATTTGACCGTTTGTTTAGACTCCTGCTCAAACTGAGGAGTATTAGCGGAGTATATTGTATATTAGGAACCGATCATATTAGTTTTTAATTAGAGTTGGTTAAACACGAGTACGTAAAGAATAAGGGTCCCACATAATGGAAACATGACTACAAGTTACATCCAAAAAACAACCAACTTTTTGTAACGAATTTTTATCTATTTGTTTACTAGTGATACATCAATGAACGTATGATAAAATTTCACCTTACTCAACTTTTGTTTCTCGTTTCTTTATATGGTAACAAACCTACTACTTTTGGAATAAGACCCGTCACCCGTTACAATCTTTTAATAATCCAATTGGAAATCTATTGATATTTGTCTACCGATCAAACTGGATTTATAAAAACCAAATAATATCATACACACACAACTGATTTGAATAAAACAAAAAAAAACTCCAATTATTCCTACACCCTAAAATCTTATTTTCACACCCCTACATGTATACGGCCCGTATAACTGATTGTTGCGCAAAAAAAATGTTATGGAATGTTATCCGACCTAAACCTCATAAAGAAAGTTCTACGCAGAACACTAAATATTGCAAGAACACGCCAAAATGAATCACCCGTGTTTTCCATCCTAAAAACTTAAAAGTAAATAAAACTATTACAAATATAAGATTTATTGTTTCTCAAGCTATAATTCAAAATAAAGTATGGAAAATTTTCAGTTTTTATATAACCTATATACATATATAGGTTAAATTAGCTACATGTAGGTAAAAATATATAGTTTTTTATTTATGTATAATACACAAATGAATATAAGAAACATATCAGTTCAAAAATATGAACCTTAGATCCTAAAATTTAGTGATTTAAAGTTGTGTTTTGGTTCCCGTAATAATGTGTTCTGTAATGAATCTCATCCTAATGCTATATGGCCCGTATAATGTTATACGACTCGTATAGAATGTTATACGACTAATATTTTCTCCAACTATACGAGCCGTATAACATTATACAACCCAACATTTGTCATGTCAGATTATTCTATATGGGTCGTATAATGTTATACGACTCGTATACAAGGTGTGAAATTAAGATTTTGGGTGTGTCTTTATTTGGGAAAAACATGATAGCAATTTATCTTTTAGTATTTGCCGGTTTCCATATTTTTAACATTTCACTCACCGCCGTATCTTGATAATTGCGCTACCTACAAGGTCACCCAAGTTTTCATTTAATTTTTGAAATGCATCCATCTCCATTTAATTATTTTTATTTTTCATTATACTATATTATGGTTCAGTTTGAGATGAGTATAAGAGGTTTGATTGACGACGATGATTTTTTCTTCGGTTTGAATTATACCAATTACACTAATATGGATTTTTAACATGTTTGATTTTTGTTTAATTTAATAGTCCTATGATAAATTACGTTTATTAACTTAAAAAAAAATATAGTATGCATCAGTGTCTAGTTCTTTTTCTCGATACACTGGTATTAATTTTGTTGACAATTAAAGTAGGCCGTTTTAGAGTATCGTATGCAATACAAGTGTTGATATTGTGCTAGTACTCTAACAAGCTGAACCAATTCCAGCCAAACAACATCAGTAACAATATTCGTTGTTGTGATTTTAGATCGATATAAAACACGTGTATATATATTTTTGGGCACACGTGACTTAATTATTTTTTTTATGTTTTCTCTTTCGATTGCTATAGCAAGTGCCGGTATAGTAACAAACCGAACCGATAGTGACCGAATTCCCGCTGTGTAGCGCGAGAAATTCCCACTAGTTGTTTTGAAATGACAAATGAGGGTTAGAGACAGACGGAGTTACATATTTGTTAGGGTGGGATGTCATTGGATTAAGTGCCGATATAAATTCATAGTTGGTATAAAACATTCCAGATGGCGTAACTTTTATTCCGGGGAGCAAAAAACCATAGGTTAATTCAGTAATCTAAATTTGCCGTTCAAAAAAAAAACCGTAGGTTTATAATTCGGTCATACACATCCTTATTTTCCTAAACAACTGTACTATCATATTCTAAAACATGTGACATTCGTCTGTTTTCGACTCGCTCCCATGTTTTCGACTAGTAGTCAGTCCAGTATAACCAACAAATAAAAAAAATGAATGTTTCAGTAACCAGACTTTTTTTTTTTTAAAAAAAAAGAAAAAAAATAATAACAAAAATGGTCAAATGCAAGCATCCATAATTCGTGAGGACCATCACCAACCACCAAAAGAACAAGTAATCTTCTTTCATGAACTTGTGAGGATCCTACATACATGAAGTAGAAAAAAAAAACCATGTGAGCTGCATTCACTTGATTAAAAAAAAAAAAAAAAACCCAACAACAACAATGTCCTACTTATTTTTTTAAACTTTTTCCCATCCTTTCGAACCACAAGTACTGGTGAGATTGTTATCAAAACTAGGGGTGTTCGTTGTTAATGTTGTAGTTCGGCTAAATTTGACGAAAATTCTAGGCTAAACCACTAACTATTGGTTCGGGGAACGACACCATACCGGTTGGACGGTTTAAGTGGTTTGAGCCTGTATTTTGTTTTCTTAAAAATATTCGTTTCTATCAAAATTTTCTATAACAATAAAGATGATTCATGTTGTAGCAAAAATAATATAAATAACTACATACTCCAATAAAGATAATAAACATCAAACGTCCAGTTCAGTTTACATTGCCGCTTCCAAGTTTGAAACCGAACCAAACTGTAAAACCGCCGAACCGTTAACATAACCGTATGTATGTCAAACCGGGCAACTTGCTTCGGTCTGGGAGGCTTAGTCAACGCCAATGGTTTTCTAACACCCCTATGGTCAACTACTTTGTATTATATTAATACTAGTAATTTTCATTTTATAAATTAGTCGGGTCGTAAGCAGGATAGTGTTGATAGAAACCACGAACTTAAGAAACTGGGACTCATTTAGGGTTGAATTCGGGCTGAAAGAGACGCAATCTTGAATTTATACATACAAACAAAGGTAATAATCTAAGATACTAAGTAAACTACTTTTCGGGTTAATCACAATACAAGGCAACTTACTTTTACCCTTTGCCACTGTAAGCAAAAAATAAAATTTCCATTGTATGTAACATAATTTACATTTTTTTACTATTGTGTGTAAGTAGCCTTCTATATAGCATATACAATGGTGACATGACACCAGTTTTTAATGATGTAGCTAGCCAAGCGGCTCTCGAGCTGCTCGAAATGAGCCGAGCCTGGCATGTGAAGCTTGTCAAGCTCTTCAAGCTTTATCATGCCTTAGTGTAATATTTGTTTTTATTAATAACATTTACCCCTTATTTAAAGTTGTCTAGTAAACGAGCCGAGCCGAGCTTATTTAAACTTGTTTACGAGCCGAACCTAAATATAAGCTTGTTATGTTTTGTAAACGAGCCTGAGCTTCACTTATCGAGCTTGTGAGCCTAAACGAGTCTATTATTTATATTATTTTTATTCAATATATTAGTTAATAGATAATAAACGAACCGAGCTCGAGGTTGAGAAACTTATCAAAAGTATAAATAAAAAAAACCAAAATATAACTAATAACAAAGTAAAAAATAGCATCAAACAAGAATATACCAATTCTATTCTTTCATTACTTCTATCATATATTTGTGATAGATGTCTAGAACTGATGAACATTATTGTTTGGTAAGTGCTTTGTAAGAAACACACGATCAACATAAATCCACCATTTTTCAGCTTTCAACTAATTCAAAGCTCAATAAATATCAAAGTACAACTAATAACAAAGTAAAATATAGCACCAAACAAGGATATACTAATTGCATTTTTTCATTAAAAACATCGTTAGAACCTGCAATAGAAGTACCACAATCTTAACCGCTTGCTTCGTATTTGGCTACTCTAATTCCATTCCATGGTACTAGCATCCCATTCAGAACAATTAATATGTATACACACACATATCTATACCTAATTAATAATGAACTGGTTGCACAATGTGTCACAATTCTGTGAGCCCATGATTCTTTTTCCAGCTTCTCTTATATCACTCATTCGTATTACATTTTTTAATTTATAAAAAGTCGATGATAAAAAAAAGCAATAGTAATAAAACATATCTTATCTCGAATTTTCGTTTTACAATTCCTAAATCTTCATTACTAACTATTTAATATTTCTTTTATTCAACTTGTGTAATACACTAACCTAGTATATAGATATGTAAAAAAAATTATAAAACTAAAACTAATACAAAACTAGGGCTTACACTGAAAAAACATGCTCATCAGTCATCTTAAACCCTAAATTCCAAAATTGATTCCAACTCAAATCCGAATGCGAAACCGAAAACTAGTTAACCTAACACTAGAAATGATTGTATAAACTATAAAATCAACTGTTTCAAACAAGATGTTATCCGAAAAAATCATATAACGATATACTAATTCCATTCTTTCATTAAAACATCATTAGAAGCTTAGAACCTACAATAGAACCTAACCGCTTGCTTCGTGTTTTGGCTACTCTGATTCCATTCCAAGGAATTTTTATCACATTCAGCACAATTAACACACACACACGTATATATAGATATATAAGGATAATAAAACTAAAAACTAATACAATTAGGGCTCATCAGTCATCATAAACTGAGCTATTTTGGCCTTCCTGTGATGGTAGCACGTTTCGTGAGGGATTATTTCCTACGGACATCGGGAGACCATTATTGGGTGTGAAGCTTCTTGGGGGGCTGTTAGTAGAGAGGCAAGCTTTATTAGTGGGTTGGCAAAGAAAATAGCTGTTAATGTTGTGGATTTGATGCGTCTCCTACCCAAACTAGGTGACCCGCAGAGTGAACTATTATTGCTTCGATCCTGTATGGGCATTGCCAAACTTTTCTTTGGCTTGAGGACATGCCAACCGGTACACATGGAAGATGCAGCGTCATTCTTTGACAAGGGTTTGCGTGAGGCGATTGAGGAATTGGTAGTTTGTGGAGGTCCCTTCTTTGGAGACTTCCAGTGGCGACTTGCCTCCTTACCTATTAGGTTTGGGGTTGTATTCAGGTGTAAAGGCTTCATCTTATGCCTTTGTAGCCTCCAGGGCCCAATCTTGGGTGCTACAGGACCACATCTTACAAGACAGTGGCATATGTGGTATGGATTCTGATTATGATTGTGCTTTGGCTTGTCTTCGTGATATGATTCCAAGCTTCGATTTTGGCGGTTTCACTAAAAAGGACACCGCCCCCTAAAGCCCAACATGCATTGGCGAGTGCTCTTTTTAGTAAAATTGTTCAGGATATTGAAGTACAGTTTGACTTGACCGTTAGACAAAAAGCCGTTTTTGAGTGTCTACGAGCACCACATGCCCAAGATTTTCTTCTAGCCATACCTATAGATGGGTTAGGTCAACATATGTCGCCGGTGGAGTACCTCACTATCCTTAAATATCGCCTCATGATTCCGCTATTTCGAGTTGATGATATATGCCCTGTTTGTCATAAGGCATGTTTGGACTCTTTTGGGGAGCATGCGGTTCATTGTAGAGAGCTCTCGGGTTTCAAGTACCGACATGATTTGGTTAGGGATGTCCTTTTTGACATATTCAGACGTGCTGGGATTTCTGCTAAGAAAGAGGCACCCGTGAATTTCTTAACTGATCCACTTGAAGGAAGATCTCGCTTAGACCAGCCGACATTTTGGTCTTCGGATGGATAGGAGGAAAACACGCATGTGTGGATCTAACAGGTCTCCCCCTTGTGGGCTTAGGGGGTAATGTTTTCACGGTGGGTTAGGTTGTTTTAAAAGCTGCTCGGGCAAAGTGACCAAACACGAGAAAGCATGTCTTGACAACCAACATGTATTTATCCCATTTGCCTTGACACTTTTGGGTTCCTTGCGCCAGAGGCTGTGGACCTACTTAGCCGAGTTCAAAGGGTCATGCATAGTAATGTCATGACCCCGAGATCTATGGATGTAGTTTTTAAGAGACTTAGTTTTACTATTCAAAAAGGGGTAGCGGCGCAGCTTGTTGCCCGTTTACCTTCTATCTCGATGTAATTAAGTTTGATCTACATTTAATCAATCAATTGAAAAAATCGAATCAATTCGTAATTAAAAAAATGCGAAACCGAAACCCTAACTAGCTAAGCTAACACTATAAACGATCATAATAAAATCAAATAACCTAGATGACTTCATGTTTTGAGATGCTCGTAATATCATATAGAACACACTTCAACTAGCATTACAGAATATCATGTATGAAACTTAGTCTCAAATAATCACACTAATCGATTAAAAATCACAAATACAGTATCGGAAACTCATAATATCAGATAAAAACTACATGCTTCGATGATTTCAATCAGATTTAGGGTTTTAAATAAGGTAGGGTTCGTAAGTTCATTACCGGTTATCAGAAACCAAAATCTGTTACAGAGTTTAAGTGAAATGAAGCAGGTAGTGGTGGTTTCCGGTCGGCGTATCGAAGGACCCCCGTGAAGTGGTGGTCGCCGGTCGGATCGTCGGAGAAATGGGGGTGGGTTTAGTTAAGAGGTGTATATCGCCTGTGGGTTTAGCTAAGAGGCGTAAAGACCGGGTACGGACCGGTACCCGTCCAAAAACCCGAAACCGGGTTTGGAAATTTGTAATACCCGTGTACACCTAGTATTGAAATTTGGAATACTCCTGTAAAACGCGGTATGCGCATATAATGTATATATACAGTGTGAGCGTTTGGGGGTGGGGGCAAAAGTAAAAGTGCACTAACTTTAACGTTATTTTACTAATTTCGTGAAAATAACGTTAAAAGGGGGTGGTTAATTATGCATCATGTAATGGCGTTGATAGCCGAAAGACAAGGGGGTATATGCACTAATCGGCATTTGTCTCAATTGCTGAGTGTTATGTGCCTTATGTTTATGGCTTGATGCAAAACTACTATGGAGTCGGGGGTCTCATTGGAAAAAACCTCTTTATTCCTACTGGTTAGAGGTAAGGCTGTTTACATCTTACCCCTCCTCCTACCATATCTTAGCTTTGCTATTTATGGGGTTTACTGAGTATGATGATGATGATGATGATGAATACTCGTGTATAGTTTATTCTATTTCTGTTACATATCTGACCCGATCCAAGTACCTGATATTAGAAGTTTGGCATACCCATGTACAGTGTTTTCATATCTAACCCTATCCGAGTATCTAGTATTGGAAATTTAGGATACCCGTGACAATGTATTCTATTTATGTTACATATTTGACCTTGTCTGAGTACCTATAGAGTATGGATAAACTCGTATATGAATTTAAACCCGTGTTTTTCTACATATGGTTATAAACTCAAAACGTGATTTTATCAATGCTAGAGTTGGGTATTTTCAATATCCAGTTACCATGGGACTTGAGCTAATTGTTTTTTTTAATTTATCAATACTAGAGTTGGATATTTTCAATATCCAGTTACCATGGGACTTAGAACTAACTGTTTTTTGAATTGTTATAAATGTCCTTTAGTTTAGTCAAGAGGTCTAGCATGTGGTTTAGTCAAGAGGTGCACAAATAAACCGGGTATGGACTCGTAAAATTCCAAAAAACTTGAAACCGGGTATTGGAATACCAGGGTATAGTGTATACTTGGTTATGAACCTGACCTTACCTGTAGGTTGTGGACATATTATATTTTGTTTAGTGGAATACTTGTATCTAATCCTGCTTTTCCTATACCCGATTACGAAACCCAAAACCTGATTCTTTCAATATTAGAACCAAGTTTTTTCAATACCTGGTGTTGGATTTAAACAAGCCATTTTTTACGACTATAAAGTTGTTTGAAGCCGTTTTCTTCTTTCTTTTTTGTTTTATCATTTTAACTCTCATTTGTCAACATATACAACGGATATTTTGGTTGAATCACAACACTATTAAACGCTAAAAATCTCAAAACTCTATGGTATGAAAAAACCCAAAATGGGCCCTTCTAGTTTAGTGGGCTGGCAGGTTTGGGACTAATCACCGGGCTGGTGCCAGCATTCACAAGCCCAGAGATTTGGAATATATCGAAATAAAATTAAAAAATAAAAGTGTAATTATAATTATAAATTATTTATTTTGAATGATGGCAGAAAGGCAGATTCTAAACGTCATAAAAACAAAAAGGCCCACTTTCCTTCATGTTTCATCTAAAGTGGCAAGTGTTACATTATTACGCATTTTCATTTTATTCTTTTCTTTTAAGAAAATAGTTTATATTTTTTTATTGAAAAAAATCTTATAAATGTTTTGTTTGTATTTAACAAAAATTATTTTAAAAGGTTTTGAGTTTTTGTCTTGTTTAACTGAAGTTATGATATGGAAATGACTTTTATCGTTCATAAAATGATTTTTGTTTGTGAATAATCTAAGTTGTTATTAAGTCCGTAGTTACAATTTTGATCAAAAAACCAAAATTACGATATTAAAAACAATTCTTTTACAAATTATAGTAATTCAGTTCTTGGTCTCCTATGTTTACGTGCATGTCAGAGACTCAGAGGCGGACTTATCATATTGGTAGGGTAGCTCCTGCTACCCTTTTAAAAATTGTGTTACCCCTATTTGAAGCACAAGGCCATTCAAGGCCGTTCGACGGTTGGATCAGAATTTACGAACTGATGCAAGATTGATTGTAGATTTGAAAAAGATTCACTAAAATGGTAGATTTGAAGTGATGGTGAGGACTTTGAAATCACGATAGTGCATTTGGAGTGAGCAAAAACAAAGCCATGGCCTTTTCAGATGACCATGCGAAGGAGTTGGGGAAAGTTGTCAAACGATATCTTGAAGAAAGCCAAAATCTCATTCAAAGCATCTATGTCAAAGGAAATTTAAAAGGCTTGTACATAGGGTTACACTACCATTTAGTAGGTTTTGACTTTTTATATTTCTTTCATATTTTTTAGTTTTTATTTCGAACGACAAAGAATCTCACGTGTAAACTCACACTACTTGGGCTATGTCCAAGGTTGACTCCTCGACTGTCATGAAAATGTAAACCCTCGCGCGGGAACCGATGAAATCCGTAAACCCTCGCCCTCCATCAGGTTCGCACCCGGGATTAAAGCCTCGATTCATCCCTTCACCCAGATGTCCATCGAAAATGAGCCAAGCGGGAATCAAACCTGCATTTCTACTAGGAAGGCGAACCAATTAACCCCTTAACCAAATTCTTAGGACTCAAGTATTTTATTTAGTAAAATTGTTTATACTTTATAATTATATGTCAGGTTTAAATCCTAAAGATTCGTTTGCTAAGTTTGACATATATAATATAAGTGCATTTTCTTATATGTATCCGAATGATTTTACTAAAAAAGAAAGAGGGGGTCTTTCGGTTGATCTTACGGTCTTTTATCACACTTCATAGGAAAATGATAATTTTGCAAAATTGGATGGACTGAGTAACTTTGCTCATGTAATGGTGGAAATCGGAAAACACGATACTTTTCCTTTGGTTTATCAAACTTTTAAACTAGCGTTGCTTTTACTGGTTGCAACCGCAACCGTTGAAAAATGTTTTTATAAAATGAAGCTTATCAAGACGGATTTGCGCAATCTAATGTGTGAGGAGTATTTGAACAATGTTCTAGTTTGTGCGATCGAAAAAGTAACTTTTATTATATTGTATGTGTTTAAATTTATTTATTCTCATGCAACTATTTTCTTTTCGTTTACATTGCATGAAGTACGTTAAATAAAATTGAGTGTTTACCTATAATTATTGTCTAGATTCGTCATTGGTACATGTATCCACATTTATATACATGTGGTGTAAAGATTAAATACAAATAAGTCTTAACATTAGAAGTGAAGGAATATTATTTTTTTTTCCGTCTACATGAAGTTTACTTACAAAATGTTAAAAAAGGGTCTGTATTTACTCTTGTAGAGTAATTATGTCTAATTACCCTAGAGTGATTACAAAATTACTCTATTCGTGTAAAATATAAATACACGATATTTTTTTTAATTATGGGACTAAAATACGTGCTTGAAAAGATAGAAAAATAAAATTCTTCTTAATTTCTCATGTTAAGCTCATTTTGTATGTTAAGACTTATTGTTACTGAAACCTTCCCCTATATGTGTTCGTATAGGTTTATTTTAGAGATGGCAATATTAACACGAGATGGAAATAATTAGTTTATGTGTTATCATATATAACTTATTTAATAAACATATCATGTTCAATTCAGTTGATTATGTTTAACCCACCCAGTTTTTACAACTAAAAACTTGAACAAAACTTTTAAAACTTGATAATTACCCACCAATCGATTTAGATAGATTTGTTAAATGCGTAGTATTCAGGTTACATAATCTTAAGTGTGTACGACTTAAAGTTGATGGTTTAAAAAAAGCTATTGACTGTATTCGAGTTAAACAATTTAAACCGTAAACTTGTCACAATGACCTTAAATTAATTTGAGTGCGTGGAGGGGGGGTGAAGCACTACGTGACAGCCACGTTAGCGATGTTAGAAGGGGTGTCGTGGTGTCAAAAAGCTCGGGGTGAGATGAGGCGT
This sequence comes from Scalesia atractyloides, assembly GCA_947069175.1. NCBI lineage: Eukaryota > Viridiplantae > Streptophyta > Magnoliopsida > Asterales > Asteraceae > Scalesia > Scalesia atractyloides. The sequence goes on along the minus strand of CAMTDV010000006.1, from coordinate 5,983,618 downwards.
AAAGCAACACGTAGCTTACACTTTTTATTTAATTTATATTAAAAAAACAAATACACTTTTTATTTAATTTATATTAAAAAAAACAAATCTATTAAATTAAAAAAAAACATTAATATTAACAACCACCCACATCACCATGTCAAAGCCTCTCCACGCCAGGCAACTTTCCCTGCCCTCACTATTTTTGTGTTATGAAGTTTGGGAATTTTTTGTTTTTGAAGTAAATTTAATTCGGGTTTTAGGGTTTTATGGATCCAATTTGGTATTTTTTTGTTGGTTGTGTTCTTGAGTGCACAAAAGATTTCTTTTTTAATATTTTTTTCTTCAAGTTGTCCTATTTTTGTGTTCTAAATTATGGGAAATCTAGGTTTTTTGAAGTAAATTTAGTTCAGCTTTTAGGGGTTAAAATTAGGGTCTCTTTTTGTTGGTGTTGTTCTTGTGTGCACAAAGATTTAATTTTTAATCTGTTTTTTTATTCAGTTTTCTTGTTGTGTTTTAAGGTCTGGGAAATCTTGGTTTTTTTTAAGTAAATTTAGTTAAGGTTTTAGGGTTTTATGCATCAAATTAGGGTCTATTTTTGCTAGTGGTGTTCTTGTGTACATAAAGTTTTTTTTTTGGTTGTTTTTTTCTTATTTGTGTATTCTAAGTTCTGGGAAATCTTGATTTTTGAAGTAAATTGAATTCAGTTTTGATTTATGAATCACAATTATGTTTTATTTTTATTGTTGGTGGTGTTCTTGAGTGCATAAAGATTTCATTTTTAATCTGTTTTTCTTTTTTTTTGGTTCATATTTTCTTTGTGTATTTTAAGTTATGGGAAATCTTGGTTCTTGAGGTAAATTTAATTTGTTTTTAGGGTTTAATGGATCAAATTAGTGTCTATTTTTGTTGGCTGTGTTCTTGAGTGCATAAAGATTTCATTTTTAATCTGTTTTTTTTGTTCATTTTTTTCTTTTTTTTTGTGTTCCAAGTTCTGAGAAATCTTGGTTTTTGCAGTAAATTCATTCGTTTTTAGGGGGTTTATGGATCAAATTTAGGTCTTTCTTTGTTGGCTGTGTTCTTGATAGCATAAAGACTTGATTTTTAATCTGTTTTTCTTCTATTTTATTAATTTTTCTTATTTTCGTGTTCTACATTCCGGGAATCTTGGTTTTTGAAGTAAATTTAATTCGGGTTTAGGTTTTTAGAAATCAAATTAGGGTCTATTTTTGTTGGTGATGTTCTTGAGAATGCACAAAAATTTCATTTTTTATATGTTTTTCTCCATATTTAAATTCCTATTTGTGTTTTTAATTCTGGGAAACATTGGTTTGTGAATTTGTGAATAAAGATGGTGATTTATGGGTAGCAAAAGCCTCAAGGTTGGTGGAAAGGTTTACACAAGTGTTGCTGACTCGATGCCTAGCTTTATCGCCAATTCAAAGTAAGTTATTATCTAGTTTCTAGTATTTTTTATAACAATTGTAAAATTTTGTGGTCTTTTTTATAATAATCTTTAAAATCAAACCCAATTTACTGGTTTGATTGTTATATAGCCTCTGGTTGAATCTTTATCCATGAAATATCAAATTGACGCATTTGTTAGCTTTTGAGATTACGTCTTATTTGTGTTCGAGGTTTAACTCGAGCTATTTTGATCTACTTATGGGGGTGTTTGGATGTGTGTTTAATTGTTTAATTGAGTGATTGGCTAAAAATGATTACGCTTTTGAGTTTTCGATTATTTATAGTTGAAATAAGCGCATTCCAAGAAATGTGTAAGGGTGTGTTCGAGATTGCTTATTTAAATGACTTATGGGCTTATTGAAAGTGACTCAATTAAAGAGTAAACTTGTTATTTTGAATCCAAAAAAATAATCAGTTTGAAATAAGAAATGTCAAACTTCTTACCGTAAACAACTTATTTCGCCCTAAAATAAGTAGACATACATAAGCACTTTGATTTCACCCAAAAACTCAAAAAGTTGTTGTAAGATAACTGTCATTTGAGATAAATGCAATATTATCTATATGTCTGTGGCTCTAATAAACCGATTGTGTGATTATATCGTTCTAATTAGTGGTGCAGAGGGGAACACCGGTCAATCCTCACTAGTTTCTAATGTTGGACCCCATGAACAATCCATAGGATTTCGTGGAGGAGGTATTGTAATATTGATATAGTTTTTATTTTAATTACCCATTTTGATCCGAACCCATTTTGACCTGTTAGCCAACTGACCCATTTTGTCAGCTTTACTTATAATTATTTATTTTGTTTTGTTTTTGTTAGCGTACAACTCGACGTCTTTGATCAATCAAACCATGCACCCTGATCTCCAGTTTGGTTCATATGAAAAGGTGATTTTAATGTGTAAATGTGGTGAAACTATGATTTATTTTTATCTTTAGAGTAAAGTGCATGGATGGTCCCTGTGGTTTACCAAAACTTTGGATTTGGTCCCTATCTTTTCAAAAGTACATGGATGGTCCCTGTGGTTTGCACTTTGTAACGCATTTAGTCCCCCAACGAACAAATCTAGAGGATTCAGCTGGTCCATGTTAGCGACTAAATGCGTTACAAAGTGCAAACCACAAGGACCATCCATGTGACTTTCAGCAAAATTGGGGACTAAACGCGATACAAAGTGCAAACCACCGGGGCCATTTGTGTACTTCTGGAAAGCTAGGGACCAAATCCAAAATTTTGGTAAACCACAAGGATCATCAGTGTACTTTACTCTTTATCTTTAATTTAACTATATGTATTATTACTATTATTATGATGATGACGACTTAGATGTTACCGTTTTTCATGTTTTAGATGTTATATTTCAACTGAATCAAGTTTCAATCTCCGATACTTCCACCGAGGACCCTGATGACAAGATTCAAAGTGTAAACACGAATTCGTGTATCTTTTGAAAAAATCTTAAGTACGGTTTTTTGTTTGATGAAACGACTTGACGTTAATTTTGATTTTTTAGATGTTTTTTTATAATCTTGTTTGCAGTTCGATGTTGATCCATCCAACCCTTTTATGGCTTCGGGTTCTAATGACAAACAGAAAGATAAATTTCCGGAACAAAAGGTAGCGTAAATGTTAGCCACATGAGAATGTCATTCGTAATTGAATTCTATAAACGTTTTTCTCATTTGGTTGTTTCTAAAATTTTAGACACAAAGACGACTGGCTCAGAACCGTGAGGCAGCTAGAAAGAGCCGGTTGAGGAAAAAGGTAAAAGATTAGAATAACGTGTAATTGTTTAGATGTGGCAGTTTCTACCCATTACTGGGTAAATGGGTCGGTTCATGTCATACTTTTGTCTCTGATGGATCAGATCGGTAAACGTTAAAACAACTAACTAAAATAGAAACATGTTTAGGGGTGCAAACGAGCCGAGCAGCTCGATTAACTTATGAGAGCTCGAGCTTGTCAAACTCGCAGTTCGGCTCGGGCTTGGCTTGTTTATTATCTATTAATTAATATATTAAATAAAAATAATATAAATTATTGACTCGTCTAAGTAGTTAATGCGTTAAAAAATCGGATATCGGTCAAGGACCGATATTTGAGATATCGGTAATCGCGGTGGGATATTGGTAATTTAATATCATGCTGAATTTGTATATATATAGCAAATTAACATATTAACCTTTTGCAACTTGCAAAACACTAACAATTGTAGCAAGTAGGAACCCATTAAGACCTAAAACACTAATAATTAACAATTAAGACTTAAAACACTAATAGCAACAATAAGAAGAAACAAAAATGCTAGAACTAAGAAAAAAGGTACTGATATCAGGAAAATTGGTGATATATCAGTCAAATATCTGTTCAATATCGGTCAATATCATCGATAATATCAGTACCGATATTCAGACCAATATTTTGCACCGATATCTCACCAGGGGACCGATATATCGGTGATATGTCGCGATATTAACTAACTCGTTAGGCCCGTGAGCTCGATAAGTGAAGCTCGGGCTGGTTTACTGAACAAGCTTATCTTTAGGTTCGGTTTCGGTTCGTAAACAAGTTTAAATAAGCTTGGCTTGTTTACTAGACAACTTAAATAAGGGGTAAATGTTATTAAATATTAATAAAAAATGAAAAACTAATATTACACTAAGGCTCGATAAGGCTCGACGAGCTTCACATGCTAGGCTCGAGAAGGCTCGGCTCGTTTCGAGCTTTTTCTCGAGCCGATTTCGAGCAATTCGTGAGCCGCTTGGCTCCTTTGCACCCTTAGTTAAATGGGTCAAACAGGTAGAAAGTCAACCATAGTGTATTCAAAATGCATAAGACTTCCTACATCGTTTTATTTAAAAAAAAATAGTTTTTTATCATATTCGAAACGTTAATTATTTAAGAACTCAAAAATAAAAAGAAGAAATGTGGTTGTGTTTCATGCAACCCGACCTATTCTGACCCTACTAAAAATTACCCATTTTGACCCGTTATCCAACCCGCTCTTAGTTTGAAATTTACTGAGAAGAAAACGAATAAATTAATTTAACTTTAATATTTTCTTTTACATTTTACTGTAGGCATATGTGCAACAATTGGAGAATAGTCGATTGAAGCTAACTCAACTAGAGCAGGAGGTCCAGCGAGCTCGAAAGCAGGTGTGTGAGCGTGTGTCGTTTAAAATTTATCTTACAAATTCTAAATTATTGTAATTTTTGTAGGGTGTTGTCATTTCAAACACCGGTGACCAGTCTCAACCAAACAGCGGGAACGGTATGTATAAGCCTGCACACACGGGTTATAATAAATAGTCTTTGATGTTTTTGGTACTTTTTATAATCTAACCTATCAAATATTCTTTGTGTTTTCACTATCATACAAGTGAATTACGTAGAAACATACATTTTCGAGTAAAATGTCATTTTCGTCCTTAAGGTTTGGCCAGTTTTGCAACTTTCGTCCAATGGTTTGTTTTTCCACATCTGGATCCAAAAGGTTTGAAATCTTTCCATTTTCATCCAGCTTGTTAACTCCATCCATTTTTCTCTGTTAAGTCAGATATTTTCGTCTTTTTTGTGAACTTAAAGGGCAATTTGGTCAATTACTTGTACATTATGCTAAATGCTTGTACATAAAGTGAAAAAGACCGAATTGCCCTTTAAGTTAACAAAAAAGACGGAAATACCCCTGACTTAATGGAAAAAAATGGATGGAGTTAACGAGCCGGATGAAAATTGCAATATTTCAAACCTTTTGGATCCAAACAAACCTTTCGACGAAAGTCGCAAAACTGGCCAAACCTCAGGGACGAAAATGGGATTTTACTCTATATATTTTGAAGTAAATATCATGACTGTCACAATTGATGGCAGCCATACATATTTATCAAATCATACGGTTGTCACTCACATACATGTATGCAAGAAGCATTGGCATTTGTAGCAGAATATGTTATTTTTTTTAGTTGACTGGCGTTTATTATTGTCCAAAATACAGGATCATTGGCATTTGTAGCGGAATATTCACGGTGGTTAGAAGAGCAAAGCAAACATACAAGTGAACTCAGGGCAGCAGTTACTTCACATAAAAGTGATAGTGAACTCCGTTAGTTAGTGGAAAACGCCACCACACATTTTAATGATATTTTTAGACTAAAAAAGATTGCAGCAAAAGCTGACGTTTTCCATATTATTTACGGAATGTGGACTTCACCTGCGGAACGGTGTTTTCTATGGATCGGTGGTTTTCGTTCATCTGAACTACTCAAGGTAAGTACTCTTACAACAAACGAAACGATATTCAAACACGGTTTAGGACTTGATAAGCATTTGACTACATGTCTGGATATTTTTGACCTGTTTGGCTATTTCATTTTTAGCTGCTTAAAAAAAAAGAACTTTATCCATTTGACCCGTTATTCATAAAGTCGACTCTAATTGTGGACTTTTTCAGATTCTTTTTATTATTATTTCGATAAATTGTAAAAGCATTATGATTCTATTACTTTTATGCACTTACGAGTAGGGGTGCAAACGAGCCGAGCCCAAGTTCGACCAGGCTCGAGCTCAATTAACTTATGAGAGCTCGAGCTCGGCTTGTTTATTATCTATTAATTAATATATTAAATAAAATAATAGACTTGTTTAGGCTCGCAAGCTCGATAAGTGAAGCTGGGGTTCGGGCTCGTTTACTAAACAAGCTTCTTATTAGGTTCGGGCTCGGCTCATAAACAAGTTTAAATAAGCTCGGCTCGTCTACTAGACAACTTTAAATAAGGGGTAAATGTTATTAAATATTAATAAAAACTAATGTTACACTAAGTCTCGACGAGCTTCACATGCCAGGCTCGAGCTCGGGCTCGACAAATGAACGAGCTTTATTATAGGCTCAAGCTTGGTTCGGGCTCTCGATAAGGCTTGACTCATTTCGAGCTTTTACTCGAGCCGATCTTGAGCAGCTCGCGAGTCGCTGGGCTCGTTTGCACCCCTACTGATGAGCATGGATTTATATTCGTTATATTTATTAAAGCATGTTAAGTCATTTGTTACTAGTACCCTAAAAGGTATCATACGGTAAATATAAATGTACCTTAGGACCTCTAGCCTATATGTGTAGGACTGTAGGACTATTGTAACCCTATTTAATAACAAAAAAATAAAAATAATTGATCTTCCCTTTGAGGTTAATTAATATTTTTACTATTTTCAATTTGGCAGCTTCTTGTGACTCACTTGGAACCGCTGACCGAACAACAATTAGCAAGCATTGATCATTTACAACAAACGTCATTGCAAGCAGAAGAAGCGTTATCACAAGGAATGGATGCATTGCAGCAATCTTTGGCTGATACGTTAGCAAGAGATGCACCCGTGGTCCCACCTGGCTCATCGGGTATGGCTAACTACATGGGTCAGATGGCTATGGCTATGGGCAAGTTGGGCTCCCTTGAAAATTTTCTATGCCAGGTTAATTCTCTTCGCAATATTTTAATTATAGGCACAATTATACATATGTTTTCTTCTAAATTTTATAATATCATATTTACCCTTTCTTAGTAAATATAATTTAATCCAACTGCTTATAAGAGTTTGTTTTATTGAATAAACAAAAAGACGGTTATACACTGAGATGATCGAGTGTAATGATGTTGTTTTCCTGTTCGTTTATTCAAGGAAACAAGCTATTGTAAGTAACCGATTTTGTTTTATTTAATTTTACATGAGATGGGTAAATATGAATTTTTTGGTGTCGTGAAAGGGTAAATGTGAACTTTTTAGTGTTTTGAAAGGTAAGTATATACATTATATGAATTTTCGAAGGATATTTATGAAATTTAGAAAATAACTTAGAAATTTAGAAAATAACAGTTAGATGTGTTTGTGCTGTTTGAAGTTGTAATAAGATAACCGGAAGCTTAGTTTTTTTTTTTTTTCTGGCAAAAACTGATTATTTAAGGAATTGATAGATAAGAGACCAAAAAATCACACTTTTCTAGCAAAAAAGAAAAGACAGGTTAAAAAAAAAACTTTATTTCAAATTAGGTTAAAATATGTGGTACTGACCTTTTGAAACACACGCTAAGCTTCAAAAGTCGAATTCAGTACTTTTCAAACTGGTGGCAACTTGACCATTAAGTTATAATGGTATGTTAATTTGGCTCGTGTTTTATCTTGAATGGGTCGAATCAAATAATCAGCGCATAAGAAATGGGTCAAACGGTTTCAAAGTTACCCGAATTCTATTTTAAACACACACAACCTGCTAAATTGTTTCTTCAAAGATTTTGGATTTTTTTCTAATTATGTTGTTTGTGTAATCATAATTTATGAAAATAAGCAAATGAGTATTTATAATCATTTATTTTGGGAAGTATTCATCTCTTTCCACTACAGTGGTGGAGCTAGCCCAAAAATTCAAGGGCATCCCAATTTTTTATTTTTTTGGGATCAGGGTATTCTTCGTATAAAACCGGAAATTTTATTTTTTTTACACTACGAAAACAGTACGGAGACAGGGTTGAGGAGTAGCCCGTGCTATCCATTCTAATACACTAGCTCCGCCCCTGTTTCACTAAGGTCACCCGTGTATTATAACTACTTTATAAGCTACGTTGCTTGTTGCTTGTTTCGTTTATACCAATTCCAGCCAAAAATATGTTGAATGACAAAATACCCCTAAATTGTATGAAAAGACTACAATTGTGTTTAAAAAAAATTATGGCCATTTCCATCATTCGACTGAATTGATATAAATGAAACACGATACATACGTAGGTGGCGTATGAAGTAGTGTTTTTATATGGGTGTAAAAAAATGCCAAAAAAAAGCGTTTGCATGTAACCCGCTCATATCGCCTCTAATTTTATTTTTCTTGCAAATCCCAGGCTGATCACTTGAGGGAAAAAACATTACAACAATTGCACACAATACTTACGACCCGACAATCAGCACGGGCTCTACTTGCGTTAACGACTATTTTTCTCGGCTTCGGGCCCTAAGCACTCTTTGGCTCGCTCGCCCACAAGAGTAATACATTGCGCCTTTCGATAGAGGTAACTTGTTGTGCAAGTAAACAGAATGTAATTTCCTGTACAGTAGGTTTTGTAACTCTAAATTGCAGTGTGGCTGTTAAAAATAGGTTGCAGCAATATTCTCATTTAGTATCAAATAGGAGTAGCAAAGTAATAAAGTGGATTGTGTTGTGATTATGATTATGATATTTGATATGGTGAATTCATGTATTTTTAGGGATCTATTTGTTGGTGGTTTGTTGATTGTATAAAGACAAAAATGTCTTTCTTTTGTTTATGACGTTTTGCTACGGGGCTGTTTGTTTAGCTCTTAATGGTTCAGACCCTCTTACTGGTTCAAACTCTTTGTTTCATGAGCAGATGTCTAAATGGTTCAGACATTTGTCTCTAAACGGTTAAGCATTATACTGAGTCTGAATGATTAAAACTTGTAATCTGAATTGGTTAGACATTTGTCTCTGAACGGTTAAGCATTGTACTGGCTCTTAATGGTTTAAGCGTCTTACTGGTTTAACACTTAACCATTCAGAAGTTGCCAAACAACCCTTATATGTGAAAAGAAGTATCATATTTTTCAACGTTTTATTTGAATTTCTTTTCCTTTTTATATATAGCAAAGTAGATTTAAAAAATATATATATACATATATCATCACAGGGTAGGGATCCTAAGAGAAGTCCACCCTATTTGAGAAACTTGAGAAGCATTCTGGACCACACATTTTTCTAAACTTTTCGTAATATATACATACGTAGAGTTTAAAATTCACAATATGTATATAGTCAATTTTAACTATACGTATGTGTATATTACGAAAAGCTTAGAAAAAATGTGTGGTCCAGAAAGCTTCTCAATTAGCATAGTGCTTCTCACATGATCCTAACCCTATCATGACATATTCATTTTTTTAAACTAAAAGGCTATATATTTGTAAAAATAGTATGGTGGTGTGTATCATTTATAATACTTGAATGATGTGTAAGTTAGTTGATGGTGTAATGAAAACAAAACTTACGGATTGTTTGGTAACGTCTTTATTTCATTAAGGGCTACCCCTGAATCGGTTAGAGACAAAAGTATGTTTAGTTAACTTAAAAGACAGATCTTAATGGTTTATGGGGTCACTTAAGATACTAGGGGGTTGTTTGTTTACCTCTTAGTGAGACTGTTAATGGTTCAGACATCTTTCTGACTCAAGACTTAATGGTTCAGACTGTTTGTTTTGCGAGCAGATGTTTGAATGGTTCAGACATTTGCCTCTGGATGGTTAAGCATTATAATAAGTCTGAATGGTTAAGACCTCTATTTTGAATTGGTCAGACATTTTCCTTTGAACGGTTAAGCATTATACTGCCTCTTAATGGTTCAGACCTCTTACTGGTTTAGCACTTAACGGTTCAGACCTCTTACGAATTGAGCACTTAATTATTCAGAAGTTGCTAAACAGCCCAACCTCTTAATCAAGTCTCTTAGTGGCTGCACAAGAATGCTAAACAACTCCTTAATGTTTTGGTCACCTAACTTTCTAATCATTTCACTAAAGTCATCCAATTAATATCGGAACTATCTTATATGCTCTCTTAATAAACAACAACTATACCTAGTATAATCCGACCCATAGTCAAAATACATTAAAACAAACAAAATTTAGATGAAAGCTTATTACGGGCTGTGCACCTAAATATGATCTAATTAGTGTTGTGACCATTGTGCATCCAGTTGTTTATTTGTAGCCCATAGTTTAAACCATACCATCATCACACCATTTGTTGAACCCATTTTCTAGTGCATCGCGTATATATGGGTGCGTGCAACACTGAACCGCTTCCAACCACCATGAGGCCGTGCCCTCGATGTGCAGGAACTGGATGGAATCCGTAATAATATGAATATCATTGTGTATATGCATGGTTGTAAAACAAGGTTTCCAAGGCCGAGTACTTCCGGAGTAGTCGCTACAAGGTCGGCTGCCGAGACGACTTTCTTCGACTTCGCCTAATTACTCGGAGTCGGTCAAACGCGGTCAACCTTGGCCGTAATTTGATTTAGTAGGTTAACTCGGGCCTAGTTTGACTTAAATAATAATAAAACATAATTTATATGCCTATCATATTAAAGAATAAATATAATTTTCACGTATTTTATTGTAAATATTAGTAAATTTATGTTATTTGACATATATTTAATCTCCAAAAAGTAATTTCTATATAATTTAACATGTTCGAGTACTTCCCGAATACTCTCCGCCTAAACCGAGTACTCTCAACTCCCCGATCGACCGACTAGGGAGCGCCTAGCGACTTTTGCAACCATGTGTATATGTCATAACATGTGATATTAGAAAATTTAGAATTAACTAATCTCATATACATTGGAAAATTTAGAAATTGATGTTTTGAGTTCTTTGTGAGTTTGGAATCAAATGTTGATACTTTATGGTATTCATTACGTTATAATCATCACACTTGTTGTCAAACATGTTATTATAATTATATTATAATATCTATTAAACCACATCATGTTACCTACAATTAGGTTTTCTTTTTTTTTAATTTGGCCATCAAAGGCTTTTCTTTTTGAATTTTAGCCACATGAAATCTAGTTTTTTTTAACTTTACTTTTATAAATTAGATACATAATATCAATAATTCATAACTTTATACTCAAATACTTTTTAATGTATGTATTAAATATGTTAAATAAATTGGGTGTTATATTTTTCATTAGATATTTTATCTTTAGAATAATTATAGTTTTATCTTAATTTTTATTAAATTTTATTTATTAATTATAATATCTATTAAACCACATCATGTTAGCTACAAATAGGTTTCCTTTTTTTTTTTTTGTAATTTGGCCATCAAAGGCTCTTCTTTTTGAATTTTAGCCACATGAAATCTATATTTTTTTTTATTTTTACTTTACTTTTATAATTAGATACATAATATCAATAATTCATAACTTTATACTCAAATACTTTTTAATGTATGTATTAAATATGTTAAATAAATTGTGTGTTATATTTTTCATTAGATATTTTATCTTAGAATAATTATAGTTTTATCTTAATTTTTATTAAATTTTATTTATTAATTGTAATAAATAAATTTGAATATGTCACGATTTTACTCGAATTTAAATTAAGACGTAACTTTTCGTTATTTGCGAATATACCGTCACATGTATTTTTATCTATATTTCGACACAAGTGTGTACGGCTTTCCTTGAGTTTAATATACGATATGACGTACCGTTGCAACGTGCGGGATATTTTATCTACATTCACATGGTTTTCTTCCATTTGTTACATTTTATTTAGTGTTTGGTTGTTTTACACATTTCTATTATCTAGCTTCATACTGGTTTGGTTTGTACGTGAATTCCTCGCCGCAACGCACAGTGGGAAATTCCTAGTATATATTAATTCACATCTTCTTAGCTACAAATAAGTTTTGATGTTTTTATTTTTTACCACGAAGTTTGGATATTTTTATTTTTTCCACAAAGTTTTGATGTTTGATATTTTTGTTTTTGATCTCAATCTTTTGTAGGTTCATAATTTTGGCAAGAGTCTTTCTTTTGTTTTTATTTTGTTTTATGTTTGACCGTTGTTTTTGGTCTTATACTTTTGCCCCTTCAACTTTTGTTAGTTTTTTTAAACCATCTCACAAGATTTTTTTGATTTGTTTTATAATTTGACCACCAAGGTTTTGATTCTACACTTTTAGCGGCTACATTTTTTTTCTTCTTTTTTTAAGTTTCAAATTAGCCTATACATTATAATATATTATGTCTTTAACCCAATAGTTTTATAGTTTTATTTTCCTTTTGTAACGTTCATTCGTTAGTTTTTTTTACAAAAAAAACTAAATACGTGATAACTTTTTTGTGAAAAAGGGCTCAACACCACGTCACTACCACCATTTTTCCGTTCGTTTGTCCGGGCCGCAACACCACGTCATAAGTACGATGTCACCATTTTTTCTTCCATTTGTTACATTTTCTTTCAGTTTTAGTTTTTTACGAATACATATTTTGCATATTTATATCAGTCTTTATCGTTTATTTCGTATGCGGATTCCCCGTCGCAACGCGCGGTGGGGAAATTCTAGTTATGTTTAATTTTGGTTCTAACCAAGAAAAATGGGTGTATGCATGAGTGTTGATTAAAAATATTTACAATGAATTCTTGGGTTCTTTCAGTTGTGTGAAGATCGTATAAATCAAACGTTAATCGGATTGAGGTGTTCTTTTTGTTAGAAAGATAGATGGGTATAATTTATTATGTTTTTTTTTTGTTAGAAAGATAGATGGGTAAAATTTATTATGTTTTTTGTAATACGCGGTAAAAAGAATCTAAGGTGGATATATACAAACTTGTGTTAAATTAATATTAAGAAAAATCTAAGATTGATGTCAAGCAAGTCTCACGATGAATAAATATACTCAATAGCGAATATAACTCCGCTTTCAATAAAATTTATACTGGAAACAATAAAATGAAAATCAATACAACTATTTAAGTTATTGAGAGGGTATCTAATCAGTTCGTCACGGTAAAAGAAAGTTAGTTGTATTTACAGTTCGATTTTGAACAAATTTTTATTGAAACATATATAAAATACGGACGTCGCAATAGTAACTTCAAAATTTTATAGAACATTACATTATATTATTAGAATAACGAAAAGGGTAAATGACGTTATATAATAAAAAAAGCTAAATGTGATGAAGTTTTGATACCATGTACTTTTGTGTTTTAATTACTTGTTCATTATTACTCAAAACTCACTTTCAAGTTTGTGTTTTGATTACTTGTTCATTACTACTCAAAACTCGGTTTCGGAAAAAAAAACTACATTGAGAAATGGATAAATATAGCACGTCGTGACGATATACTCGTAATTTTATAAAAGATTGTACGTCAAGTTATTAATTAAAAAACAAAACATGATTAAACTATATTATAACAATTAAAATATTAAAATAAGAATTTGGAACTTATAAAAGAATTTGATAAAATATTATTACTTTTTATTGTTCATGTATGTATATAGTAATAGTAATAGTAATAGTAATTATTATTTGTGAATTCTCATTATCGTGCAATGGAAAATGACGTATAGCACAAATTTTCTTTTATAACGGTATGACAATTTTAATTTTCATGTTCTTTAGCATCATGGTCGTTGTTTTCTCCATCGTTCTCTATCTTGTTTCTTTTCGTAAAGAAGTGACATTATAAAATTTCGCATATTTTCTAGGTTTGTTAGGCGTTGCTCATGTTTGTAATTTTCTTCACTGAAGATGCAGTGACATTATTGTAAAAATTGGCAGTTGATAGCGTCAATACAGGTTGACATGGAACGATCTTAACAGGTTCGTGTTTGACTCTTAACATGTTTCGTGTTTTAAATAGGTCGACACAATAAATCCTGTTAGTTTTCGTGTAGTGTTCTTGTTTACTTATTTCGTGTTCGTGTCTTATCGTGTTCATGTCTTAACAAATCACGTGTCTTAATAAATTATGTTTGTGCCTTAACATGTCATGTCTGACATGATATGTCAGCCCTAGACTCCACACACCACCCTACCAGGGCGAGTTCGTGTCTTAACAGGTCGTGTTCGTGTCTTAACAAGTCATGCTCCTATCTCAACAAGTCGTATGATACGCTTGTAAATTTTTTCGTGTCTTAACATGTCATGTTCGTGTAACCTGTTCATTATCAGATTGGTGTTTGGAAAATTGACACGATAAGATTTCGTGTCATGATCGTGTTTACCTGTTTTATGTTCGTGTCTAACACAATTTGATAGCCCCATCTATATAACAGTGACGTGACGAGACTTTATCTAAAACGAATTCATAGCCTTAAGTTTAAGGGGCTGTTTGGCTAAGCTTAATTTTTTTTTGAACGACCAACAAAATTTATATATATTAAGCACAAAGGTTAACAACAACTAACCAAACAGTACATCTACCAAAGAAGTTACACATTCATACAAGCTAAATCAAATGTGCATCACTTCTCCCAGGTAAGCGAGGTCGCCTTCGCCTGATGTTTCAACCATAAAAAGCTCATAACCTTAACTTCTTCCACCATGCTTGCCACAACCACCCTCTTATTATTGAAAACTACCTCGTTGCGTGTGCGCCATATACACCAAATCGAAGTCTGGACAATCGTATTTAAGCTTATTTTAGTGACTTATTTACTTATTGACTTTTTAAAAAGTTAAAAGGTGATTGTGTTAGCTTATTATGTGAGAGTAATAAGTCACTCCATTCTGACTTATTTACTTTTCCAAAAAGTCAATAAGTCATAAGTCACTCCAAATAAACTTAGCCAAACAGCCCCTAAGACAAAAAGATAATGTAAATACAAAAATATAATTATAAAAAAAAGTAATAATGTAAATACAAACAATTAAATAGTTGTCACCAACCCCAAAGGCAGCCCACAAGAACACAAGTGGGCTAATGCGTTGACGAACCGTTTCATATTGAATCTAACCCTAATCTTAAAACAAAGAAAAAATCTTACCCCCCTCTGCAATCTTCGCCTCAAGATAACAATCTCTCTCTCTACAAGTTTCTTCTTCTTAAACCTTCTCCCTTCTGGGATTTAGGAGGAGAGAGAAGAAGAAGAAGATTCTTTCTTTCTTTCTATCCCCCATCGGATTACATATACATGATATTAGATCACATTCATTCATTAATTCATTGATTGATTGATCAACTCTGATACGATGGAGCACCAAAATTCAGTCCCACAAGAGGATTCTTACGCTTCGATTCCGGTCGATCCCTTCTTGGTTGAGGCTCTTCAGAACCCACGTCACCGTCTCACCAGTTAGTTAATTTTTATTAAAAAGTTTGAATTTTGTTATGGTTTATGTTGTTTAGATGCTGATTTGTTGATCTAGTGGTTTTGTTTGTTGGGATTATTATGCTGTTTGATGACTAGGGTTAGTTGAGTTGTTGGATTTTTAAGTTGTAGATCTGGTATGTTAGATGCTTGATGTTAATAATAATAATAATATTATGGATGGTTTCATTTCACGAATTGTCATTGTTGAAGAAGTTGCATACCTTAATTTGTGTTTTTGAATGATGGGTTTGGTATTCTTCCCTATGCATTTATAACGGTCCAAAATTAAATATCTGTCAAGTGACGATATTTGAGATATAGGTTATCGCGGGGGGATATCGGTAACTTTAACATCATGTAGAATTTGTATATATACATACATATAGACGTATATAATGTTCAAACTCAAAAATGCCAATATTTGAATCTAAGTAGTTAATACGGTAAAATATCGGATATCAGTCAAAGACCGATATTTGCGATATCGGTTATCGCAGTAGGATATCGGTGGGATATACTAAGACTTAAAACACTAAGATTTAACAATAACAACTAACAAGTAAGACTTAAAACACTAATAGCAGCAATAAAAAAAGACGGACGATAGAACTAAGAAGAAAGGTACTGATATCGGGAAAATCGGTGATATATTGGTAAAATCTCGGTACTGATATTCTGACATATTGGTCAATATCGTTGATAATATCGGTACTGATATTCCGACCGATATTTTGTACTGATATTTCGGCAAGGGATCTATAACCGATATATCACTGATATATCGGTTGATATATCGTGGTATTAACTACATAGATTTGGATTATGATTTAATCGTAAGCATCTTCCTTCGAGTTCACGTCAACCAAGGCATCTAAAATAACGGTCAATAGATTTTGAACCGATATCCCACCAATATTAACTACATAGGGTATATACCAAATGTGTGCCATCAGATTTTGAAGCAGATCGTTTTTATATTGGGAATTTTTAGAAAGTAGTGTTTTTATTGGAGGTTAGACCTATAATAGTCGAAATTTAGTTTGCTTATGGATATAAGGAATTAGGGATGAAAATGTGCCATTATAATAGATACCGCTACTGCTGCTTTGAACCACCCTTTAGCATTGAGATTACTATAGTAATAGTAGAACTATTAAGGTGGTGTTTGGGGCTGCTTACTTGCTTGTTGACTTTCGCCCTAATTTCTGTTTCCTAGATGCTGATTTTTTCGATAGATTTGGGGCGATTGTCAGTTTTGAATATTAATTGTTCTAGCTAGGGTTAGTAGTGTTTTTGTTATATAATCTTAGATCTGGTGTATTTGATGTTTGAGATTAAAAATAAAATATTATGGATTGTCTCACAAATTACCAGTTTTAAAGAAGTGGTGTACCTCAAGCTGTGTTTTTAATTGATGGGTTGGAATTTTAATAGTCTAAATGTGTGCCATTAGATTTTGAATCAAATATTTTTTTATTAGTGTTTTTATTAGAAAATTAGTTATTTTTTGGGAGTTTAATCTGTAATTTGCCTCAATCTAGTTCAATTTGTATTTTTGAATGATGGGTTGTTATTCCAAATGTATGCCAATAAATTTTGAACTGATTTTTTTATCTTGGAAAATTCATAGAAAGAGTAGTGGTATTAGACTAGGGTTAGCAGAGTTATTGTTTCATAAGAGTTTATCTGGTGCTATGCAGTTATAGCGGTCCAAAATCAAATAGCGGTCAAGGTCCGCTATATGATATATAGGTTATAGCGGTGGTATAGCGGTAATTTTTATACCATGCATATTTTATGTATTTATATATATTTAAATATATATTGAAAAATATAAATAATAATATCAAAATTTATAGTAATATCATATTATCATGCAAAATATTAGTAGTAATATCAAAATCAAAAACATAAACTGAGGAAGTCCAGCGATTTAGAGATTTAGGTTTAATTTTGTTGAATGATGAACTGATGAAGAACCAGCGAATGAAGACTTTTGGTCTCGATTTAGGTTTAATTTTGGGTTTGGGCTTTTACTTTTGGGTTTATTTATAAACAAAAAGTTAATTAATGTGGGCTTTACCTTACTTTTGGGCTGAAATAAGAAAAACCGCTAATAGCCGTGCTACGACCGCTATACGGGTTTCAAAATAGCGGTCCAATAGCAGAATTTAGCACCACTAATAGCATGACTGTCACACCCCGATTTCCACGTGTAACCGGTGGCCCGGTTGGGGAATATCGTGACGTATTTGATAACATCATAACCAAACAAACACAACACAGCGGAAGTCTTGGATTTAAATTACTATTACAAACCGAGTGTCCAAAGTTCAAAAATAAATTACAAGGCTTGTAATAAAAAGATCCACAGGCGGATCGAATAAATATGTACAAAGTATTTGTTCAAGAGACTTAAGCAACCTGGGGACTTACAAGATCCTCTATCGTCACTGTAGCGCAGCTCCCAATCTATTGCATGTTGCCACCTGTAACTTGATCTTTTGAAAATACGTCAGTTTTCACTGGTAAATACTAATAACCGACTCATTTTGAAAATATTTATTAAAATGATTTTTGGTGCACTTGGTACATTTTATAAATAACTTGGGATAGTTCAAAATGACCTTGTTTACAGTTTTACATGTTTGTCAATACATATGGGGTCCGGTGCAGAGACCGAATAACCTGATTAACCGACACACCACTTAAATAATCCATCAGCGGGATTCAATATTTTATTAGCATTAGCGTCTGTCAGGTGTATGCCTACACCCCGCGCTTAAGGTCATGGCCATTAGTAACTTAAATGAGCCAAGGATATCCTAGACATGGTCGAATTAACCCCCAATGTTTAAGTTATCAAACAATACAGAATAAAAAGGGTTGTAAGGATTTAGTAAATCACAATCCGATAACATGATCCCATAACTGACCCAAGCGGTATTATTGTACCGTATCCCAAGACCGTATAGGGAAAATAAGTTAAAAGTATTTATCTGAGCAAATTCTTCAAATAAGATAAGTAACTCAGCCGAATATTCAAAAATAAGCTTAGATGGCAATCTACCGGGAGGCTCTTAGTCTGGAAATGATGGTGTTTATAATCAATTAGAATACTAACGGGTCCTATCTACTTTGTAGACTCGAACCAGGTAGCTTAAGGATAATAACGGTACTAGACGCTAGATTAAGCGGTGACCGGAATAGAATGTAGTTTAAACCTGACAAGCATGGAGACTTGTTTAATATGGGTAAACATCTTACATTCTGGATTTTGATAATAAAATGATAAGGTTAAACCAGTTTCGGTTAAATTACGTAAACTAGTTACGTAGGCCGAACCTTACGCATATAAGCGAAACCGGGTAACCAGGTGAGTCCTATACAAGTTCCATATGCCATTATATTTTAAACATGTTGTAAAATCAGTAAGATATCAACATGTATGCCCGTTATGGTTTTAAAATCAAGTTACGCATCAAAATGGCGTTTTGGTCATTTTATGACTTGTAAAAGAACTTATGAGCAAACTGATGTAATGGTCATAATCTTACTGTAAAAATAGTTTATTTATGATGTTATATCAGTAGGATATCGAGTATGTGTGTGGTTTAGAGTTTAAGACCAAACTATGCCCCGTAAGGGCATTTTGGTCATTTCACACATAGCTTGATAATTTACTTGGGAATCTGAGTTTAGTTGATGTACTTACTGTAATTATATGTAAAATGAGTTTTGAAATCAATAGGTATCAAGTCTTGGTGCTTTAATATGGTTTTAAACCATATTATGCGCCTAAATGGCGATAAAGTCACTAAATGACGATATTCAAGATGATTAAGGAAAACTGATGTTATGATCAGGTTTATATAACCAAAATAAGTTATTTAATATATTATAATAGTAGGTAAATGATTTTGTTATAAAGTATCTTTAAAACCACTTTATGCACCGTAAGGGCAACATCGTCATTTATCGGCATTATACAAGGACTTGTGTGTAAACTCAGTTTACAATCTGATTTGATATCCCAAGTAATCCTATTTATGATATTACATCAGTAGGTAATGAGTTTTGTTGAAGAATTATGTTAAAAACCATTTTAGATGCCGAAAGGGCATTTTGGTCCTTTAAAAGCATGATTTGCGATAATTAAACAAAACTTAGGTTATGACCAGATTATTGACATCAAAATAAGTTAGTCATGTATATATATCAGTACATAACTTATTTGTATGCTCATTTGTATTTAAAATCTTATTTTTAATTATGAAGGGCATTTTAGCAAAGTTTGGCATAATTAACGGAAACTTGCATAAAAGCTCGGATTACTATGTAACCATGTAATATAACTCTAGAGGGTTATACTACAACTAAACATGGTCACAATGCAACTTAGAATCAGAAGCTAAGGTTGCTAAATCGGGTCAGAACTGAAAGCCAAAGCAGAAGTCAACTTTTGCGACTTTCGGTTGCGAACCGACCTTAGACCGCTTGGCGGGCCGAACATGTTTATACATGTTCTAATACTTATTACCAAGTTATTAAAGTGTCAAAACGTATTTATAACACCTACATTATCATATATGAATTTATTTTAAAAACTGACCTAGTTTGACTTTTTATCAATAACTTTGACCCGTCAATTGACCAAGCAAACGTGGTAATCAGGAGGTGTCCTCTTGGGGGATTAACACCTACTTAATTACGATCACGTAGCCACGTTCGTACCGAACAATGGCTGGACCGTAACGGTCTTAGCTCAAAGTCAAAGCGTTTTTACGTCAACGCTTTGACTTTGGCTTAAAGCCTAATAAAAATAAAAGGAAAGGATTGGAACACTTACAAGTGAACCAAGGAAAATATTAGAACTTAGGGGAGGTCTCCTTAAGCCAGGAAACAACTCCAAGAGAGAGTAGAGAAGAAAAGAGGAATGAGCAAGGAATGAAACTCAACATTGAGCTCTATTTATAGTTGAAGGGCATGGATTAGATCAATCCAAGTGTTGAGAGCTCACCTAGGATCACTCCAGGTGTTATATGAGGTGTCCAAAACCAGAATTGAGGCCACGGTTTCGGAATTGAGGAGCTGATGTGGGTTGGGAGGTGGCAAGCATGCAGGTACTGCAACTGGCTGCTGTTTCTGCGAACTGACCTCTCCCGCGCGTCGCGCGGGGATACCAGGTCTCTGGCGCGTGGCGCCTGAGATGTCAATTTACAAAATTTCCATTTTGGCCCCCGGACTTCTCCAAACTCCCATATTTCGACATAAAAGCATGTTTTATTCAATATGGCCCCTGGTTAGCACTCTCGGGAGTATAACCGAACATCGTTAAGCTCCGGGTTCGCTAAAAGGTCACTCAGAGGCATAGATTAAGCATGTTGACACGTTTAACCCCTCGACTTTAATATTTACCACTCAGAGGTTATAAAATAACATGTTGGCGATTTTAGTCCCTCTCGTCTAGCACACGGCATACGAGGATCAGCGGGACACGCGTCGGAATTTTATAGGACGTAAAAACACAGGGTGTTACAATGACCGCTATGGGTTCGTATTTCCGCTGCACGCTATTGACTGCATAGATCTGGTGTATTTGATGTTTGATGTTAATGGATGGTTTCACTAATTGTCATTGCTAAAGAGGTTGCATACCTTAAGTTATGTTTTTGAATTTTAAAAGTTCAAACGTGTGCCGTTAGAGTTTGAACTGGATTTTTTTAATCTTGGAGAATGCATAGAAAAGTAGTATTTTTTATGGATATTTAAACCCGTTATAGTCGAAATTTAATTCACCAACATCGAATAAATGCTGTTGCTGACTTTAAACCGCCCTTGTTCTTAAGCTTACTTTAGTAATGATAGAACTATTTAGATGGTGTTTCGGATTGCATATTAAAGCGGCTTACTTGCCTGTTGACTTTTGATCTAATTTCTGTTTTGTTCATCTAGTGGTTTTGTTGGGATAATTAAGTGGTTTGATGACTAGGATTATGTTGGATTTTAAGTTATAGATCTGTTGTTCGATGTTAATAATATTATAGATGGTTTCACTAATTGTCGTTGTTGTGGGATGTATCACGTGTTTTTGAATGATGGGTTGGATGTTTAAAATTATGCACCAATTTTCTTTTATATGGATTTTTTAGAAAGTTATGGGCTTTTATGGGAATTTAAACGACGTAATTTAATTCAGGAATGATATGATACAACCTTGAACTTGAGATTACTTGAGGAATGTGTGTCATTTGTTTTATAAGCTTTAGATCTTTTGTGTTGGTTAATGTTAATAGTATTATGAGTTGTCTGACAAATTGCCACACGTCAATTTGTGTTTTCGAATGATGGGTTTTAGCTTTGATAGTCTGAATCTATGCCATAAGATTTATAAACTATTTTTATCTTGGAAATTCATAGAAAAAGTAGTATTTACATGGTAATTTAAACCCGTTATAGTTGAAATTTAAATTGTTGTAGAAGTGGGATGCCTCAATCAATTTGTGTTTTTGATTTTTTGATAGTCTAAATGTATGCCGTTAGATTTACTTTTTTCTCTTTGAAAATTTATAGTAAAAGCAGTGTTTTTTTATAGTCGAAATTTAATTCGCCGATATTGAAGAAAAGCGCAGCTACTGCTTTTGAACTCAAGATTATATAACTCGAAACAAATTTCTAAAATATGGAAAACATATTTTTCGCTATATTCCAGCTGATCCTACTTTTATTCACTTGATTTTTTTTTGTTTTCGTTATGGAATGCTTTATGTTAGGAGCTAATTGTTTAAATGTTTACATTATACTAATGCGATATACTGAACTTATAAAGTCTTCTAATATTTAATTCGTATTATCTTGTTTATTTCAGTTCTTCGTATGGAACTTGATATACAAAAATTCATCCAAAACACCGAAAAACAACAATTCGAGTTCCAACATTTCCCAACATCTTATCTCCGTCTTGCGGCACATCGTGTTGCACAACACTACGGTCTTCAAACGATGGTTCTTGACAACTTTTCAGACGGTCAAGCGCCCCGTATTTTGGTCAAACGGCTATCGGAAACTAAACAACCCACAGTCTGCTTATCAGAAGTACCCGCTAAATTCTCCGAAAACGATAAACACAACCAGACCAAAATCGTGTTAAAACCGAGGCCGAAATTGTCGTCAGATGGAAAGAATGTGGGTATGAAATCGAATTCGGTAAAGACGGTTGAAGAACGGAAGGAGGATTATGATCGGGCCCGGGCCCGCATTTTTAGTCCGCAGTCGGAGGGTGGACCGTCAAGGACTAATTCGGATGGAAAGAGTTTATGTAATTTCAGTGGTGATGAAAATGACGGGATTAATAACTCGGTTATTGACGGAAGTACTTCTCGTGTAGCGATTCTTAGAGATAGGGAGAAGGATTTAACCGATCCGGATTATGATCGGAGTTATGATCGGTATGTCTTTTTACATTTAGTTTAGAAACCTGTTTTAATGTATATATCGGTGGGAAAAGGGCGGGTTTAATGTATTTATCAGTGTCATGCATCTCTTGGTTTTTTTTTTAATAAAATTAAAAAAGTTATTTTATATTTTTATGAAGTATGATTAATTGGTTACTATTACAAAAATAATGTAAGTTTCTGAAGTAAAATGAGTTAGGAGAATGTAAGCATTAGAAGTACACTTTGGGTGACATTCAACTTGTTTTTTATATAGCTAATATTTTTTAAGTTGACCCGCTAGGGATAAACCATAACCCATATCAACTTTTTTTTAGCAAATGGGTTAGAATTAGAAATGCACAAAACGGTTTTTTTCCTAACCGGTTTGGTTAACCGAACCGCCGGTTTTTTCCTCATTTTTGCTTTAGATGGTTTTTACTTTAACCGGTTCGGTTAATAACCGGTTTTTTTTTCACATTTTTTCCGGTTATTCACTTTAACCAGTTTGTTTGATAACCGTTTTTTCCTATTTTTTTAAACATTTTTCGGTTAACCGATGAATCCATTAAAAACCGGTTCTCTCTAAAAAATCCCTAACCGGTTACAACTTCATCTTAATGAGGAAAAAACGTAATTTTTTTAGAAAATTACGGTTTTGCTTAATAATCGGTTTGACCTCTTTCCATTTTACCTGTTAAATATTAAACATAATTTTTAATTGACTCAGTTCACAAATAAATGGTTTTTAATTGAATGTTATGTTTAATATATCGGCTCTGGATGGAAGGATTAGAAATGTTTTTAACTTTTTATAATATGAAAAATCAAGCTTTTAATGTTCAATATATCATAATTGCAGGTACATGAGAAACTTGCCTGCAAATCAAGGGTTTAACTTGTTACCTTTGACGTTACCGAAATTCCAACCACCATCCGTTCAATACGATCCTGTAATCCCGCACATAGGTCAACACCCAAACGGCCAAAGTCAAACACCCATTGGCTATAGGAGCCCGGGTATAAGTCCATATCCTGTTGTCGGAATGAATCACATGTCAAGAGATGCAGTTTATATGCAATGGCCAACTCATTCCGTGATGTATGCGCACACGTATGATCAGTTTAGACATGCTGTTATTCAGGTAGAGTATTAATCATGACTTATTTTATAATTATATTTATCGTTTATTAACTCAAAGGGGGTGTTTTAGACACCGTTTTATACCAGCTGCAAAAAAGTAACTTCAACTAAGTATATAGGTAATAGGATTAACATAAAGTTACCTATTTACCTCTTCTTATAACAAATTTGCGCATTTTATACTTTTTTTTTTACTACTGCCCTCTCTTAATATATTATATTATATATATATATATATAATAGGATGACCACTTAGCAACAGTAGGTTTGACCTTCTTTTTTTTAAACTCACCCCTCAACTTTTAGCATTAACACTTACACCACCTCAATTTTCTAAAAAAACTACATAAATTATCATTTTGACCCCCTCAAGTTTTACGTGCTTCTTTTTATACACAGGTCGGTATAAATTCAAGGTGGTTTACATTTTGACGTAACTTCTTAAAAAATGAGTCAGGTTAAATATAATATCTTTTCTTGCTTATTTTTATGGACGTATTCAGTTGGTGTACTCTTTGACGTAAATCTTGTTTGGAAACGAGTCAGGTCAATTATAATACGTTTTCATTAGACGATATAATGATATTTTGACCCTTTTGAGTTTTACATGCTTATTTTTATGTACGTATTGGTATAAACTCAATTTGGTTTACCTTTCGACATAGTTATTTTTTTTGAAAATGAGTCATGTCAAATATAATACTTTTTTGCATCTATTTTTTGGACGTTTTTAGCTGGTCTACGTTTTAATCGATAAGCAATTGCAAAAAAAGTTCAGTATACTCAAATCACGTTTAAAAAACGACCCCATGTTCGGAAATTAACTCTAGTTCTTTTATAAAGATTGCCCTTTTGACTTGTTAAATTTTATAAATCCTTCAAGGACAGGGCAAATTAGATGAAGTTGAGATGAACTTTACATGTTTATTTTTATTACTAGTTTTTGCAACCAAGTTATAATATATTGCTAGTATATAACGGCAAATGACTGGATGCTTTGATAGCATGACTTTTTTTTAAACTTTTTTAAGCTGCTGAAGTTGGCATCTTAAAAATATTGTTTTAGTGTTTATTTATTCGGACTTTAATATTTTAAAAAATACAGTAAAAAAATATACTTGCTTTCTTAAAACCTGTAATTTTTTTCTCATATAAGCATTTTTTTTCCATTGCAGAATCTATTAAAATTGGTATTACCTTTGCAGATTCTAAACACTTAAGTATCTGGATGTCAAAGCCTTATTTTTTTATTAAATTTTGTTATCTCGTTTTGATGTTTAGATGATCACTTTGAAATCTTTCATTCAAATAACCGGAATCAAATTTTTACTGATCATAGTGATTTCGCGACTATTGTAGCAGGCACCATTCTGTCAACAGCAGCCTTTAAGTTTCGATTACTCGCAAAACCGTTAGGCTCACATTGGAGCTAAAAGATGGATCGATTTTGTTTTGTTTTGTATTAGGAAATCATCTTGTTCCCTGTGTTAAAAACCTTTGTTTGATTCATGTTTTCATACACTAGTAATTGCTATGGCAAATTCTATTATTCTTTCTACTATCTAGTGAAGCTTTATGCATATGGGTAGGTTTAATTTATTTTCCTTTTTAATTTACTCTACTAAATGTTGTTTCACAAATAGATAAATTGTGGGACCCACTTTAGTCATAAATTTAACAAATGAAGTAATAGTAGTGTTTAATAATAAAAGAAAACTAATATTCCAAAGCCAGAAAATAGTTATTTCTATGAAAATCATTAAGAACATTCAGAGAATCCTCTTCAGGAGGCTTGCCAAAAATGCTTAAAAAAATTAATTGTCATGCAATTGGTGAGTTGTTTTACTCGTTTAGTATACACAAACCTAGAGTGTCACAAATTGGGTATTTTTAATAATTGGTTCTGGTTATGGAATCATTTTCGGTTTTTTTTAAGGGCTAGAACAGGTTATTGCTATAACTGGTTCGGTTCCGGTTATTTGACCAAAAAACCATATATGTGCCCGGTTTGGTTCTGTTCTGTTCTGTTCTTAAGAATCTGGGTATTAAAATACCCTGTTTTCGGGTTTTGTACTCTAATTTTGAGTTTTTTAGTTCTATATTTTTGTATTTTTTAATACTTTTCATTACCCTAATTTTTGTTTATTATTACTATTATTGTTATTATTATTATTTTTATTAAATATTAAATATACATTGTATAATGTAAGAAATTTAAAATAAATGCACTAACATAAGTTTAAAAGAAAGATATTAGAATCATGTATCGGGTATGGCTGGGTATAATCGGTTTCGTTTCTTGTTTGGTTGTTTCCGGTTTCGGGTATAGAATACCCGGATATTAAAAAAACTAGTTCTGGTTTTGGGTACGGTATTTTTTTGCGCACACAAACCTACACCGTGTCTTAGACTTTTAAGCACATCATTTTGGGCTTACTATACATACGTATGTATGAATTTTGGGCCTACCATACGTATGAATGTATGACTAAAGTACTTTCTTGGGTCTTAATGGACCTTAACGCTAGTGAGTTAAGGCTACATGAATAGATATCAACTCATGACAAATCATTAACTACATTGTGCCTTATAAGTGAATAACGTTACATATTACATTTTTAAAATATTACAAACAAATAACGACCTACAAAGGCACTCAACTTTGTTTTTCTAGGGTTGACCCACCATGCATCATTACCGAGGAATCCGATCGTATAGGGTGATTTACCAACTGAAACAGGTGATCCCAAAAACACATGTTGAGTTACCATGTATAAACGACATAAGCTCCAACAAGCTAGCGGAATACAAGACTATTCTAGTCATCTTTTGATTTTGAGACCACCAATTTCAACATTTTAATCACCACTAAACAAACACCAAGGGTTTAAAACAAGGAGTTTTGGCCGACGAACAAAGTAAAGCAATCGTAGCTGCTGATTTCCAACAAAAAAAACGACTATCACCATGATTGGGAAGGGACATGTTTAATATCTGATTGTCATGCTGAAATCTTAAAGGTCTTGGTTAGAACCACGTGGTTTTCACATGTATTATTTGTATAAATTCATCGTATTTATATGTACTATTTTTATAGATATTGCTTAAGGAATTTCGTAAATATGTTTAAATGATAAGTTTCGTAACTCACACACCGTGTGTGAAAGAAACACCTAAAAAATCCGATTTTCTTTCATTTCACACTCTAGTCCACACAATCAACAAAGTAGTCTACACACAAAGTGGCCTGGATCTTCTATTCTTGGGGCTTGTTAGCTCCTTTGATTATACAGTCTTCAAGACATACAAGCTCTGAGCCTTCAACTTTCATAATTTAAACCTTTAACCCTGTACATTGTTGATAACTTCAGATTAACTTTCTTAGACCCAACAATTAGTAGTAATGTACTAGTATTTGTCTGTGTGTGGATATGTATTGGTTAGGTTAGTATGTATGTATGTATGTATGTATGTATGTATGTATGTATGTATGTATGTATGTATGTCTCTCTCTAAATGTACGATAGTAATTCGGAGATGGGGCAAAGGGGCATAGCCGTAACTTTAGTCGGTGGAGTAACAATACGTATAATTTATTTACTAATATTTGTTTGTGTATGTATATGTATTGTTTAGATTAATATGTATGTACATACATGTATTATTTTGACATTACCGATGGCCTAACACAGGATGGACAAAGACACTTTTAATTCTCTGAATGCAATGGTCAAACAATACACAATAATTTCATATCTAAGTTTATGTTTTGTTCTAAACTATAATTACAAAGTAATTATTTTATGCTTCTCAAGATGGAAACAAAAAAGCTACACTAAAACTGTTTCAAATAGTACCAATGTCACACCATTGCCAAGAACCAACACGTATTAATGTGAAGAAATTAGATCATAACGTAAAACATAGAAAATAATAATTAAGTCGACTTAGTACCCGCTCGTTGCGACCAACCTGTTATGTTAAACAGTAAAAACTACGTAAAAACGTTGAACCATACAAGTATGTTGCGTCGTATTAACTCGCAAATTTAAAACGAAGTGTTAAACGAAACATAATAATGTTGAACCACACACGCACGTTACACCGTGTTAACTCGCAAAATTTAGAATGAAACGTAAAACAAAAAATTTGCAAAATATAATAACTATAGGAGACCAAAGTTGAAAGTAAAAAAATTGTGAGACTAAAAATGAAAACTTTTGGGTTAAAAATGAAAAGCCAAATAAATTTTAGATTAAAAGTGTAAATGATTTTTTTTTGAAAACACTCCTAAGCTTTGTGTACAACACCCCAATACATATGCATGTTGAAATTCTTTTTGAAAACACCCCTAAGCTTTGTGTACAACAACCCAATGCACATACATGTTATAAATTTATAGAATGGAAATTATATGGAGTAGTTGCATATGACTTCAGGAGACTAGCAAAACACTTTTCTCGATATGTATATATGCTCCTGATTGTAACATTTTCTGGTATTTTGGTGTCTACTAAAGAGTCCATGGTAACATTTTGCAGGACGGTTTATTGATGCATGATGTGATCATGCGGCTTCATGCAACTACATTTTATAACTTGGATAAAGTGGCGAAGCAACTCGGCAGTTTAAAAACACCTGTCGTTGTACATAGTATCGAGCCTTATACGCCTCATTATTTTAATGCCATTAAGGTTTTGTGCGATCCTCTTTGCGTGTTGATAAAGTCTCACTATAATAATTGTATATTATCATGATAACCGTCGTAGTAACCGTGCTCATATGGTTTTTTGGCAGCCCGTCATCTGCGACTACAATGCCACAACTAGTTACATAGTTGATCAATAGTGGTTAACTAAAACTATTAAAAACTTGGAAAATTCAAATACTAAGACTATCACTATTGGTGACTTTTGTCCAACCTACAGTCCAAATAGTTAAAAAGAAAAGAAAAAAATACATTTTTATTCACAACCCGGTTGGCCAAACAACCCAAGGTTGCAAAAGGTTGACCATTTATTTTACCACTTGTCAAAACCTAATTGATGCTATCTTTTAATTTTCTCTTTTATTATATTTCTTAACTACCAATTCCCCCATTAATTTAATTAGTTAAATAACTTGTGATAGTTAAATTTAAGAAAGAAACTAAATACACAGTATTTCTTAGAAAAAATTGTGAACGTTACGATATAAATTTTTATTAAAAACAGAGTTCGTTCAAAAAAATATATTTTTCTAGTATATTATATAAATTGATTGTTTAACTTTTTATTTTTATACTTAAAAATAAATAACTTTTATTTATCCCGAAAAAAATAATTGTTTAAATTTTATTATTTATAAGACAATAAAAATAAGCATTTCCTACATTAATTTTATAAAAAGTTTGGTTGGGTTGTGAATGTGTGCCAAAAATCGAGTTAGGTTGAGTTGTATAGATGGAAGAAAGAGACATTAGTTTTATATTAAAGGTTGGGTTGGGTTAAGTTAGGTTGTAAATGAGGATAGTCTAAAAAAAATAGCTGATAACCACTCACCCATGTGGACCAATCAAATTCAAAAAACCTTTATCAAGTTGGGTTTTAACATAGACATATATAATAATAGTTATTATAATTTACAAAAGTAATAAATATGTTATGAACAAAATTCATTATGTTAATAAAATTTTATATGCTACAATTTTATTATTTTGTTAATAATATAATATAATATAATATAATATAATATAATATAATATAATATAATATAATATAATATAATATAATATAATATAATATAATATAATATAATATAATATAATTATTTTTAATGAAAATATTTAAATGTATTAGTAAGGCTAATATGCATGTATTATTTTGACATATTAATGTAGTAACATTCAACCCTTCTCGTCACTAATATGTCTGCTTTGCCCTTAGCTGGGTGCCTTTCCACGAGCTCACGTATTTGTTTTTGGTTACTCCAGTGAAGACTTCCTAAAAGGTCACTCATCCTACTACTACTTCCACCTGAGCACTTATGTGCACATATTTATTTGGACTCTGAAGAACTTATGTGCACGAATTTACGTTTTTGCTACCTCGTAGTCGGGAATTTAAATTCGTTATTGCGTGACATTGATATTGTTATAGTATATAGTATTGATTCTATATGTGTCGAAACTGATATTCGTTGTTTGACACTGATATTTGTTATTATGTCGAAACCATTTTCTATAAGGACGCGTTTCGTCTAGGCGAGCAACTCGTAAGGTAAGCCGTGAGTTCCTGGATGCGCAACCCATCGGGGCAAAGCAAACAATATTGGTGATGAGAGGAGCTTAATGTTACAAATGATATTAGAGTCACTCCCTAGGCAAATCCGACATCGACCGTGGCAGGAGAGATCTTTGGTTCATAAGACATTCACCGCCTCTTAATATCACCAACCCGTTTAGGGCTTAGTTGGCTGTGGAGTATATGAAAACTCCATAGTTAAGCGTGTTCAGATAGGAGTAGTACTAGAATACGGGTGACCATCTTGAAAGTCTCCACCGGAGCAACTAAGAACAAATCCATGAGCTCCTAACCCATCTGGACAAAGACACTTTTAATTCTCTAAAGGGTATGGTCAAACAATGATTGTGAGAAGCTTACCAACTTAAAGCTTAGAAATACGTCGTATCTGCTTCCATTATCTTGGTAGATCTCTCGGTGCTTGCATAGTTGTGTGCAGCAGGAGACATACTATCAAAGGCATTCTAGAAAAACCACATTAAACAATACTTGATCAAATCAAAAGACAACGAGTAACAATAATATAATTAAAAGTATAATCTTGGTTTAAGAAAACATGGTTTGTATAGAGAAAGATGAATGCACCTGTTTTTTTTTCTTGTTCCTTCTTGCTTTCATTTAAGGAAAATTTTGCAAAAATAGGGGGTTTGAACCCCGAAAGAGTGCCATTAGGTGGTTCACAAATATATGAGTGGTATTAGCTAGTTTGTTCTTCCAAACAACGGACTTCTACATAAGTTCTGCCAAAAGCTGCACGGGTTCTTACAACTCCCTACAAAAGGTCTGAAGTCCGCTAAATCAATTCACAAACATATGAAGTTCGCTGATTTGATCTGCAAGTTTTAATGTAGTCCGCTGTATAATATAACAAAGCTTGGATCTTCGCTGTTTCGAATGGGAAGCTATGCAGAAACTCCGTAACGAGCTTCAAAACTTAACTAGTCGTTAATATATAATATTTTTATTATTTTGCCAACGTCGTCCGTTACGAGCGTAGGTCCGCATCGAGCGTCGAAACTTAACTAGTCGTTAATATATAATATTTTTATTATTTAGCCGACCTCGTCCGTAACGAGCGTAGGCCCGTATCGAGCGTCGAATCTTAACTAGTCGTTAATATATAATATTTTTATTATTTAGTCGACGTCGTCGCTAAAGAGCGTAGGTCCGTATCGAGCGTCGCAACGTAGGTAGTCGTTAATATATAATATGTTTATTATTTAGCCAACGTCATCCGTAACAAGCGTAGGTCCG
This sequence comes from Scalesia atractyloides, assembly GCA_947069175.1. Taxonomy (NCBI): domain Eukaryota; kingdom Viridiplantae; phylum Streptophyta; class Magnoliopsida; order Asterales; family Asteraceae; genus Scalesia; species Scalesia atractyloides. The sequence goes on along the minus strand of CAMTDV010000006.1, from coordinate 5,952,151 downwards.
AATCGAGCGTCCAAACTACGCTCGTTACAGACCTATGCTCGTTACGGACGACACTCGATACAAACCTACGCTCGTAACGGACGATGTCGGCTAAATAATAAACATATTATATATTAACAATTACCTACGTTTCGATGCTCGATACAACCTACGCTCGTTACGGACGACGCTGACTAAATAATACAAATATTATTTATTAACGACTACCTACATTTCGACGATCGATAAGGACCTTCGCTCGTTACGGACAAGACACTCGATACGGACCTACGCTCGTTACAGACGACATCGGCTAAATAATAAATATACTATATATATTAACGACTAGTTAAGTTTCGATGTTCGATACGGACCTACGCTCGTTACGGACGACGTCAGCTAAATAATAAACATATAATATATTAACGACTATCTACGTTTCGACACTCGATACGGACCTATACTCGTTACGGACGACGTCGGCTAAATAATAAGAATACTATATATTAACGACTACCTACGTTTCGACGCTCGATACGGAACTACGCTCGTTATGGACGACGTCAGCTAAATAATAAACATATTATATATTAACGACTACCTACGTTTCGACGCTCGATACGGACCTACGCTCGTTACGGACGACGTCGGCTAAATAATAAAAAATTACATATTAACGACTAGTTAAGTTTCAACGCTCGATGCGGACCTACGCTCGTAACGGACGACGTCGGCAAAATAATAAAAATATTATATATTAACGACTAGTTAAGTTTCGACGCTCGTTACGGAGTTTCTGCATAGTTTCCCATTCGAAACAGCGAAGATCCAAGCTTTGTTATATTATAGAGCGGACTACATTAAAACTTGCAGATCAAATTAGCGAACTTCATATGTTTGTGAATTGATTCAGCGAATTTTAGACCTTTTGCAGGGAGTTGTAAGAACCCTGCAGCTTTTGACAGAACTTATGTAAAAGTCCGCTATTTGGAAGAACAAACTACCTAATATCATTCATATATTTGTGAACCACCTAATGGCACTCTTTTGGAGTTCAAACCCCCTATTTCTGCAAAATTTTCCACTTATAGAGAGAAAGTATGAACACAGTTGGTGTTGTATAGAGAGAAAGTATGGACACATTTTTTTGGTGTAGGCAGTACTTTAGCGATAGTGTACAAAAACATGTATAAAGCACTGCAAATTCAAAAAAAAAAGGCTGCAAAAGTTTTATACAATGCAGAAGCTTGGTCTGTATTAGTGGTTTTGGTGTAATTTTTTTTAATTATTTTTTGTTTTTCTTTTTCATGAGTTATGTAGAGTTTGGTAGTTGCATTAAACTAAACGGGTGCTGTCTGGTGGGTTTGCGAGTCTAGCAATTTAACCTGCTTATTTTAATTTTAGGTTTTTTTCTTATTGTTTTTTATATAATAATAAATTAAAAGGGTGCCCGCGCGATGCAGCGGGAAACAAGAGACACTGCAAGGATGTGCATGGTTTGATTAGTTCGGTTCCCCAACCGAAACTGAAACCGAATAATCGGTTAGTCTGTTTTATTAACCAATCTATTTTTAGTTAATCAATTTGGTCTATTATGTTAGATTGACTATTTTTGGCTTGGTTTGTTTAATTTCGGTTAATGGTCAAAACCAAACTTGAGCTAAAACTTTTGTTTTGAAATAAATGAAATTAAATTATAAATACATAAAATTGATGTATAAATACATGGAACGGAAGTATAAATATATGAAATGGAGGTATAAAATATTGTAATCCATAAACCGGAGTCTAGAGGTATTAAAGTTAGAATATATATCTAAATATCAATTGTTCGGTAAGGTTAAGTTAATTTTGGTTAAATAGGGGTACAAAAAAACCCCGATAACTGTTTTTTGCTTAATTCAATTTTTGGTTGATTTCGGTTCGGTTTTCTTTGTTTTCGGTTTAGTTTTGGTTAACGATTTAGTTATTGTTCACCCCTAAATACTGTTAATCATGTAATAGATCAGCTTTTTTAATTAAAACAATTATAACAATACTATACTCAAATTAAAGAGAATAAATTGCTTGTTTTTATGGTGAAATTAAAAAACAAAAATATCAACGTAGGTAAAAGTTATGGTCGTTTGTAAAACATGGGGTAATTAGTTTTTTATAAGGGGTATAAAGTGTAACTACTAATTAATTATCCATATTTGATTTGAAAAGAGTGAATTAAAGTGTAATTATAAAGTGTAGTTAGTGTATGAAAGATCAATTTACCCCCCAATTTGGGGTTGTACCTTTTTCATTAAAACTAAAACTAAAAAAAGTTCTTAACCTTTTGATGTCTTAAAATGCCCTTCGCTCATTCTTTATAATATAATTAGGGGGCAACCCGCGCGCTGCGGCAGGACTAAAAATTGCAATAAACTTGTAAGAACATGCTATATGTATTCTCATCTCAAATAAAGAATAATTGCATCAAACTACGTCTAATGTTTAATTTGCTCTATCGATTCTCATCTTTTGAAAACAATTAGTAAGATTAGTAAGTTAGAAAGAAGCCTTCCGGTTACAATCAACTCATAAAATACTCTCCTAAGAAGATATTCTTTCTATCCATAAACAGAAAGGGGGAGAGATTCCTGCTTGCCTACTTCGCGGATCGAAGGGAGAAGACGTATTATGTTAAAGAAAAGAGAAAAAAAAAGAGAAGAAAGGCTTTCCCTCGGGCTGTGAACCATTGTCACTTGTTACCTAACGAAGTTCAGTGTCCGTATGTTAGCCAAGAGATGATTAGTCGATTCCTCTGAAAAGATGATGATTTGAGAAGCTCTATACGTATAGTCGATATAGAGCTATTCATTTTTCAACTCATTCACTACGTATCTAAGTTCGAGCTGAATCTTCCACGTGACATATTTTTCTATAACATGAATTAAACAATCATATTAACATTAATAGGCAATTTAACCAAAAAAGGGCAACATACTTTAATTATAAACAAACATTTAACAAATAGACATACAACATTAGCAAGCGAAGTATCATCGATGATGGTGGCACTCATGCAATACCTGCAAATGTTATCTGTAAAGTTTTCTCAAAAAAATGGACGGTGTGGGGCAACACCCCCAACCAGCTCGGCTGGGTGAGGGCCCCCACATCACCCCGCCTCCACCAAGTGGGGCGCTATCCCTGGCATCCGCCAAATCCATAGCGGGAGTGAGGGAAAAAAACTATAGGGTCCACCTTCATAAACCATTCAGATTTGGTTTTTATTTATTTATTTTTTCAATATAGTTAAAAGGAGCTTTATAGGTGGTTGTATTCCATACTGTGCAAATTAACGATAAAGCCCCCCGCTTATGTGTCATCTACGTGACACTGATGTGGCGTGATAAAGCCCCCTAGAGTCTTTATCCTACACCACCCAGCCTAACTGTAAATAGCATATTTGTGTTATGACAATATGATCTATTGACAGATCTTTGTTGTGATCTTTTAGAGATATTTTGTATCATTATTATCAACTTATAGATAAAAAAGTTTAGTCTATCCAATGTTGGAAAAACTATAGAACGGAACATCGTGCTGCTATATAAAAACTTAAACCAAAGGAACCTAAAAAGTAAGGATACTGAGGTGATAATCATTTACACTTTTTATAAAAATAAACCAACTGAAACAGTTATTTAAGATCCATTCAACAAAATAGAAATAGGTAACGTAAATTCATACTATCCACTAACAAGTTGGGATTTCAAATACAACTACAGGTAGGTAAAAATGGCTATAACTTAATAGTCGTATACCAAAAAAAAGCAATATACTTTAAATTCTAGGAATAACCTATTTAGTAGATAACACTTCTAAATTTCTAATATCCTTACAAATTTTGGATTCTGAAGTAAAACAGTTTTATTTGAGCCGAAAACTAAAAAGCATAATATTTTTAGAACCGGGAAACCAATTAATTCACTTATGTAATACTTACATGAATTTTGGATGTTCTACGTCTTCATCGTCTTTGCACACGAACTTGGTGATGGGGCCTTTATGTGGGTACATCTTTTTGGGCATTTAGGACACAGAAAGTAATACCCGTTGCGGTTTGTGTGGATTGCCTTGACTTTTGCTAAGTAGGTGTAGCGGTTTTGCTTTAGTTTCATGACTTTTTTTAGCTGGTAGTAGCTCTGCAACTGTTAACAAATTCTGGTCAGCTCCTGGTGTTTTCTTTGTTAAAAGTCTTTGAAGTCTGAAAGCAATTTGTATATGTAAAAACTTATGTGAGTTGAAGACTGCATACTTACTGGTTACCATGTCATGGCAAAACAATTGTCATAAAAACCGGTTGTCCCACCAATAGACTAAAAAATCCCAGCCTCATTTGGACATAAGCATATCATTATGAGAAGTAAATAACCGCAAAAAACAAGTCTTTTTTGTCACCTATTAGGCAAAGAAAACTCAATCTTGTGATCAAGCCTACGAGTGAGAACAATCGGATCCAAAGTATCAGCACGGTTAGTTGCCGTAATAACCTTAATATTTACTGTCTGGTCAAACCCGTCCATCTGCAGAAAACCCAAATCAATGGTTTTGTGACTCCAAGAACAATCGCATATCATCACGCACAACAGAACCCGAAAGTATACATAACGTATTTCAATATATAAACTAATAAATGGTTAATTTAACATTTCTTGAGCTATATCATTCACCTGATTTAAAAGTTCCAGTTTGAGCATCTGAAAACGATTCAAACCATTCACAAAAATCAGTTCACACAAATTAAACCAATCTAAATCTAAAAAGAAAAAAAAATACTCATGCTAACATTTCAAATTAGATTTACCTGCGTTGAGATGCAAAGATGAAAGAATCGATCATGGTGGCAAATAGAAGAAGAGCACATACTCCATAGCTGTGTTTTGTTCGAGTTTAAACCAAAATATGACATGAACAGCCAGAGTTCCTTAAAAAATTTGCTGCCGAGTGCCACCATCGCCGGAGACCATCAAGTGGTTGGAACGAACCACGGTTCTTCAACTTTTCTCGAATCTAACCCAAAGCGAGTGCAATACAAGTACCATTAATCGATTTGAACTCCCATTCATCAATTTCAAGTGCAACTCTGACGGTTTGAGGCTTGGATGCGAAACGATTCAGTTTTTGCATTCCAGTTGGAGACTTCTTTGTAGAAAAGGATGAAACATCAGGGAAGATGAAGACTCTTAGTCTGCCGTCTTAAAATTACAAAGGGAAATTGCTTTTATGTACAAAGTAGATGCTTTATATAGATGTATAGATATAGATAACTAGTATTTCTACCCCTGCTTTGCCGCGGAGCACATTTTTTACACGATAAAGTTTTGGACACAAACATAATAAGGTTACCAACAAACATCAATTTGAAAGCACAAACATTGGTGATGATCATGGATACAAATATAGGTGATGATCATGTGTTCAAAACTTCGTTATTCCCCTTGCCCCACTTGTGCATGTAAACATACGATTCATGAGGATAAAATAAACATGCAGGTGTGTCTTCTATTTTATATCTTAACTAAAATCAAAGCTCTCCTTCTTTAGTTTCTCTGCACATTCCTTATCATCAGCAACATAATCATCCTGTACTTCAATACAATTCAGTTATTACTAATTTACGCTATTATTATAATCAAATTCAACACTTCGCACAATCAAGTATCAGCTGTTCCGTACCGTACCAAACGCTTCACAACTTATACAATATAAGTAAACACTCACCAATAGCGCTGCAAACGAACCGAACGAACACGAACGAGACCTTGTTCGTGTTCATTTGTTAAAAAATACATGTGTTCATGAATGGTTCCTGAACACTTATCGAACGGTATTTTATGTTTGTGTTCGTTTGTTAAGAAAATGAATTTGTTCGTGTTTGTTTGTTAATTTTAGGCAACGGACAAAAAACGAACGTTGATGAACACAAATGTAAACAAATGAACACAAACGCGCGTTCATGAATAGATCATATAATACACTAACACTTATTAAATATTTTATTTGTCAGGATTTTGTAATATTTAAATAAAATATAAAAACAAAACACAAATGAACTATCGAATACAAACGAACACGTTACCGAACATTCACGAACATAAATGAACGAACGCGACCTTTATTCATATTTGTTCATTTAACTAAACAAACAAAATTTGTTCTTCGTGTTCGTTTGTTTTAATAAACGAACGAACACAAACAAACTTCCCGCCGAACGGTTCACGAACTGTTCGACGAACGTTTGGTTCGTTTGCAGTCCTACTCACCAATGCAACCCCTCTAACCAAAGCCTTTTCATATCGCGCTTTTGCTCCATCAAAAAGTGGATAAGTAAGTTCTGAAAAAAATGAAGTCCATAACATAATGTTGTTAAAATGTTATGCATGGAATTTGGTCTTCTCATGATCCCACTTTCCATTTAAGACATCGGTAACCACTTCCTTTAGATCCTTTAAAACTAGGGGCGCTCCACTAGTGATGGAATTCTATCACTCACAAAATCCAATCACGTTCCGTCACGTCATCAAACTTTATTTCATCACTCATGATGGATTTTAGTGGAAATGGCCATCACTCACCACACCCAACAATTTCCCTCACAACCCAACAAATCTTCACGCGTGATAGTGGCCACGCGTTGTGAGTTCTACGCGTTTTCACTACCACCGGCGGTGGTGTTCCACGTGCTACAACGCGTGATGATTTCTTCTTCACGGGACGCTCCGGGTGGCCTTAGAAACATAGCTCTAATTGCATTATGCAACTCACAAAGATGAAGCAAGAAAAAATCGGATTATTATACAAAAAATCATATTTTCTTGTAAAATTAGTTCACATACAAATCCAATTTATGGGTCTAATGGCCATCTAAAAGAATCATTTCCATACCGGTTAATAACAAACCGACCATATTAGGGTAAAACAAAATAATCTATTCGCCCATAGTTATTAAAGGTGCTAGGCGCACTCGAGGCGCATAGGCCTTGTCTGGAGCCTAGGCGCAAGGCGCATAAAAAACGAGGGCTTGAGAAAAGAAAAGCGCTTAATGAAATAAATAAAACATATTTTATGTATTAGAAAATTAATACTATTCTTCAAATAAAATAAAGTTATTGTATAACATTTAATATTATCTATTTACAACCAACGGTTCTAAAATATTAGTGTATTAGTATAGAAAAATAGTTTTTGTTAGATAAAAGTAGAATCTAGCTTGAATCTGACTGGAATTTAGAGAATTTGTCCGGAAACTGTCAGGAATCTATCTGGAATCTGCGTCTTAACGTCTACCACCAGATGGCGTAGAGTCATACCTGGTTCTGGATCGCGAATACATCTATGTCTCTTCAACAGAACGTGCGACGGTGCACGTGCTCTGTTTGGTGAATCATAACTCAGAACTCGAGGCGTCGACGAAGCACGCACCTGAGCATGAAGTGCTGGCGTACTGGTGTGTGCACAAAGCTGAGCGTAAATAGCATTCAATGCACTTTGAGATTTTACGTACCACGAAATTGGAGTCTCACTAGGTTGTAAAATTGAAGCAACAGGTGGTATTTCATTATGGATTCACGGAGTTACTGGAATGTTCACATGACCTTGATCACGATGAGCATCAGCTTCGTCGAAAAACTCTTCTTCCACGTGCCCGTCGATCTTAGCACCATGAGCAACATTTCGAATCTCAGATCGAGGACCTAATGGATGAGATGAACCATCAGCCATGATACTGATAATTCAGGCAAACAAACGAAAGATGAGAAGAAAAAAGAAGTAATCGGTGGGCGCCAATGAAGAAACACCGGATCTAATTGATCGGAATCAGATCAGATCTGTGGTTGCGATTTCTGCATAAAAGGTTACTCCTCCGTTTGTTCGCCGAACTGAGAAAAGAGCTCCGATGAACACTGCAAAACAAAACACCATTAGACTCGCCACAGGGAGAATGAGGGTTCTCTCCGTGACCAACCTTCGGCGTGAGAATAAGTATAGTGTATCGGGATTGTTAAAGTGAAGTAAGAGAAAGAGTATGTGAAAGTGAATGAGATTACTTGTACCTGAAGTCTCTTATTTATAGTCGGGTTTTGGCGTCAAAATGTGAAGGAGAGTTTAACGAAATCTTTTTACGCCGTTAGTTTGTTAACTTGCCATCCAAGCACACGGATTGTGGGTTAATCAACGGATGGGGAATTGCCACGTGGCGTATGTGATCATCTAGATTTACATAAGAAGCATGCCATCATCGTGATCTTAGGTGAATGTACCAGATCATGCCACGTCACATTCGGTTATAACCGAATAAGGCCTTGCCCGATGGGCATTTAAAGCTTCTAGAATGTTTACAGCTGTGACATCTTGATCTGCTATCACGTGTCCATTCTGTTATAACAGAAAAGATTCCTTCTGTTGCACTTTAAGTTCCTTTTGCGCGGAAGTTATTCTGAGGGAGAATATAATCTTCTAGCTTAATTGTTTTCTTGCGCGAGCCTGCACAAGGGAGTAAATGACTTACATTCTTCAGAGTTCCGAGCGCATGGTTATATGATGTTTATCTTTTGATATCTAGCCTGCGCGAGGCTTGTCTTGTGTTCTTTTGGATAATAATAATGGTATGGTCACTTGCTTGGCGCAAGGTTTTGGGACCATACCCCTTCAGCGTCTGGACCACCATCACATGGAGAATTAAAGCGCAATTGCCTTGACTTAAGGCGCAGTTGCCTCGCCTTGCGTTGAAAATGTGCCTAGGCGCAAGAAGCAATGACTTTTAACGACTATGTACACAATACAATTCTTTGATTTTTGACAACTTACCTATTTTCTAAAACTACCAAGATTTTTAGTGTCCATAAGTGACTAAGGCAAGACACCATTTGAAGGAGGTAGTCCTAATAATCCGTAGAGAAACGCCTGAAAGAACAATTAACTTCCTGTGAAAATTTATGGTTAAAAATCATTATTACCATGAATCCAAGCAAAATAATGTTATAATGATAGGCTAAAGTATTCTTGAGATTAAACTCTTTTTATTGAGCCAATATTACCATGAATCCAAGCAAAATAATGTTATAACGATAGGCTAAAGGATTCTTGAGATTAAACTCTTTTTATTGAGCCAATTGTGAAGCAACACTATGATCAAAGAAATAAAGCCCAAATATCATAAGGCCATAAGGGGTGTATAAATGACCAAATGAGTATACAATAGCCAACATAAAATTAGTGCAAATCCCCTTTAAGTGACACTCCACTTTATTTGGGTCCTCATTTTTAGAAACTTTAAAGCAAAAACATACATCATGAAGATCAAAACTCATTCAAATACCCAAAAGAATCAAAGCAAAAACATATATCGTAAAAACCCAAATGTCAGATTCAAACACACAATCATAAAAAAATAAAAAAGATTATACCTTTGGCTAAATAATCAAGTCATCGGATGAAGGATTAAAATGCCTATAATTGCAGACTACGATCTCGTTAGATTTATTATCCGCATTCAACATCAAGCCGGAACCCTTAAATATCAAACTATTGTATAAATCCAACAAGACGACTATTAGACGATCAGAGAGGGTCAAGAGGGCAAGTTTAAGCTGGTGAAGAATGAGGATCGATAAAGGAGCGATAAAGTTCAAAACTTTACGCGTTCTAGCAAAGCGTTAGTTTTAATTCTCATTTTCTTTTGTATAACTTGTGATGAACACTATGCTTCAGACTTTTTATCATTGTTTATTGTTTTTGAACATGACTAAAGGCTAACATTCGAAGCCACTTAGGTTTGATGAATTGTTGACTCGTTTTGACTTTTCTATCCAAGTTTGTGTTTGATTTACCATAGTTCTATTTTATTGCTGATTATGAACATGTATGCTACTGTTTTGCTATAATTATTGATTGATTATTGGTTTGTATGTGTTTAGAAAGAAGAAATTCATCCTAGGCACGTTTAATCTATTGTTAGTTCGTTAATTCTGCAGGTTTTCAATCTAACCCTATCATTAGAAATATATATGTTAATTAATCAACTAAAATCTAGTAAACATAAAGTGTGCACCCAATTTCATTGTTTAGAGATATGATTTGGGATTGCTAGGTTGTTAGCTTTTCGTTCTTTGACAATTTGAGTGCCGATAGCTCGGGTTCTTTTGTTAATTTGCGTTTGGTTGTTTCCTAGGTGGTAATTAGTGTATCATCCCGGTACTAGCTTCACTTCTAGAAGATTGTTAGAGTGATATTATTTCAATTCTAATAGTTGTGGGATTTGTCGCGTCGTTTCCATCTGCACTTCATTCACATTTTAGTTATTCTTAATAAATTGGTATTTTAGGCTCTTTAGAATGTAGGTCACATTTATAGTTGTCTAATCACTATAGGATCTATCTTGGTTGTTTTTCATAGCTCGGTTTCTAGGAACCAGAGAATGGGGGTCCCGCTCTAAGCTAACTAGTTACTATAGGACTTAATTGTCCTTAGCGGGAGGTTAGTCGTGTTAGACACCATGGTTTGGTAAATTGTTAAATTTGGTAGTCATTGCATGTCATTAGGGATTCTTACACTGGTCACACTTCACTTGCTAGTTGCCTTTGCGTTCGTCTTAGTTGTCAGTTCTCGTTAGTTTAACTAGGTTATTAATTAACTAAACCTCAAATCAATTAAAACGAGTTAAGTAATTTGTTGAGTCAGTTAGTGTCGCGAGTGTGTCGTGGGTTCGATATATGAACTTCATTAGGTTTCACTACATTCGATAGGTACACTTGTCTGTCTTGTGGTCTAGCATTAGGAAGAGTCTAGGTTTACCTAAAGTGTCTAAATTAGGTTAATTTTAGTAGACCATATTTTGCATATCAAGTTTTTGGCATCATTTTCCGGGAAACTTAGGCGATTGCGTTATTAGCCTTGACTGATTTTATTTGTTTAACTAGTCTTATTTGAGTCTTATTGTGTTTAACGAGTCAGTCCTTATTTGCTTTTTGTGTGTTTGCATGGTCGAGTCTTTTAGGGTTTGTTTTAGTCTAGTTCGAGTCTTAGGAGTATTTGCTTCTTTGTATGCCCCTTAGTCGTTCGCAAGGATCACCATTGTTTACAGCTTCTTCAGAGCCCGAATGAGAGCTACACGAGCGTCTGAGTCAGCAGCAGGAACATGTTCATAGATTCTCCGAAAAGAAGGTGATCACCCCTATTCCCATTCCTTTTGTAATGCCCAACGTTTTCATACTTTCCATATTTAGAAAGCTCGTGTTATATTTCTATTTTTGGAAAGCTTTTATCTTGTATTCATTCTTTCGTTGTAATCATTGTAAACCAAGACTTTGAATCATAATGAAAACTCGTGTTTTATTCCTATTCGTATTATACATATTCATACATTTATACATAGGATACCTAAATCGTGATACTTGTAAACGTGTGACAAACTTGCAAATACATGACATTCCTACTTAATACGAGACTTAAACATGATTCCTATACTTATTCATATTCGTTATATACTTGTAACCTTTAGTACATGTTATTTTTGCTTATAAAACCTTATGCTATAATAACCAAACATTAGGAATATCATGTCACACCTTATTACAAGTTCATAACCCATTAAAAGGTAACAAATTAACCAATTAATAACCTTTAATTAGCAAAAAAAAATAATAAAAAAAGGCAGCCCACTTTTAAGGGTGTATTTGGGCTTATTTCAAGTCTTAATGCCCACTAACCTTGTCCAAAGCCCAACCCATTGAAACCCTAACCCTTCCTCCTATAAATACAACTTATAATCAGCCTCTTTTCCACTTTTACAACCCTTAAACACCCTCAAAACCCCTCTAAACACAGCTGAGTTTCAGTAGCGAAATCAGAAAGTTTCAGCCATTAAAGTGAGTTTTAACTCACTTCTACTTCTATTTTCTTCTTGCTTCTTCTTCTGAAACACTTGGAAAACCTTTAGGAAGGTTTTCACAAGTTTTCTTGGGCAAACTAAGGTGAATCCTCATCCAAAACAAGGTCCAAAGTGCACTTAAAATTCTGCTCATTTTCATCTTTTTGATTCTTCATGTTTTGGAAGAAAACTTTCATACATTCCTATGTCCTAATGCTCATAATCACTTGTATGGTTAGTTTGGCTTAAAAACAAGGGTGTGACATTCAAATTTAGAAGATGTATCCTTACAAAGTTTCTGTTTTTGTATGAGCTTTAAGCTCACAAGTGGTGCAAGTCTTGAACTTGTTCTTGTGTGACTAACTTGGTTAGCTTGGGCTATCCTACATCCAAGTCCACACATCACTTGGCATTTTAATTAGAATTAGTGTACATTTTATTCTTGTTAATCTTGTTCTTGACCCTCTTTGTTGTCTATGACAACTTGCGAAGTGGTGAACATTACATGAGGTCTTAAATGGATGGTGCTACCTCCCACCTCCTACATGACTTATATGACAATCTTGCTAGATTTATAATATAATGTATGTACATATAATAATCCTAGACCGAACCCTTGATGATAACTATATGGTTAATCATCAAGCTACTAAGTTAGACACTGTAGTGTTTAGTTCCTCGTTGAGATTCTAATAGGTGTAAACCTATGAAATCACATAAACCCTAAGGGGTTCTCATAGTGTCAAAACGAGTGCTAGACCATAGTGATTATTTTCATATAAGATACTTTGTTATACTTTCATTTTACTTTAAACTTCTACAATCCGAATCTCCCGACATCATCCAAAACTCACACCTTTGTTTCCTCTTGTAGGATAACTCGGTGTCATTCCATCAACTTACAAACCTTTCACGGACTTTTCTAATCGGAAAGCTCTTGCAAAACCGTGAGTATACTCGAACCCCCTTTTACGTTTACCACTTTTGGGGTGTAACATGTTTACATATAAAAAACAACACAAAACTTATGCTTATTTACTTGCACGAACAATCCATTATACATGAACGCTTTGATACGTATGTTATGCTTATACTAGGACCGAACGAATGTGATACCATAGTCATTAGCTTATTTTGAGCCTCCATTTGACATGTATAGCGCTATAGGAGTAACGCACCGCCCGTGAACGAGTGGTCATGTTGAATTATTTATACTAGTTGCGTAAACAGAGGGTTGACTAGAAATATCGCATGCCTTGTATATGCTCGTATGTAAACTAGTTGCCATGTGGATTTGCTTAAACTTATGCTTATACGTATGCTATGCTCAAACTTGTATACTCGCCTTTGCTTTTGCATTGAACTAGTATTTTAAAACATGTTACAGGTTTATGAAGATGATGCTATGAAAATGAAGTAACGTTGAGACTAGATACACACATAGACGTTAGGTTTATTATTGTTGTATCAAATTTTGTCATTTATATGGTTGTATTTGAATTTCTCTTGTAATGTATGACAATTTAAGTGTGAAATGAAATCCGGTTTAATTAATTATTGTCACTATTAGTTTTATGAGCAATGAGCAATCTATTTCGTCCCGCCTCGATGTTTCCGCCATCGGTTGGGGTGTGACAGATTGGTATCAGAGCCATAACTATAGGGAATTAGGTAGAATTGCCATGTTTGACCTAGTCTATAGTTTAAGCGTCCTGTTTTGACCATTCTATTATCATGCTTAAAACTTTATTCTTCCTCATTGCTTCTTTCCTTATCTTTAGGTCTTAATACATACATAATGTCTTTCCTAAGACATTTTACACAATACACTTGAAGACACTTGTGATACAAACGATATGACTTGCACCAAAATAGGTCTAATGACCTACAATTTTTGGTGAAATCCCTCATTCCGCGCATTCGATTTTTCACGAAGTTACACCATCAAGTTAGGAGTGACATCCACACCTTGATGGAAAGCTTCCATTTCACACTCTAGTGGATTTTACAAACGAGTCGGAATATGCTCCTCGTTTAGTAAGAAGCAAACCACACTTAGGGTACGATGTTGTCAAGTTAGGGGTGAAACCCACACCTTGTCAACTAGTCCCGTTCCTTGATTTTCAATCTCGCCAAAGTCTCGAATTTTCGATTGACTAGGGACATGTAGTAACTGGAAGGGTAAAATACCGTTAATCGCTTCTCGACGAGAGTATTTTACCTATGAGGCCAAAACATGTTCCCTAAATCGAAAGATCTTACGAACCACTTTGGAATAGTCGACGTTTCTCTACCCGAAACAATCCTATGTTTTATTGAGCCAATCTTTTATGTTATCTCAATTTTTATGTGATTTTAAATTTGCTACCTTATTCATTTGAAACCGTTACACAATTCACACATTTATCGCAATCAAAAACAATAATAATCCTCGTGAACCAACTAAATTTATACTCTTTATACGCATTCATACGTGATTATGCTTATTGAATATATGTTGAATACCCGTTAAATACATGCACATACGTGAACTATCCATGCTTATACATGAAAAACTTATTTTTACATTATGATCAAGTCTCATCCTTTTTCCTTTATATTTCAACCTTAGATGTCTTCTCCAAACTCATCCGATGACCACAAGAAGGCCAAGAAGGGTTCCCGTCCTATCTCCAAGCAAGAACTCGTGAACCTCGTCGCTGAAAAATGGCCGACCAAATGGCCCAAGTTATACCCGACATAGTCAACAAGATCCAATCCAATACCGAATCACTACACGGCTCCGTGGACTCCAAGGTTGAAAAGCCTAGGTCACAATTCCTTTTCAAACAATTTGTTGCCTGCAAACCTCTGGAGTTTACAGGGAACGATGGCGCGACCGCTCTGTTGACTTGGTTTGAAGCCATGGAGATCACCTTTCGCCAAAGTGCCTGCCCCGATGACTTGCGCACCCAAAACGCCACAGGGGTGTTGTCACACCCCAACTGATTGCGGAATCATCAGGGTAATGGCACTAGGTGAACCAGATTGTCTCAGGAGATTCCATAACAATTATTTAAAGATAATAAATCAACATTTTGCATCCCATACTATTAAACTCATAATATCCTTAAACAATCATTACATTAACAAAAATCCCTTAAACATTAAATCCGATCCGATATCCCCTAGATTTATTACACTTGGAACTAAACAAAATAAAGCAAAACTAAACTACGCAAGCCACATCCAAGCATCCAAGCTACAAAATCCTCATCATGTTACATACGTTAAAATACAAGTCAATACAATTAAGTAAAGGTGAGCATACGAATTTGAATAATACTAGCATAGCCGAGAAAGCGTTTGCGAAACAATCTAGTTACATATCATGATACACCAAAACACTTAACATAACACAGTCTCATTTCTCATGCTAACTACCATGAGAAGGCTTGCGCGTCCATCCTAACTAGACCCCGTCGGGTGTAAGCCACACTATAGTACCATACTAGCTAAGAGGCAAGTTAATGAAAATAAGTCCTAGTCACATGTTTCTAGCATCACGTATTGAGCATATATAATCAGATTATTCGCGTGTGATAAACAATTTGATTTGTGAAGTGATTTTGATATAGGAATGTATGTAACACCCAAAAGTGCGTTAAAGCGAAAATGGGTCAAGTATACTCACTGTGGGTGCGTTTAGGTAAGAGTTCGGGATCTGAGGAGAGTCGAGAAGAGCGCCGGATCAGCCTGCATACGCGAACAGAAGTGCATCAGTCTCCGGAAAGCTGAAACGGTTAAGTCTTGGTTGGGCAGTAGACAAGTTCGGGGAACTTGTGTAGAATTGGTGAGATTTATGGCCAAATACGGTCGAACTTGATGAGTTTCCTAAGAAACTTGTCAAGTTCGGGCGAACTTGTAGAATATCCTTACTAAAAAGGCAAGTTCGGTCGAACTTGTGTAGTTTCCTAAGAAACTAGACAAGTTCGGTCGAACTTGTAAGAACTTTGGTGAAGAAACACTCAAGTTCGATCGAACTTGACTCAAATGGGTACAAGTTCGGTCGAACTTGACCTGGTGAGCTGGTGATTCTCGAGCGAACTTGATGTTTTCGGGTCCAAAATCTTGCGTTTTCGCATCGTTTGCTGAGTAAATCAAGTGTTCATCCCTCCAACCCTGTGCTACTGATCAAACTTAGGTCGGAGAGGTCTTTTAGAGCTGTTTTAGCCATTTTACAAAAGTGTGGGCTAATCCGGGGCAACTCGGGGTTCGTTTGGGTTAGTCCGGCTTGTGTAAACTAGCATAAACGTCCTTGTGCTTCCAGATCTGGGATCTTGAATGATAGATGCTTCGTTTCATACCAGAAAAAGAACAAAACATCATCAAAAGTCCGTATCTTGTGTAGAAATCAATGGTTTTCAAAGGTTTTTCTCAGATCTATCACTAACAAGCAGAGATCTTGCAGATCTCGTGTTTGGGAAGTCTCTACTATCGCCAAACGAACTCGTATTGTGTAGATCTAAGCTTAAAACAGAAGTTTTTGAAGAAAAAAGATGAAGATTTTCGTAAAAGAATGAGTTTTGATGAAAGCGAAGGCTATGCCTTGTGCCAAAATCATTGTAAACCTTTGTAGATCGTTGATAAACGTTGTTGCAGTGAAATCGGCTTGATTCTTACTTAGAACATGAAGGTTTCGGGTTTTGAGAGCTATGGGCAAACTTATAGCAAGTTCAAATGAGAGGAATGAGCTGAGTATTTATAGGAGAAGGCAAAATGATAGCTGATGGAGACCAAGTTCGGTCGAACTTGCTAGGATTTTCAAGAGAATTCAGTCAAGTTCGGCCGAACTTGCTGAATCTCTAAGGATTTAGAAAAGTTCGAGCGAACTTTAGTTTAAAAAGGAGATTTGTTTTGGCCAGTCAAGTTCGGCCGAACTTGGGGTTACCAAGTTCGAGCGAACTTGACCCAATGTTGGGTTTTCTTCGTTTTTTCGTGTTAAGAGTTCGTTTGGTTGTTCGGTTCGCATTAGATAGTTATATTAAGCGTTAAATTAAAGCGTTAAGCGTTATAGTTGATATAATAGTGCGATTTAGCGGTTCGAGAGTGCGAGAGCGATGCGACAACGATTGTAATTATAACCACAAACACACATAACAAGTAAATAACCTGAAACCACATAATTAACTGCGATTTGCGATGCGATGAGATTAGCGACGCGATTTAATAAGCGATTAGATGCGACATAACGTACAATACCATAATTAATTAACATAAACTTTATTATCAACCGAATCTCGGATTTACAAAGGATAGATAAACGGGAAACAAAACGAAAGATAACAATCGAATTTTCGAGTTGTTACAGTCTCCCCTACTTTAGGGAATTTCGTCCCGAAATTAGGTAGTAGCTGTAACAAATAGATGCAGGTACTTGGCCTTCATATCACTTTCCAATTCCCCAGTGAACTCGGCGCCGCGTTTGCCTTCCCATCGGACCTTCACGATAGGGATGCGAGAGCGTCGTAGTTTCTTAGTCTCTCGGTCCATGATTTCGACAGGCTTTTCCACGAAATGGAGAGTCTCGTTGATTTGCAGATCTTCGAGAGGTACATGGAGATTTTCTTCGGCTAAGCACTTCTTGAGGCTAGACACGTGGAAAGTCGGATGTACATTATTGAGTTCTTCCGGTAATTAGAGACGATAAGCTACTTTACAGATTCTTTCCAGAATCTTAAAGGGTCCACGTATCAAGGCGCTAACTTTCCTTTCTTGCCGAAGCGGACCACTCCATTCTAAGGTGCAACCTTTAGGAGAACGTGATCTCCCACTTCCAACTGCAGGGGCTTGCGGCGTTTATCGGCGTAACTCTTTTGACGACTCTGAGCTTTCAAGGAGATTGTCTTTGATTTGGAGGATCTTGTCCGTCGTTTCTTGAATTAGCTCGGGACCGGTGATTTGTGCTTCTCCGATCTCGTGCCATGCAATAGGCGATCGACATTTTCTTCCATACAGTGCCTCAAAAGGAGCCATTTGAATATTGGTATGATAACTATTATTGTACGAGAATTCTATTAAAGGTAAATGCGTATCCCAGTTACCACCAAAATCTATGATGCACGCACGAAGCATGTCTTCTAGGGTGCGGATCGTGCGCTCAGTCTGACCGTCAGTTTGAGGGTGAAAAGCGGTACTGAGATTGAGAGTAGTTCCGAGAGCGGATTGAAAAGTCTCCCAGAGACACGAGGTAAAACGACCGTCGCGGTCAGAGATGATGTCACGAGGCGTCCCGTGTCGACATATAACTTTGTCGGTATAGATTCGGGCTAACCGTTCAACCTTAAAGTCTTCTCATATAGCAATAAAGTGCGCGGATTTAGTGAGACGATCAACGATAACCCAAATTCTATCGTGACCGGATGAAGTACGCGGGAGTTTAGTAACGAAGTCCATAGCTATAATCTCCCACATCCACATCGGGGTTTCGGGTTGTTCGAGTAAACCAGAGGGCCTTTGATGTTCGGCTTTAACCTTCGAACAAGTTAAGCACTTTGAGACGCACAAGGCGATATCCTTCTTCATGCCCGGCCACCAGTACTTAGGACGAAGGTCCTGGTACATTTTGTCGGCACCGGGATGAATGGAATACCGAGATTTATGAGCTTCGGTCATTAGAAAATTACGGAGATTATCACGAGTAGGAATCCAAATATGATCGAGATAGTAAAAATACCATCAGATTTAGATACAAGCTAAATTTTGGCACCACATTTCATTTCGTCTTGAAGGGTATTCTCGTTGAAACAGGCGAATTGAGCGGCACGGATGAGGGTTTCAAGTTTAGCACAAGCTTGAGAGTCACCAATACCATATACGTAGCTTCGTCGACTTAGAGCATCGGCGACGACGTTTGCTTTGTCGGGGTGGTAGCGTATCTCACAATCGTAGTCACTGAGAAGTTCAACCCATCGACGTTGTCGCATGTTTAGTTCTTTTTGATTAAAGATATGTTGTAAGCTCTTATTGTCACACCCCGACCCGCAACGGAAAAGGTGATCGGGACATGATTGGGTTATCATCAAAGCTCATGACATTTATTATAATGTTTCATATTTATTATTACAATTTAAATGGAAACATACAATCATAATTACATCATGTCCTACACATCATTCTAGACTTCATTATTTTCTTCTAAGGCATTTCTTATGTTTTCCTTGCTTCATCCTGTTCACCTGTATCATGTGTAAAAATGGTTTTTGGATCAACAAAAAGTTGGCGAGTGAATCCTATGAAAAAACATTTGAACAAGTTTATTGAATTGATTAGAAATAAAGTGCGTAACCACATATGAGTAAATATGGATGTAAACTTATTCACAAAACACTTAATATTAAATAATGCACAACATACAATAATAGATTGTTTAAGGCACGCGTTGCTCAACTCGTCTCCCACGAGGAACTGATGGGCCTAATGAATAACTTGCATACAACTTGACAATATGTAATACATAACTACAAACAACATTTACATTCTAAGTTTAAGTCATAATATGGTATGGCACGAGTTTGAATAAATGAATTAGTTTTAGTGACACATGATACACCCCAAAACGTGTAATTAAAAACGGGAGTTGTAAGATTCACTCACATTGGGTGCGTTCGGTTGATGATGTTGAATGCGCACGAAGTTTGATTTAACCACGAGTGAAAACTAACCTAGATAATAACATAATGGTTCGGTAAATAAGCGGATTTATTAATCAATTTTTAGTAGGATAATTGGATATATTTTTGTGAGTTGAAGGCTATTTTCTAACTTTAAAAATGTTATTTTTAAGTATTTTTAATTGATTTTTAAATAAAATAAATAAATAAAAATAATAAAAAAAATGTTGACTTTTTGACCGTTGACTTGTTGACCATTGACTTGTTGACCGGTTTTATTGTGTAAATGTATGCGCCGGGCAGGACTCGAACCTGAGACCTCCCGTTCGCGTGCACGCAGCTCTACCAACTGAGCTACGTGTCTAACCCGAAATATTTCTGTTTTTAATTATATTTATATACTAATTGAATTAATCCGAAAATCATTTATTTTAAAAATGATTTTAATGTATCGCTCGGTGCTCTCCACAGGTCTCGAACCCGGGACCTGTGGGTTAGTTTGGCACACAGTCCACCGCTGGACTGTGTGTCTAACTTGGTAAATAATCTGGTTTTTATTATACTTATATACAAACTAGATAAATTCATTTATGACTTTATATAAAAAGTTTGATAATTGCCAGAACCGGTGCGGTAGTCTGGACTCGAACCCGCGACGTATGATTTAAACGCGCACACAGTCCACCACTGGACTGTGTGTCTGTCTTGGTTATTATTCTGGTTTTCATTAAACTTAAAATCTATTTGCGAGTGAATCCGGTTCAGTTTAAAAAAACATTTTTATTAAGGCGAGTGTGCGTGTGACAAGAATCGAACTCGGGACGTATGCGTGTTTATTTGCACACAGTCCACCGCTGGACTGTGTGTCTAACCCGAGATATAACTTGATTTAAATTATATATATATATACTGAAAACTTCATCTTCTTCGTTAAGCTTAATCCCAGAACCAATGTCCGACTGTTTCATCAGTTTAATCAATTTCTTTAGTAGGTTGTGATTAGCTACATGTGAGATTAATAAAAACGAGAGAGATTAGGTGTAAGATATACCGAACAGAGATCCTCTGTTTCGCCGGCGAAATTCCGCTGACAGCAGGTTATTCCGGCGACGTTTATCTTGCGGCAGAAGGTCTTCAGGAAGCTTGAGGTGAGTGTGGGTGACTTCGATATGAGCTCTAGGTGTTCTGTTTTTAGAGTAAGGCTCAGAGGTGAAGGGGTTCGGTTTTCCGGCGAGTGAAATTTCATCGAGAATGGGTGTGATCGTGAGCGAAAAGGCTATCAGAGGTTAGAGGGTGCATTTATAGGGAAGATCATCGATGAATTTAGTCCGATTATCGTCTTGATTCGTCGGTCAATAATTTTTTCGGCGGTTATGATGGATGTCGCGGACTGGACATCAGTTATAACTGATGTAAAGGTTAATGCTTCGGTTAAATCAGAAGAAACCGTCCAATCTCGGCGAAATCGTCGGGATTTCCGACGACTGCGATTTGGGCGCGTCAGTTTGAATTCGAGTTTGTGTATTTGAATTAATTGTTTCTAATAATGAACAAGAAACACAAGTGGCAGAGTGGTTGGAAGTGTGTGTGTTAATGCTTTGCTGATAACTGGTTGACCCGGGTTCGAAACCCGGCTTCAGCCTTTTATTTTTATTTCATTATTTTTAATACTTTTTCAAATGTAACTTTTATATTCTAATATACTTATTAATTATGTATCGTTTAAAATTAATTTGGGCATTAAATACGCAACGGAATTTTTAACTGATTGTTCGGTTAATAAACGAAGCGGGTTTGGTAAATCCGGTTTTTGACGGATGTTACAGTATCCCCTACTTTTTAGAAATTTCGTCCCGAAATTTAAGTAGTGACATATTTGTCTAAAAAGGATGGTGTTTAGTTTGACAGTTACATCCTTAGCAAAAGAGTAAGAGTTTAAATTTTTGTTTGAGGCGGTAACGTTCCTTGTAAGGGTTAAGTACCCTGCTACAGGAATCGCTTTTTGTTGCCTAAGGTAAAAATATTGATAAGCAGAGTTGATTCACTGAGTATGATTTCATGCAACAGTTTTGATATGTTTGGAAAGATAAGGTTATATCCTAAACAAAACTTCTAATACTACAACCTACATGGAACTTCTCATAACCTCCTGACAATGCCTCTGATCCTTTGGCAAGAATACTTATATATAGGAAGTACCAGCGGTGTATCCACCATATTCTTGTCAAATTTTCATTGGTTTTATCAGTAAGTCATGATTGGTTCTATGATACGACTCTAAACATAACCAACACAACAACCAATGTCTGAGTCCTAATTCTGATAGTATACATGTTTGATTGGCAACATAATCCAATTTCTTTAAATGATGAGATGATATAAATGCTAGATCAGTGAGTATAAAAACAAACTTTAACCAAGAAATTACTAAATCCTACATGGAACTTCTCATAACCGCCTGACAATGCCTCTGATCCTTTGGCAAGTATACTTATATATAGGAAGTACCAGCGGCGTATCCACCATATTCTTGTCAAATTTTCATTGGTTTTATCAGTAAGTTATGATTGGTTCTATGATGTGACTCTAGAACATAAATAAACACAACAACCAATATCTGAGTCCCAATTTTGATAGCATACATGTTTGAATGGTGACAGTTCCTCTCTCGTATGTTGTGATGGAGAGGTTAGTCTATGTAGAAATGGAACACAATCCAATTTCTTTAGATGATGATATGATATGAATGTTAAATCAGTGAATGTAACACAAATTTCAACCAAGACAATACTAAATCCTACATGGAACTTCTCATAACCGCCTGATAATGCCTCTGATCCTTTGACAAGAATACTTATATATAGGAAGTACCAGCGGCGTATCCACCATATTCTCGTCAAATTTTCATTGGTTTTATCAGTAAGTTATGATTAGTCCTATGTGACTCTAAAACATAAACAAACACAACAACCAAAGCTTGAGTCTTAATTCTGATAGTATACATGTTTGAATGATGACAGTACCTCTCTCGTTTGTTATGATGGAGAGGTTAGTCCTTGTGGAAGTGAGATATAGCTCAACTTTTTTAAATGATGAACTTTGAAATACGTTGAGATGTATGATGATGTAAATACTAAATCAGTGAGTATAAAACAAACTTCGACCAAAACATTACTAAATCCTACATGGAACTTCTCATAACCGCCTGACAATGCCTTTGATCCTTTGTCAAGAATACTTATATATAGGAAGCACCAGAGGCGTATCCACCATATTCTTGTCAAATTTTCATTGGCTTTATCCGCAAGTTATGATTAGTTCTACGTGACTCTAATACATAAATAAACACAACCAACCATAGCTTGAGTCTTAATTCTGATAGCATACATGTTTGAATGATGACAGTACCTCTCTCGTTTGTTATGATGGAGAGGTTAGTCTATGTAGAAATGGAACACAATCCAATTTCTTTAAATGATGAGATGCTATAAATGCTAAATCAGTGAGTACAAAACAAACTTCAATCAAAACAATACTAAATTCTACATGGAACTTCTCATAACCGCCAGATAATGCCTCTGATCCTTTGGCAAGAATACTTATATATAGGAAGTACCAGCGGCGTATCCACCATATTCTTGTCAAATTTTCATTGGCTTTATCCGTAAGTTATGATTGGTTCTACGTGACTCTAAAACATAAACAAACAAAATCAACCAAAGCTTGAGATAACATAAAGAAAAACATAAAACTAAGCGGTTGGAGTTGAATCTTGATTTTCGGTGAAGGGGACTAGTTGGGTGGTTTCGTTTGGGCCCGTCATTATCTTCAACAGGATTGGCGTTGATGTTGAAAACTCTTCCTCTTGCTGGTGGCCTAGGGATTAGGTTTCCTTGATTTGCTTGGTTAACTGGGTTTGCTTGAGCTTGGGCGTTTATGATGTTAACCAATCGAGGGCACGCGTTTCTAAAGTGGGTAGGGTCGCCACAATTAAAACAAGCTCGAACATAAGGTAACATGGGGTATTGGGGTTGTTGATAGGTTTGGATCATGTTTTGAGTAAGGGGTGAGATTTGGTTTTGAGGGGTGCGGCAAACCTTGCTCAAATTACCATAGCGTCCACAATTCGCACATAGTCGACAAGGTAAGGTAGATGGATGGTGATAAAAACAGGTGTTACATTGAGGGTGAGGTCCAAGGTAAGGTTTCTTATTTAGGTAAGTTGAGTTGGGTGCTACTTGAGTGATTGGGATAGCTTGGAGGGGTACGACTTGTGAGGCTAGTTGGTTGCGTTGGGTGGTAGCGAAAAGTTGCCCGTCTCGTTTTCTCTTAGAAATGGGTTGAGAAGGGGATTCGGTTTGGGTGGAGTTTGAAGTTTCAGTCGATGCTTTATCCTTCTTCTTCTCCTCCTTGAAGTCTTTATTCCGGATGCGGTTCTCGGTGAGCTCTGTAGCTAACTCCATTGTTGCTTCCAAAGTTACAGGCGTGGTACTTATTACAGAGTCCTGAATCTTTGACGGAAGACCTCGAATGTAGTGCTCGATCAAACGGTAAAGAGGAGTGAACAAGTTAGGAACCATTTAATTTAACTCGAGGAATCTTTTGTTGTACGCGATGTGGTCGCCTTCCTTTTGTTTCAACGAATAGAACTCATCTTCTAATTTCTTGATTTCGCTCCTTGGGCAAAACCGTCTGGTCATGATATCCTTCAATTCATCCCAAGTTAAAGTCATAGCATCTTCAACACCTCGTTTGGCCTTCTCTGTATTCCACCAAGTAAGTGCTATTCCAAATAAACGACCAGTAGCATATCGCACTTTGCGATCATCGGGGCAATCGCAATTTAGAAAAGTGTTCTCCGTTTCTTCAAACCAATGGAGGAGAGCGGTGACACCTTCAGTCCCGTCGTATTTTGGAGGGTCTCATGATTTGAAATGCTTGTAGGTGCATTTGGTGGTATTTGGGGGAGGGTTGATATCATTTTGATCTTCTTGGTTGACGGGATTAGCGGTAAGGGCTTGTCGGACTTGAATTACAATGTTGGGTATTACGGCAGCCATTTGTTGAGCGATTAGGGCAGCCATGCGCTCGCGGGCTTTTCCTGCTCTCATCTTCCTACGAGCGAGGCTAGAAGACATCTACAAGGAATACATATCAAGAGTATGAGTTGGATGTTTTTGGGATCATGGGTCGTATTTAGGAATGAACATTTATAAAATAAATATAAAATAATAAATGTACTACATCCATAGGATGTCTTGGGCTTTGCTCGTAATTGGGCCTTGCATGCCGTCATACTTCACCTTCGTAATCATGTGGGCCCCCATGAATACTGGGTTTTTATATGGTTCGCATGTGTTAGCCTGGTTACGTACACTAAAACCCGGAGAAAATCGAGAAATATGTATGTAACGTATGATATTTGGAATGTATCCAGGTGTGGACACGGTGACACCTCAAAGTGGGGTTAGTTCGAACGACGTTTGGTGTGGCATGCTTTGGCCTAATAGGTCCTTCGTACTCTCATCGTTAGTCCCCAGGTAGGCAAACTGGTCTGTTATATTGGATTTATACGAATGCCAACCTAGACAGGACGTTCCGACTACCGGTACTTGTACCCTTACAGTTACTACATGCCCGTCGCAGAACTCACTTTGATGAGATTTGAAAAATGAAAAATGCGACAAAATCTTTGAATAACGAAAGTATGAAGATGATTTGAATTTATGAACATTGAAATATGTATGATGAATGTGTATGTAAGTATGTATGTTTGACTGTATGTATAACTCACTATGTATCACAAAATGTAATATTGGAAATGTTTGCAGGCATTTGTGTATGTAATAAATATGAAACAAATAAATATCATAAGTTTGCATGTAACCACATAATCAATTAAAATCTAGTCAACTATAGTATAGGCTCTAAGGGTCTAATAACCTATCCTATATCCCTATAGTCATGGCTCTGATACCAATCTGTCACACCCCGACCCGCAGCGGAAAAGGTGATCGGCACATGATTGGGTTATCATCAAAGCTCATGACATTTATTATAACGTTTCATATTTATTATTACAATTTAAAGGGAAACATACAATCATAATTACATCATGTCCTACACATCATTCTAGACTTCATTATTTTCTTCTAAGGCATTTCCTATGTTTTCCTTGCTTCATCCTGTTCACCTGTATCATGTGTAAAAATGGTTTTTGGATCAACAAAAAGTTGGCGAGTGAATCCTATGAAAAAAACATTTGAACAAGTTTATTGAATTGATTAGAAATAAAGTGCGTAACCACATATGAGTAAATATGGATGTAAACTTATTCACAAAACACTTAATATTAAATAATGCACAACATACAATAATAGATTGTTTTGAGGCACGCGTTGCTCAACTCGTCTCCCACGAGGAACTGATGGGCCTAATGAATAACTTGCATACAACTTGACAATATGTAATACATAACTACAAACAACATTTACATTCTAAGTTTAAGTCATAATATGGTATGGCACGAGTTTGAATAAACGAATTGGTTTTAGTGACACATGATACACCCCAAAACGTGTAATTAAAAAGGGGAGTTGTAAGATTCACTCACATTGGGTGCGTTCAGTTGATGATGTTGAATGCGCACGAA
This sequence comes from Scalesia atractyloides, assembly GCA_947069175.1. Classification (NCBI taxonomy): domain Eukaryota; kingdom Viridiplantae; phylum Streptophyta; class Magnoliopsida; order Asterales; family Asteraceae; genus Scalesia; species Scalesia atractyloides. Next base: position 5,925,963 of record CAMTDV010000006.1, on the reverse strand, counting down.
GTTTGATTTAACCACGAGTGAAAACTAACCTAGATAATAACATAATGGTTCGGTAAATAAGCGGATTTTATTAATCAATTTTTAGTAGGATAATTGGATATATTTTTGTGAGTTGAAGGCTATTTTCTAACTTTAAAAATGTTATTTTTAAGTATTTTTCTTTGATTTTTAAATAAAATAAATAAATAAAAATAATAAAAAAATGTTGACTTTTTGACCGTTGACTTGTTGACCGTTGACTTGTTGACCGGTTTTATTGTGTAAATGTATGCGTCGGGCAGGACTCGAACCCGAGACCTCCCATTCGCGTGCACGCAGCTCTACTAACTGAGCTACGTGTCTAACCCGAAATATTTCTGTTTTTAATTATATTTATATACTAATTGAATTAATCCGAAAATCATTTATTTTAAAAACGATTTTAATATATCGCTCGGTGCTCTCCACAGGTCTCGAACCCGGGACATGTGGGTTAGTTTGGCACACAGTCCACCGCTGGACTATGTGTCTAGCTTGGTAAATAATCTGGTTTTTGTTATACTTATATACAAACTAGATAAATTCATTTATGACTTTATATAAAAAGTTTGATAATTGCCAGAACCGGTGCGGTAGTCTGGACTCGAACCCGCGACGTATGATTTAAACGCGCACACAGTCCACCACTGGACTGTGTGTCTGTCTTGGTTATTATTCTGGTTTTCATTAAACTTAAAATCTATTTGCGAGTGAATCCGGTTCAGTTTAAAAAAACATTTTTATTAAGGCGAGTGTGCGTGTGACAAGAATCGAACTCGGGACGTATGCGTGTTTATTTGCACACAGTCCACCGCTGGACTGTGTGTCTAACCCGAGATATAACTTGATTTAAATTATATATATATATACTGAAAACTTCATCTTCTTCGTTAAGCTTAATCCCAGAACCAATGTCCGACTGTTTCATCAGTTTAATCAATTTCTTTAGTAGGTTGTGATTAGCTACATGTGAGATTAATAAAAACGAGAGAGATTAGGTGTAAGATATACCGAACAGAGATCCTCTGTTTCGCCGGCGAAATTCCGCTGACAGCAGGTTATTCCGGCGACGTTTATCTTGCGGCAGAAGGTCTTCAGGAAGCTTGAGGTGAGTGTGGGTGACTTCGGTATGAGCTCTAGGTGTTCTGTTTTTAGAGTAAGGCTCAGAGGTGAAGGGGTTCGGTTTTCCGGCGAGTTGCAGAAAGTTTCCGGCGAGTGAAATTTCGTCGAGAATGGGTGTGATCGTGAGCGAAAAGGCTATCAGAGGTTAGAGGGTGCATTTATAGGGAAGATCATCGATGAATTTAGTCCGATTATCGTCTTGATTCGTCGGTCAATAATTTTTCTGGCGGTTATGACGGATGTCGCGGACTCGACATCGGTTATAACTGATGTAAAGGTTAATGCTTCGGTTAAATCAGAAGAAACCGTCCAATCTCGGCGAAATCGTCGGGATTTCCGACGACTGCGATTTGGGCGCGTCAGTTTGAATTCGAGTTTGTGTATTTGAATTAACTGTTTCTAATAATGAACAAGAAACACAAGTGGCGGAGTGGTTGGAAGTGTGTGTGTTAATGCTTTGCTGATAATTGGTTGACCCGGGTTCGAAACCCGGCTTCAGCCTTTTATTTTTATTTCATTATTTTTAATACTTTTTCAAATGTAACTTTTATATTCTAATATACTTATTAATTATGTATCGTTTAAAATTAATTTGGGCATTAAATACGCAACGAAATTTTTAACTGATTGTTCGGTTAATAAACGAAGCGGGTTTGGTAAATCCGGTTTTTGACGGATGTTACACTTATGGTCGGTGAAGACCATACACTTAGTACCGTAAAGGTAGTGTTGCCATATCTTTAATGCAAAAACAACTGCACCGAGTTCGAGATCGTGGGTTGTGTAGTTCTTCTCGTGGATCTTGAGTTGTCGAGACGCATATGCGATAACCTTGTCTCGTTGCATGAGCACACAACCAAGATCAAGATTAGAGGCATCGCAGTAAACAACCAAATCGTCGTTTCCGTCAGGTAAAGCGAGAACAGGAGCGTTGCATAGCATACGCTTGAGAGTTTGAAAAGCTTCCTCTTGTTTGGTTTCTCAAACGAAGGGTTTGTCTTTATGAGTTAAAGCGGTAAGCGGAACGATGATTTTAGAAAAATCAGGGATGAATCAACGGTAGTAACCCACCAATCCAAGGAATGAACGGATTTCGGAGGCATTCCTCGGTGTAATCCAACTCTTGATGGCTTCGATCTTTGCAGGGTCGACGTGAATTCCTTGACTATTAATGATGTGGCCGAGAAATTGAACTTCTTCGAGCCAGAATTCACATTTGGAGAACTTAGCATAAAGGCGATTTCCTTGAAGAAGTTCGAGGACTAAACGGAGATGACGCGCGTGTTCGTCTCTCGACTTCGAATAGATAAGGATATCATCGATGAAAACAATGATGAAACGATCAAAGAAAGCTTTACACACACGGTTCATCAAATCCATGAAAACCACGGGTGCATATGTAAGACCAAAGGCATGACCACAAATTCGAAATGGCCATAGCGAGTACGAAAGGCGGTTTTAGGAATGTCTTCTTCCAACACGCGTAACTGATGATAACCAGAACGAAGATCGATCTTAGAAAACCAAGTAACACCTTGAAGCTGATAAATAAGTCGTCGATACGAGGAAGAGGGTAGCAGTTCTTTATCGTAAGTTTGTTAAGTTCACGATAATCGATGCACATTCGGAACGATCCATCCTTCTTTTTCACGAAAAGGACGGGTGCGCCACATGGCGAAGTGCTCGGGCGTATGAAACCTTTATCAAGAAGCTCTTGAATTTGGCTTGATAGCTCGCGCATTTCTGAAGGTGCGAGGCGATAAGGAGCTTTAGCAACGGGAGTAGCTCCGGGAACTAAATCGATACGGAATTCAACATCTCGAGTAGGGGGTAAACCGGGTAAATCGTCGGGAAAGACTTTAGGAAATTCACAAACAACGTGAACATCTTTATAAGTCTTCTTTTCTTTCTCCGGGTTCACAATATGGGCGAGGAAAGCAACACATCGCTTTTGCAAGCATTGGTGCGCTCAAGTACATGACAAAAGCATCAACTTCTTTGAGGGAGTTTCACCATAAACATGGAGTTGATCACCGTTAGAAAGAGGGAAGCGAATCATTTTATCGAAGCATACAACTTCAGCATGGTTTTCACGAAGAAAATCCATACCTACTATGATATCGAAACTACCTAACTGCATAGGTATGAGATTGACCGAGAAGACATGGTTGTTGAGATCGAGATTACAACCACGCAAGACGGAATTAACGGTAACGGTTCTTCTAGTGGCGACTTCCACATCGAAAGTCTTTGGGAGTTTAGCGCGCTTACATTTTAAAACCTTTTCGAATTCTAACGATACAAAACAATTATCGGCACCAGTATCAAATAAACATGAGGCATAAATACCATTGACGAGAAACGTACCATTGACAACATTGTTGTCATTCTGGGTCTGGCGGTGATTGAGATTGAAGGCTCTTCCACGCGCAGCTTGTTGTTGCTGCTGAGGCTGTGGTGGTGGCTGCTGCTGAGGCTCTTGTTTCACGGTGCGGTTTGGGCAAACATTAGCAAAGTGGTTCGGATCACCATACACGAAGCACACTCGTGCCTTTGGGGCTTGCTGCTGGTTGGCTTGAGGAGGAGCAGGTAAAGCTGGAGCTGTTGGAGCCTGAGGAGCTAGCTGACGAGTACCACACTACAGCAGCTGACTGTAAAGTGGCCGTAGATGTTGCAGTTCGTGTAAAACGGCAATTGCCTCCAACGGCGTGATGATATGTGCACTTAGGGCACATAGGGTGCGGACCAGTGTACGCACGCTTTGTTGGCGGTGCGTTTGGTGCTGCTGACTGGAGTGGCTGAGGGTTCGCTGGAGCAGTAAGAGCAAAGTTCTTGCTCGGGTTTTCCCTTTTGCGACCACGGCGACTATTCTTTGGTTCTCGGGACTGTTCGGTAGCAGGAGCTGCGGATTCGGTAACGGCCTGATTTACTGTCACACCCCGACCCGCAGCGGAATAAGAGTCGGGGCATAATTGGGTTATCACCAAAGCTCATGATGTTTACTAATATGTTTCATATTTATTAAATTCAAAATTTCATCTTCAATATTCCAAACAAGTTCATACAATTGCAAGGAAAAAGTAACTAAAAACAATCCAAAACCTAAACCTATTTATTCTTCTAAGCCGTCCTATATGTTTCTTGCTGCAACTGGATCACCTGTATCATGTGTAAAAATGGGGGTTTTTGGGTCGACAAAAGTTGGCGAGTGAACCTTGTTAGAAAACATTTATTATTGATTTCTGGTTATATTTAATATGGAAAAATTGTGCAATAATCATATGTGAGCAAACGTAAATAAACATACAATAACAAAACACCTTGCATGAGTATATGACATGAATGATAATGTATATGTTGGCAACGTCACGTTCCGCTCATAGGTAATGGGGAACGGACGGCCTATGATGATGTATGTGCGATCAAGGCTCAATCAAACGGAGCCGATCGTATGTTGGCAACGCCTCGTTCACGCTCATAGGTAATGGGGAACGGTTCCGCTCATAGGTAATGGAGAACAGACGGCCTATGGTGATGTATGTACTGAAAATGATAAATTTAATCTAAACATTAACCACACAACAGTTGATACATATTGAATACACATTTGATCATGGATATGATGGATGCACAAGTGTTTAAATGTAATATATAATAAGACACATGATACACCACAAAATGTGATTAAAACGGGGAATTTGTAGAGATTCACTCACATTGGGTGCGTTCGTTTGATGATGTTGAATGCGCACGAGTTTAGAGGGTTGATCGACGAGGATTAACTAACCTAAATAATAACGAAAAGGTACGGTAAATAAGTGGATTTATTAATAATTTTAATAGGATTTCAAGATATATTTTTGTGAGTTTAAGGTCATTTTCTAACTTTAAAAATATTATTTTTAAGTATTTTTAATTGATTTTTAAATTAAATAAATAAATAAAAATATAAAAAAATGTTGACTTTTTGGGTTGACCTTTGACCGTTGACCATTGACTTTGACTGTTGACCGGTTCGGTCTTGTGTTTGTTTGCACTGAGTGAGGTTCGAACTTGTGACCTCCCGTACGCGTGCACGCAGCTCTACCAACTGAGCTACGTGTCTAACCCGAAATATTTCTGTTTTTAATTATATTTATATACTATTTAATTTATTCAAAATTCATTTATTTTAAAAAGGATTTTAATTATGTCGAACCGGTGCACATAACAGGTCTCGGACCCGGGACCCGTTGTTTAGCGTTGCACACAGTCCACCGCTGGACTGTGTGTCTAACCTGGTTAAAACACTTGTTTTTATTTCTCTTATATACTAACTGAAAGGTTCCGTATTTAGTTTTATAAAAAGGTTTGAATATTGTGACGAATCGGAACAAGGACAGACTCGAACTCGGTATCTCTATGTTTCAAATGCACACAGTCCACCGCTGGACTGTGTGTCTAACCCGAGATATAACCCGATTTATATTAAATATATACACAACCTAACTTCATCTTCTTCGTTAAAACAACCCAGACAATTGATATTCGACTGATCTTGTTCAATTCAATTAACGGACATATAAATGATTAAAATGTAACGGATAGGGAAGGTTTTGGAAATGAATGTACCGGAAAGATGATTTTTCTCAGAACTCTGGCAAAGGTCGTCGGCTCTGTTTATGTGTTCCGTCTGAGCGGACCAATTAACAGTTTTGATTAACTAATTGTGAAATTTAGTGACTAAACAAGAATTATCAGAGAGTTTTTAGATGCTCGTACCGAATCACAGCGTGATTTCAGAATTTTCAGAGAATTTCCGGCGGTTGCAGGTTATCCGGTATCGTCGTCTGGGACCGATTCTGGTTGAAGGGTTTGAGTTAGTAAAAGTCTAACAATAGATAGAAGATGAAAGGATTGAGAAATTTACCGTTTTGATGAACGACACGGTTTTCCGGTGAAAGTCCGGTGATATCAGATAGCGATTCCGACGATCAGAAATTAGAGCAAAAGTGAAATTGAAGGTTCTGTGAGTGTTTCTGAGTTGCGAGACAGAGATATTACCGTGTAAATTTGGAAGTGAATGATTTCGGTTATCAAACTCGAAAATCATATGAATCGAGTTCAATTGAAAACTGAATTGATTAAAACGTGGGTTGTAATGAATTTATCGGTTATAATCAATAACTCACGATCACTCAATCGTCTGGATGGTTGAAAGCCGATTATCGGTTTTAGTTTTTGGCGCAAACAGGTGAATTCACGGTAACTTAAGTTTTATTTGTTTCCTTGATTACACAAAAGCATCAAGTGGCGGAGTGGTTAAGTGTTGGTTGATTATGTCTTCCGGCTGACCCGGGTTCGAAACCCGGCAGCCCATTTTCATTTTTAATTACTTTATTTTTATTTTTTAACAATTTTAATTTCCATATTCTAAAATGTTTATTAGTTATGTATTGTTTAAAATTAAAATGAGCATTAAATGATCAACAAAAAATGTAACTGACTATTCGATTAATAAACGAAGCGGGTTTTGGAAACCCGTTTTTCGACGGATGTTACAGTATCCCCTACTTTTAGAAATTCGTCCCGAAATTTAAGTAGTAGTGGTAACAGGAAAAAGATGCGGGTATTTTTTGCGCATTGAGTCTTCACGTTCCCAAGTAAACACAGGTCCTCGTTTCGACTCCCAGCGTACCCTAACAATTGGAATACGACTCCGTCTTAAACGTTTTTCTCCGAAGACCATGATCTCTACTGGTCTTTTAATGAAGTGCATAGATTCATCGATCTGAATATCTTCTAGAGGAATATGGAGGTTTTCATCGGCGAGGCACTTCTTCAAGTTTGATACGTGGAATGTGGGGTGAATTCTGTTGAGTTCTTCTGGTAGGTCAAGCTTATATGCTACAGGTCCTATTCTTTCGAGTATCTTGAAAGGTCCTATGTAGCGTGGTGCTAGCTTGCCCTTCTGGCCAAAACGAACTACTCCATTCCACGGTGATACTTTTAAAAGTACATGATCACCAATGTTAAACTCCAAAGGCTTTCGTCGTTTGTCTGCATAACTCTTTTGACGACTTTGTGCCGCTAGAAGATTGTTTCGAATTTGATGGATCTTGTCTATTGTTTCTTGAATCAACTCTGGACCGGTGATTTGAGCTTCTCCAATTTCGTGCCAACATACTGGAGATCGGCACTTACGACCATATAAAGCTTCGAAAGGTGCCATGCCGATACTTGAATGATAGCTGTTGTTGTACGAAAATTCAACTTATGGTAGATGAGCGTCCCAATTTCCCTTGAAGTCTATAACACATGCTCGAAGCATGTCTTCAAGCGTTTGAATGGTGCGTTCAGATTGTCCATCAGTTTGAGGATGATAAGCGGTACTGAGGTCTAATCGTGTACCCAAAGCGGCTTGTACGGCTTGCCATGTTCGTGAAGTGAAACGACCATCACGATCTGAAATAATGCTTAACGGTACACCATGACGGCTTACGATCTCGTTGATGTAGATACGAGCTAACTTCTCGTTCTTACGGGGACCTGAGTTTACTTGGGAACGTGAAGACTCAATGCGTGAAAAATACCCGCATCTTTTTCCTACTACTTCAACTGTTTAAATTTCGGGACGAAATTCCTAAAAGTAGGGGATACTGTAACATTTGTAAAAATCGGGTCTCCAAAACCCGCTCCGTTTTGTAATCTTGTACCATGTTATAAAAGATTCGTTAATTATTTATGATTATTTTGAGTTTAAACGTTACATAATTAATAAATAAACTAAACTATAAAAATTATATTTGATAAAAAGTTAAAATAAAATAAATAAAAAACATTTGAAGCTGCCGGGACTCGAACCCGGGTCAGCTGAGCTCCTAAACGACTTAACATCCATTCTCCCAACCATTCCGCCACAACGTGTTTTCTGTTAACACTAGGAAAGCAAAAGGAACTTATACACAAACTCGATTTAACCGATGATACCATCTGAAAACCGATAATCGGCAAACCAATTGTTAAATCGATTGTTTACCTCACAATTTCAACTTATAACCGATGTATTTCGGTTTCTAATTAAGCCAGTAATGAATGAACTTAAAATTTCATCATTTTCGGTATTTGAAACCGAAAATTTATCAAACTCTGATTTAATTCAAGTTCCGATCATTTGCACGATTCAGAACTATCACTACAACACTCCATTTCCTTTTCGTCGCGATTTCAAATCATTTGAGCACCTAAAACAGTTCGCCGGAATTCTCTGCAGAAGACGCCGGAAAACCGTATTCACACAAACCGGTAAGATACTCCTTCTTTGCGATTTCAATCTATTGTTAGAACTCTACTAACATTAACCCATCACTCAAAATCAGCCACAGACGACTTTGCTGGATTTTCTGTGTTCGCCGGAGAAATTCTGGAATTGCCGGAAACTCGCTAGTTATCGGTATGCACATTCAAACGTACTAATAATCAATACACACTAGTTCAATTTCATATCTAATTCCTTAATTCTGTTGATAGACCCTCTCAGCCGAAGGTTCAAAAACAGAGCCGTCAAATTCTCGCCGGACTCTCTGAGGAAGACAACCTGTCCGGTATCTTCTTTCCCCAAACTGTTCGGTTTAGTACATTCAAGCTAGTCGTCATGTTTATTAATCAGATTAATCACGAACCAGATGTCTGAGTAAGGTCTGTAATCGTAATGAAGAAGACGAACTTAATAATGAGATAAGAGTAATTAAAATCCGGATTATAAACGGGTTAGACACACAGTCCAGCGGTGGACTGTGTGCAAATTTCATATTCACGTCCCGAGTTCGATCCTTGCTACACGCACGCTTGTGTAATAACATTCCTTTTTTAATCATGAACTAACCCGGGTTGAAACGGGTAGTTGTTAAGTATAATATAAATCAAGAATATAACCGGGTTAGACACACAGTCCAGCGGTGGACTGTGTGCAAAATGAACTTCACGTCGCGCGTTCGAATCCTGTCCCGAGCACCGGTCCATGGAATTAAAACGTTTTTGCAAAATAAAGGAATTTTCGGTTAATTCAAATAAGTAAATAAATATAATTAAAACCGAGTTTATAACGGGTTAGTCACGTAGCTCAGTTGGTAGAGCTACGTGCACGTGAACGGAAGGTCGCCGGTTCGAATCCCGCCTGGCGCAGAATTATCCGCTGACCGAACCGGTCAACGGTCAACGGTCAACGGTCAACAGTAAAAAAATAATATTTTTTTATAGATTTATTTATTTAATTTAATTTAAAAATCAATTAAAAATACTTAAAAATAACATTTTTAAAGATAGAAAATAACCATAAACTCATAAAAATATATCTAGAAATTTCATAAAAATCCTTAATAACATTCATTCACTTAATATATTTTTCCATTATTATTTAGGTTAGTATTCCTCGTCGACTCGCTCATCTAAATCGTGCGCATCTCACCATCTCAAATTCAACGCACCCAATGTGAGTGAACCTTTCAAATTCCCCGTTTTAATCACGTTTTTGGGGTGTATCATGTGTCTTGTGTATTTACATATTATAACGAAATTATTGTGCATACATCATATCATGACATGTGTATTGGTTTGTTGCTGTTAAGTAGTTATTATTGGATGCAAATTATTATTTCAGTACATGCATTTGCCGAGGCCGCAGCTCCCCATCCATCGAGGTTGAGCTTGATCCCCATTTTATTATGCGGTTGATCTGTGGCGTTCCCGCACGATCGGCTCCGTTTGATTGAGCCTTGATCGGTCATTTCATTTTACATTTCAATACATGCAATACGCTCGGCTCCGTTTGATTGAGCCTTGAGTGCACAGTTCAATTTACATTTCCAGTTCATGCAATACGTTCGGCTCCGTTTGATTGAGCCTTGAGCGCACAGTTCAATTTACATTTCCAGTTCATGCAATACGATCGGCTCCGTTTGATTGAGCCTTGATCGCACAGTTCATTTATGTTAGTTATCGTATGATTTTGGTATATTCAAGTATGCTATCAAGTGTTAATGTATGTTATAATTGTAACTGCTATTTGCCAATGTTTGATTACTTACATGTGCTCTTTTATGTTTATGCACAATATTTTATTGATAAACTAACCATAAAATCATTATCAAATGTTTATCTAATAAGGTTCACTCGCCAACTTATGTTGACCCAAAACCTCCCATTTTACACATGATACAGGTGAACCAGCAGCAACTAGGAACACATAGGACCTGGATTAGAAGAATAAAACGATTTAGTATCTGGATTGTTATGTTTGGTTATTTTCCTTTGTATTGAATGAACATGTTTGGATGTTGAAAATGTAACTTTGACTTCATTAATTATGAAACATAATAGTAAATGTCATGTGCTTTGGTGATAACCCAATTATGCCCCGACTCTTATTTCCGCTGCGGGTCGGGGTGTGACAACTATCATGAGCCATTTTGTATTATGTCTTTAGCTCTATTAGGGATGGCAAAGATACCTGAGCCCAACGGTACACCAGAAGCATTTGGGACGGGTATACCTGATACTTGACGGGTATGGGTATGGGTATGGAAAAAATATTTCACGGGGTACGGGACAGATATGAGATTAGATGATACCCGACCTAATTACCCAAACTATATACCCATTTACCCGAGGTATATACCCGAAAACTTTTTAAGTATTCATATTTGTTAATGTTTCATTCTTGTAGCTTTATTATTTGAAAATAAAACTTTTATTTGAAATATATATATATATATATGTATGTATTGATGACATTATTTATATTTATATATTACGAAATGCAAAATTATTTTGAGATTAATATATATATATATATATATATATACACATTTTTAAATATATCAAGTATTATTATGGTGGTGATGATGTGTAATTTATTTATCATAATTTAATATATTATATAAATTTTTAAAACATAATTTAATATGTTGTATAAATTTTTAAAACATAAAGGAAAGTGACCGATACCCAAAGGATAATGGGCCAGGAATGGGAAAAGATTTTTCAACTGGGTATGAGTGTAGGATTAGTCATATCTTACCAATTGTCATCCCTAAGCTCTATCATGATTCCTCATGGGTACTTAATCGGCATCTTTACCGTGAAAACATCAAAATCCCAAGAGGAATTGAAAGATTTGACTTGAAGGCGTAGAAGAAAAAGAAGAAATGAAGTCGAAATCAAAAGAATTTCTAACTGAGTGCCGCTAAACGTACTTCACTCATCTCACACACTTTGTGTCCCCTATTAAAAAGGTAATAACTCACTCACATAAGGGTACATTCCAGGGATGTGTATGGGTCGGTTTGGTTCGGGTTTTACCATTAACTATAATCATAACTGCTAACTTCGGTTATGGAATTTCCTTCACCATAACCATAACCAAACTTCGGTTATGGTTAAACGGTTATAAAGTCGGTTATGGTTTGGTTGTGGTTATTTTCGGTTAATTAACCAAGAAAGGTTTGAAATAAATAAGGGTGTTGTGTGTTATTAGATGCGTGCACTGTTTAGACTTAGTTTTGGTCTTTTTTATAATATAATCAAGACTACACTTTTTGTTAAACCACCAATGTGAGATTCCCTTTAATAAGTTAAATTCACAAGAAAAAAAATACGATTATAACACCTCATTTCTTTATTAAGATAAATGACTTCTACATCAAGATCATTTTGTTACTAACATACTTTTATCTTAGTAAAAAATCTCTACATGGTTAATGTAAAACATAAATCCATTATATAGACTTATAATTACATGTTTGGTTAGGTTTCAGTTATATCCGTTAACCAGTGCTTCATAACCATAACCATAACCGGTTAAGTCAGTTATACAAAGTTTTATAACCATAACCATTGATTATGTAGATTATCGATTAATCACGATTCAATTATAATTCGGTTAGCGATCATAACGATTATTTTGCTTACCCCTAGTACATTCTATACATATTTATCCAACCTCTTTTAAGATTGTTGGAGTATCTTCAACTTTATTATGAACCATCATAAAATCTATTGAGTAGTAGTACCCCGAGAGAGATCAAGATTTTAGGTCTCTTGCCACGTGAGATGTTCCCATTTGTTTGGTGACTTACATTTGTAGTTCCCAAGTCATTGAATGCTTAGAACAAGACAATAAATTCCTAAATCTAAACTTGGCACAAAAATTGTTTCTAAAAAAGAGACAAAAATGTGTTGGCACCAATCAAACAAAATGTTTTTATCCAAACTAAAAAGATATTTATTCAAGGAAAAAAAGGACTGTTTTAAAATATAAAATTCACTCTTTTTATGTGTCAATTTAATTTATAAGTTAATATATTATATTAGCGGTGTATCCAATAAAAAAAGGACCATAGTAGTGTGTAAAGGATTTTGAGAGAATAAGAAACAAATGCAAAGTTAGGTCATTTGTGGGGACTTTTAAGATGTGTTTGAAGATAACATATTTTACTTTAAGAAGGATTGGTGTGTAATTTGAGGAAAACATAAAGCTTGATTTAGTTGATTTATAATTATAATACCATAAAAATCTTGATTTTAGTTTATTTATTATACCAAAATTGTTGAAACATAAGTTAAACTTGGATTCTAATCTTTTTAAATAAGTAATATTTTTTAGGAGTTAATTACTGTTTTCGTCCCTGTGGTTTGTCAAAAATCACTATTTCAGTCCATTAGTTTAAAAATTGTGATTTTAGTCCCTGTGGTTTCACTTTCGTAACCATTTCAGTCCCTGTGGTATCACTTTCGTAACCACTTCAATCCATTTATTCTGTAAGTACAGGGACTGAAATAGTTACGAGGTGGACTGAAATGATTACGAAAGTGAAACCACAGGGACTGAAATCGCAATTTTTAAACTAATGGACTGAAATATTGATTTTTGAGAAACCACGGGGACGAAAACAGTAATTAAAAATACATATTTAATTTCAATCTCCCTATAAAGGGCTTTTTGGCAGCTTCTAAATAGTTAAGTGCTAAACTAGTAAGAGATCTAAACGATTAAGTGTTGAACCCTTAAGAGGTCTGAACCATTAAGAGTCGGTATAATGTTTAACCGTTCAGAGGCAAATGTCTGACCAATTCAGATTAGAGGTATTAACCATTCATAGTCAATATAATGCTTAACCATTCAGAGGCAAATGTCTGAATCATCAGACACCTGCTCGCGAAACAAACAGTCTAAACCATCAAGTGTTGAACCAGTAAGAGTTCTGATCCATTAATGGCCTCTTTAAGAGCTAAACAGACAACCCCTAATATACGAAATATGCTTATAACAAGATTGTTTATCAAACGGGCCGAATAAAAAAACCAGACAACAATAAACTATTTGAAGATACGAAACTATTTCATCTTTTAATGTGATTTTGCAATGTTTATAGATTTAAAAACCTAAACAAACAGATTATGAAGACCAAAACAAACAGATTATGAAGCCTAAAGAGCAAACAAGATTTTGGAAGGAAAAAAAATAAGAAAAATGTATTAGTTTTGGAAATCCAATGTTACCACCGATATGGTTCGCTAAGACAAACAGACGTCCGAAATAAAAACTAAGTAAAAAATACTCAAACGAAAAACAGTCCGATCCGGTTCTGAGAACAATGAAGACGACATATCCTTACACACTACCAAAATCATATGATAATGTGTTAACATCAAAAAAGAAACTTTGAAAAGATATCTTGTTCACTAACAAGTCTTAGGTATATAAAACTACAAACAAAACATAAAAGTTGTAGGAATAGTAAAGTACCCTACATGTACTATATGGATGTGGGGTTGCTATGAATAATAGAAAAAAATAATAGATGGGATGGATGAGTATATCTAGAATTGACTTTTAACACTATAAAGACATAAAGTTTGTAGAATCTCCCACATGGGTTTTGTTAGATCTAGACTTACTTTATTAAACAAGTATATGATTGCCCTAAACTTGGTTCATATGGCCCTTAAACTAGGAGACATTACTTTCACTATTTAATCCAACATCAATTAGTGGATGCTCCCACAGATCCCTCATACTACTCTGTACATACATATTTTATTCTTAAAGCTTAATCATGTTATTAAATTATGTGTTTTGTAAAATTACTTGTATACCCTTATAGTAGTGAAAAGGTACTTTTAAATGTTTTAAACAAATTTAGGGGCATTTTCCAAACCAACTTCATACATCTGTTAGTTTAAAGAGTAAACTTCTGTTTTACTCCATGTAGTTTGATCGTTTTAACGGTTTTGCCCCAATCATTCAAAAACAACAATTTTCCTCCAATAGTTTAATATGTTTTGCCCATTTTGCTCCCTACCTCTAACTCCATCCAAATTGTTTGTTAACTGAAAGTGTATTTTGGTAACTTCAAGTATAAAAGTAAGGGTATAATGTTCCTAAAATACCCTCTCAGTTAACAAACAATTTGTAAGAGTTAGAGGCGGGGAGCAAAATGGAAAAAACATAGTAAACTATTGGAGGAAAATGGCCGTTTTTAAATGATTGGGGCAAAACCATTAAAACGACCGAACCACAGGGAGCAAAACGGAAATTTACTCTAGTTTAAATCATATTTTTTTATAAAAGTTCCAGCAGAACTTAACCAACAAATATAAAAATCTGGAAATTATATACAAGATGCAAAAAGGTAACAAAAAAGTTTAATTAGAAAAAGCATAACAAAATGTGTTAATTTACAATTTTACCCACGCGGGCGATTTGCACAAAGGTTGTAGATTAATCAACTAAATGTATATGATAAACGTTCTTCTCGACAAAAAACCTACGTATAAACATTAAGTTCAGACATTGGGAACACTCAAGAGGCGCAGCGAAAAACTAAATTCGGCCTCTTAGACAAAATAAGTCATGTATAACCGCACCTTTGGATGTCACATTGGTGCCACCATTGCTGCCGCAAAGTACATGGCGTCTCTTGCTCAATTATAGAGTCTATTTAATGCGAAATAAACGATGAAATAGATTTAAATATGCCCCTGTATTCACAGAAAAAAACAGATATTATTACAGGGATAAACTATCAATAATATATTTCTCTTTTTTAAAATTAATAAACTATCACTTTAAGATAAGAAAACAACAGTATATTACTACCCTGACATAGAATGATTTATGCATTTGTATAACTGTTAACCAATTATATATTATTCTACATATATCTCAAAAACTAATCTTTTTACAATTTCTTTACCTTTTTTCTTAAAAAAAAACCATTATCCGGACCCAGAATAATCAGAAAACAAAGATTACTCCATTTTTCAATATAATCAGTTTAATCACCCATCCAAACACTCATCGTGTAGCATAATGATTAACTTATCTACATAAAGTAAATCAGACCTTGCCAATTATGGACCTCGAAAAAAACCCATTTGACACTTAAAACATAAATGTGGAACCCAATAAAGATGCATAATCTGAAAGGAAATATAAGTATTGGATTAAAGGAAAGTTTACCAACTAGAAACCGAGGTTGATCTTCTTGAGGACGGTTTAATATCTAATCATCTTTTGGGGTAGCTTGAACGACAAGTCTCTGAAACTTTTGAGTCAATTCTTCATAAGAATCCACATCTGATGGTTGCACTTGTTCAATTGCAGATCGCAAATGTTCCATTCTTACTTCTGATGCATCAATGTTCTCCTGATTTAAACAACTATGCTTAGCAAAAAAATAAATAGAGATGGCAACTTTGATCTATTTACTTATGAACCGGTGGGATCAGGTGTTGTTTTACCTTTAATGGGTCAAACAGGTTTAAAAAGGAGCTTAAATAAAAATGTGGGTCAAACACACCCAGAGTGTTTATTTAATGCCGTCAAATATTTGACCCGACTCGTTTTCGAACAAAATTTATGTCAAAACGTAGACCAACAGAAAACGCACATGAAAATAAGCACGAAAACGTATTATATTTGACCTGACTCATCACCGAGAAAATTTACGTTGAAACGTTAACCAACTTGGATTTATAACAAAACGTACTTAAAATAAGCACGTAAGAAAATAGCGTTTTTACGTTAAGAAATGGTACCACACGTTGTAGCGGAGTCAAAAAGTAAAGTAACTCGAATTTATACCGCCTAGTGAAAACGTAGTATATTTGACCCGCATACATAAAAATAAGCACATAAAACTCGAGAGGGTCAAAATGACATTTTACAAGTTTTTCAAAACTTGAGGGTGTAAGTAGCAATGCTAAAAGTTGAAGGGTTGAATACAAAAGAAAAGAAAAGAAAAGAAAAAACCATGGGTTGGATGGAATTGTTGTATATTTTGGCAAAAAAAATAGAGGTTTGTGTCTTATATTAATAATGACAAGAATGTGTAAACTAAAGCAAACAACCTAAAGAAACGGGTTAAACGGGTTAAAAGTCACTGACGCATATTGATACACGTCCCTTAAAAGTGTATTCTAGGAGAAACAATCGTGCCAAATCAGCTGCTGATGTGGAGCATTTTTATTCTGTTTTCGGCTATATTTATGACCCATTCAATAAACCAAAGAAGCTAGAAGGTGGATCAGACCAGGAGCCTTCAGAATTCTAAGGGAGCAATTATCTTCCAGTATTAACATGCTGGAAGGTGGATCATTGGAGGAGCTTTTTGTTTCTAATGGAGCAGTTATCTTTTATTATTAGTATATATAACAGGCTATGCTTTTGCTTTTTATCATTCAAGTTTTTGATCAGCAAACTCAGTTTGTATTGGAGACTTCCCCTTCTCGAATTGGGGCTATCATTTCAATCCAAATATTGTTGCCTGTTTTTTTTGTTCTCTAGAATCTATCATTTTGGTTCCATTGCCGGGAAATCGAAAACATGGTGCAAACCCGGAATAGTTCCAGTGACAGCGGCGGTAACCCACCTGACCCGATAGCCACTCAATTAGCCGCCATCGCATCTCGTTTGGAATCAATTGAAAGCCTCAAAGATGACGTCGCAACACTTAAAGCTCAATCAAAATCTCAAGGTAAAGGTCACAGTGGATCCGGACGTTTTGATGAAGGAGCCACATTGTGGAGGAACAACCAGTACCGTCCTACGAAAATTCTTTTGCCAACATACAGCGACGGTGACCCAAGAGGTTGGATTCTCAAAGCAGAGAAATATTTCAAGTATTATGATGTTCCTGATGAAGACAAGGTCGACGTGGCAGCAATGCACCTGGAAGGGGATGCATTAGATCTATACTCATGGTTATCATCCGATCAGTTGTTGGTCTGTTGGGAGGAGTTGGTACACGCCCTACAAAAGAACTTTGGTCTGGCTGAGTTCCAAAACCCGGATGAGCATCTTTGTAGTATCAAACATACAGGTACCATCCAGGAGTATCGACAGGAATTTGCAAAACGATCAGCACGGGTGTCAAATTGGCCTGATCATTGCTTGTTGGGGGTGTTCCTAAATGGGCTCAAGGATGAATTAAAGGCTGATGTTCGAATTCACAAACCTTGAACCGTTTATAACGCGATGAGTTTGACGGTAGAGTTTGAATCAAAATTGGGGCATGTGCGAACAGTAAAAGGATCCACTGGAGCTGTTCATACCAAACCTTCATTCCTTGACAATAAGGTCAATGCAACTACGGTTACAGGTCCATCGAAACCACCCCCTCGCATATCGGATACCGAAAAACAGGCCCGGTTCTTACGGGGGGAATGTTTTCGTTGTGGGGATAAATACGGGCCTGGACACCGATGTAAAACCGGTACGTTCAAAGTGTTGGAGGTTGAGGATATATCTGAAGAACAACCATACACTGAAGCAAGTAACATGGATAGTAACTCGGATGATGTTGTCGAGATCAGCCTTCATGCTATTCTAGGAAATTCACACCCAACTACTATGAAGGTACACGGTATGCTTAATACGACCGAGGTACTTATTTTGGTTGATGGTGGATCGACTCATAACTTTATTTCTGATGTTCTTGTAAGCGAATTGAAACTTACCACCCAACTTGTTACACCTTTCGGTGTCCAAATCGGAAATGGGGATATTATTCGTTGTAAACAGGTTTGCAAGGATGTCTCATTACAAGTATCCGACCTTAAAATTGTTCAAGATTTCTACCCTTTCTCTATAGGCGGGGCTGATTTGGTTTTGGGTATTCAATGGTTAGCCACTCTCAATAACGTTCAAGCCAATTGGAATGAAATGTTTATGATTTTTAACATTGATGGTAAAAGATACAAGCTTCAGGGTATCTCTTCTAGCCCCCAAAGGTCCGCTTCTTTCCAACACTTGGCTGTGGACTCCGAATCTGCATCTGACATACCCTCACACTTGCAACCCTTAATTTCTAGGTATCAGCGGGTGTTCGAGGAACCAACTGATTTACCTCCTTTTCGCTCGACATCACATTCAATTCCCCTGCTACCGAATTCAGCCCCACCCAACCTTCGCCCTTATCGTTATCCTTATTCCCAAAAGACAGAGATAGAAAAACAGGTTGAAATACTGTTGGCTTCGGGATTTATTTAACTCAGTACCAGCCCCTTTTCACGCCCCGTTCTACTAGTAAAGAATAAAGATAATTCATGGCGAATGTGTGTGGATTATCGTGCTTTGAACAAGATCACTGTGGCCGATAAATATCCGATCCCCAATATCGACGAGCTTTTGGATGAATTACATGGAGCAACAGTATTCTCCAAACTCGATTTACGCTCTGGGTATTATCAAATTAGGGTGGATGTAAAAGATGTGATGAAGACAGCTTTTAGAACTCATTCTGGGCATTATGAGTTCAAGGTTATGCCTTTCGGCTTAACCAATGCCCCGTCTACATTTCAAGCTGTGATGAATGACTTATTTCGTCCATATTTACGCCGATTTATATTGGTATTCTTTGACAATATCTTAATATACAGCCACAACATGGAACAACATCTATCCCATCTAGAACAGGCCCTGGAGTTACTTTGCAGCCATCAGTTTTTTGCTAAGTTGTCTAAATGTTGTTTTGGGCAGTCGAGAATGGTTTTCTTGGGTCATGTAATTACTTCGGCTGGAGTTCAAGTTGACCAGGAAAAGATCCTTGCAGTTCAGTCATGGCCAGTTCCAACTACAGTGCAAGAAGTTCGCGGTTTTCTCGGGTTAACGTGTAACATTTGTCGAAAAACGGGTTTTCGAAACCCGCTTCGTTTAATAACCGAACAATCAGTTTTAAATTTTTGTTGTTCATTTATGGCTTATTTTAATTTTAAACGATTCATAATAAATCAACAAATTAGAAGATATAAATTATAATTGTAAAAATATAAAAATAAATTAATTAAAAAGGAAAACCGGCTGCCGGGAGTCGAACCCAGGTCAGCCGGAAATCCCCAAAGACTTAACCTTCACACCATCAACCGCTCTGCCACTTTGATTTTCTGATATCATATTGAATCAATTAATTCATATAATAAAGCACGGAAGTCAAATTCAGTCAAAATCGCGCCCAAATAGCAGTAGTCGGAAATCCCGACGACTTCGCCGATAATTTACGTTTCCGTTCAATATAACCGAAGAATTAACTCTAACGACGGTTATAACCGACGTCTGAACCCGCGACATCAGTCGTAACCGCCGGAGAACGGCTGACCTTGAATTGAGACCGAATTCAGACCCCATACATCTCGATACTACCCTATAAATTCACCTACAATCCACCGGAAACCTTTTCGCTCACAAATCGCACCTCTTCTCGACGAAAATTCAATCGCCGGAAAACATCTGAAAGTCGCCGGAAAACCGAGACTCACATCCACACGGTAATTCTTTCGACCCTTTCTGTTTCAATCATTCGAATAATCTGTCACTAACACAACTCCAACATCAGAAGCAATTCCAGTCAACGTTCGTCGAAATTCCCACCTTCGCCGGAAAATTTCTGAAACTTCCGAAATCACACTGAGAACTGGTATGATCCTTCCAACTCCTAAACTTTGATTAAGTATCTCAACTTCGTAATAATCGAACAGAATTGTTAATTGATGTCGACAGCCGGAGTTCACTTTCAGAACCGACGGACTCTGCCGGAATTCTGTGAACAACACTGATCGGTATATCTTTTTCCCCCAAACCCTCTCCATTCGTTACCTTTAAGTTACTTATAAAGTTTAAAAACCAGATAAGGCATAAACCAGACCAAACAGTCGGACCTTATTTTCTGGGTAAAATCTAACGAAGAAGACGAAGTCGGGTTGTATCATAAGATTAATTAAAATCAGTTTTATAAACGGGTTAGACACACAGTCCAGCGGTGGACTGTGTGCACACATAACACCTGCGACGCGAGTTCGAATCCTGTCCCAGCTTTACTCTATTGTTATAAACAAATGCCTTTTTAACTGAACCGGGTTAACTACCAAAAACATGTTAAGTATAATAAAAACCGAGTTATTAACCAAGTTAGACACACAGTCCAGCGGTGGACTGTGTGCACGCTAACCCACAGGTCCCGGGTTCGAGACCTGTGGTCAGCACCGGTCCGATACGTTTAAAATCTTTTTAAAAATAAATAATTTTCGGATTAAACTAAATAGTATATAAGTATAATTAAAAACAGAATTATTTCGGGTTAGACACGTAGCTCAGTTGGTAGAGCTGCGTGCACGCGTACGGGAGGTCACCGGTTCGAACCTCGCTCAGTGCAACAATATAACCGACCGAACCGTTCAACGGTCAACGGTCTCGGTCAACGGTCAAAGTCAACATTTTTTATTTATTTTTATTTATTTATTTAATTTAAAAATCAATTAAAAATACGTAAAAATAACGTTTTCAAAGTTAGAAAGTAGCCTTAAACTCACAAAATTATACCCAAAAATCTTATTAAAATAGTTAATAAAATCCACATACTTACCGTACCTTTCGTTATTTATTTGGTTAGTTATCTCTCGTCGATCAATCCCCTAAACTCGTGCGCATTCAACATCTTCAAACAAACGCACCCAATGTGAGTGAATCTCTACCAATTCCCCGTTTTAATCACATTTTGGGGTGTATCATGTGTCGTTATTTATTTATTATAATTAAACATTTGTGCATCCATCATGTTCATGATCAAATGTGTATTCAATGTGTATCCATTGTTTGTGTGGTTGAAGTTTAGATTAATTTTATCATTTCAGTACATACATTTCATAGGCCGCCGCTCCCCATTACCTATGAGCGTGAGCTGTTCCCCATTACCTATGAGCGTGAACCAGGCGTTGCCAACATAAGATCGGCTCCGTTTGATTGAGCCTTGATCTCACATACATTAGCATAGGCCGTCCGTTCCCCATTACCTATGAGCGTGAACGGGACGTTGCCAACATATACTTTGTCATTCTTATTACATGTTTAAGCAAGGTGGTTTGTGATCGTTATGTTTACATACATTTGTTCATATATGATTATTGCACAATTTTCCTAAATAAATTACAATAATGAACTGATAACAAATGTTTTTAACAAGGTTCACTCGCCAACTTTTGTTGACCCAAAATTTCCCATTTTTACACATGATACAGGTGATCAAGTTGAAGCAAGAAACATATAGGGCGGCTTAGAAGAATAAACCAGTTTAGATTATGGATTTGTTTTAGTTAACTTTTCCTTTCCTTGTATTGTATGAATTTGACTTGAAACATTGAAATGTAATTTGGATTAATAAATATGAAACATATTAGTAAACATCATGAGCTTTGGTGATAACCCAATTATGCCCCGACTCTTATTCCGCTGCGGGTCGGGGTGTGACATAACGGGGTACTACCGGAGGTTCGTTCGGAATTACGGTCTAATTGCCAGACCGCTCACAGCCCTCACCAAGAAAGATGGGTTCGTGTGGACAAACGATGCCTTAACAGCTTTCAATAAGCTAAAACAAGCTTTGATTTTGACTCTAATTCTTAGACTACCGGATTTTTCCAAGACCTTCACCGTGGAGTGTGATGCTTCATCAAAAGGAGTAAGTGCTATTTTATCCCAGGAGGACCACCCAATAGCCTATTTCAGCAAGGGTTTTCACCTTCTAACCGACTAAAATCTGCCTATGATCGTGAGCTACTGGCATTGGTGTTGGCGGTACAAAAATGGAACCATTATTTGTTGGGTCACCATTTTTTCATTCGCACCGATCACTATACCCTGAAGTTTCTGTTGGAACAAAGAATTACCACAACCAAACGTCTTTTGCTCAAACTAATGCCTTACAATTTCTCCATCAGTCATAGAGCTGGATAGGAAAATAGAGGAGCGGATCCTTTGTCTCGACGACCCCATTCCGGTGCTTTCCTTACTCTTGTGGTCTCTTTGTGTCCTGATATTATGATAGACATTCAAGCAGGTCTCAAAAATGATCCGTATACAAGTAATATCCTGAAGCAGCTGGAAGCCAAACCATCTTCATGTCCAGGTTATTCTATTGTGGGTCAGTTATTATTTTTCAAAAATCGAGTGGTAGTTCCTGATGTTTTGGACCTTAAAAATGAACTTCTGCATGAAGCCCATTCCACTCCAATGGCCGGTCATGGGGGATTTTTGAAAACATTTAAACGAATATCTGCAAATTATTTTTGGCCCAAAATGAAGCAAGAAATTCGAGTTTTTGTACAGCAATGTCTAGTTTGCCAGCAACAAAAGTATGAGACATTAGCCCCAGCAGGATTGCTGCAACCTTTACCTATTCCAAAGCAAGTTTGGGAGGACATTTCAATAGACTTCATAGTAGGTTTGCCAAAGTATGACAGGTTTGATGCTATACTTGTTGTGGTTGATCGCCTAAGTAAGTATGGCCACTTTATCCCCATGTCACACCCTTTCACTGCTAAGGGTGTGGCGTCTATATTTTGTAAAGAGATTGTGCGGTTACATGGGTTCCCACGATCAATCGTTTCAGACCGGGACGTAATTTTTTTGAGCAACTTTTGGCAAGAGCTATTCCGTCTTAGCCAAACTAAGCTAAAGTTGAGTACCAGTTACCACCCCCAAACAAACGGGCAAACCGAGGTTGTGAATCGGTGCTTAGAGGCGCACTTACGTTGTTTTGCCCATGAGCAACCGACAAAATGGAGTAATTATTTATCCTGGGCAGAATACTCCTACAACACCGGATACCATACGTCTACATGCACAACTCCTTTTCCAGTCGTTTATGGTAGGGAACCTCCTCCTCTTACTCCATATGTTGCAGGGGAAACAAAGAATGCCATATTGGAGCAACAACTGGTTGATAGGGATGATATGTTGAAGTTACTACAAATAAATCTTCAAAAAGCTCAAGATCGAATGCGCAACCAAGCTAATTCCAAGCGAAGTGAGCTATCATTTCAGGTTGGTGATTATGTATTTTTAAAAATCCAACCTTACCGCCAAAAGAGTTTAGCTAAACGCAGAGTACACCCAGTCTTCCATGTATCCATGCTCAAGCCTGCTCGCGGTTCGTTCTCTGCTCAACCAGTGGCCCCTTTACCAATTACTAAGGATTGAGAAGTGGATCTACAGCCCAATTCAATTATTAGTCATCGTTGGGTCTACGAAGCTGGTAAACCAGTCTTGGAACTCCTAATCTCATGGTGTCATCGCCCCTTGGAAGAAGCTACCTGGGAATCTTATGATTTGCTAGCGGAACAATTCCCTGATTTTCGCCTTGAGGACAAGGCGTTTTACCAGGTGGGAAGTAATGATACACGTCCCTTAAAAGTGTATTCTAGGAGAACCAATCGTGCCAAATCAGCTACTGATGTGGAGCATTTTTATTCTGTTTTCGGCTATATTTATGACCCATTCAATAAACCAAAGAAGCTAGAAGGTGGATCAGACCAGGAGCCTTCAGAATTCTAAGGGAGCAATTATCTTCCAGTATTAACATCCTGAAGGTGGATCATTGGAGGAGCTTTTTTGTTTCTAATGGAGCAGTTATCTTTTATTATTAGTATATATAACAGGCTATGCTTTTGCTTTTTATCATTCAAGTTTTTAATCAGCAAACTCAGTTTGTATTGGAGACTTCCCCTTCTCGAATTGGGGCTATCATTTCAATTCAAATAATGTTGCCTGTTTTTTTTGTTCTCTAGAATCTATCACATATATCTCCGCATAAAACCTACGTAATCAGTTTACGTAGAATTTCTTGAAAAAGTGTTTTGGTGTCAATCCAACCCGAACCGTATAAAAACTACCTGTTTCGCCCTGTTACCCGACCCGACCATTATTTTATTTATTTATTAATTTACACACCTCGATAGCCGCCATGGCGGCTTCACGGCAGATTAGAGAAATGTCAGCTCCGGTACAGCCTTCAGTAAGACGGGCCAACTCCTCCACACATACATCCGAACTGCAACTCATTTTACTCAAACGGATATGGAAAATCTCAATACGGTCTTTTTCATTAGGTGGGCCCACATACACAAGCCTATCAAAACGTCCTGTCAAATTTTTGTTATGTAAAAATTTGAGCTACAAAAATCCCAGAAAAGGGAAAGAATTGATATCGAAAGTAGATACGTTAGATAAAGTTAAGTAACACCTGGTCTCAAAAGCGCGGTATCGATCTTATCGGGTCGATTTGTAGCAGCAATGACGGTTACATTAACTCTCTGTTTCAAACCTAAATCAACCAATAAGTAGCAATAACAAAACAGAAGGTTACTTACAACAAACTACAAAAATTAGAAGTGTGTCATGTACTACCATTAAAAATAAATTTCATACGATGCCAAAAAGATGAAAGAGTAAAATGCCATTTTCGTCCCTAAGGTTTGGCCAGTTTTGCGACTTTCGTCCAAAGGTTTGTTTTTCCACATCTGGATCCAAAAGGTTTAAAATCTTGCCATTTTCATCCAGCTCATTAACTCCATCCATTTTTCTCTGTTAAGTTAGGGATATATCCGTCTTTGTGGTTAACTTAAAGGGTAATTTAGTCTTTTTCAGGGTATTCGGTCTTCTTACATAAAGTGAAAAAAACCGAATTGCCCTTTAAGTTGACAGAAATAGCCCTGACTTAAGGGTGAAAAATGGATGGATTAACAAGCAGGATGAAAATGAGTAGATGACAAGATTTCAAACCTTTTGGATCCAGATGTGGAAAAACAAACCTTTGAACGAAAGTCACAAAACTGGTCAAACATTAGGGATGAAAATGGCATTTTACTCAAAATTAGAAGTGTGTCATGTAATATGATAAAAAAAATATTTTTCTTACATACGATGCCAAGAGAATGAAAGTAAGTTACATTTAGGTTAATCAAACCATTGCTTAATCCGTAAAGAATAGTATAATCAAAAACTTATTATCCAAACATTAAAGTGAAACAAGCATGTTACCGTCTAATTCAACAAGCAGTTGACTCATAACCCGGTCAGCAACCGACACACCATCATTTTCCTTCCCACGTATATTAGCAAGCCCATCCAACTCATCAAAAAACACAATCGAAGGGGAATTAGCCCGTGCTTTTGCAAACAAAGATTTAACTGCCTTTTCTGATTCACCAACCCATTTACTATAAAGTTCAGGCCCTTTTACTGCGAGAAAATTGAGTTTAGCCTCGGAGGCTACTGCACGGGCTAAAAGAGTTTTACTGCATCCCGGTGGGCCGAATAATAAGACTCCTGTTGGTGGACTGGTACCGATATTGTTGAAAGCGTCTTGGTGTTTTTGAGGCCATTCTACGGCTTCCATTAACTGCTGTTTGGCTTCGTGTTGACCACCCACGTCTTTCCAGCCTATCTTTGGAACCTCGAGTATCACCTGATTATAGATTAAAAAAGATAAAAATGATCAAAAAAATAAGTAAATGGTGCGCACAAAATATTTTAGCATTCATTAAATCGTATCTATCCTTTCAAAACACTAAAAATATCATATACCCATTTCATAATAAACAATATTAGATAAGTTACTTATAACAGTCAGATTCAATAAACATGAAGTAAAAAATAATTAATACGGTGAATTATCTGAGCGCACAATGTTATCATCGTTTATTAGTGGTGCAAACGTACCGAGCGGTTCGCGAGCTGCTCAAGAAAAAGCTAGGAACAAGCCGAGCCATGCTTGAGCCTAATATAAAGCTCGTTTATTTATCAAGCCCGAGCTCGAGCCTGGCATGTGACGCTCGTCGAGCCTTAGTGTAATATTAGTTTTTATTAATATTTCATAACATTTACCCCTTATTTAAAGTTGTCTAGTAAACGAGTCGAGTCGAGCCAAGCATATTTAAACTTGTTTACGAGCCGAGCCCGAACCTAAAAGTAAGCTTGTTTAGTAAACGAGCCCGAGCTTCACTTATCGAGCTCGCGAGCCTAGACGAGTCTATTGTTTATATAAGTTAATCGAGCCTGGTCGAGCTCGGACTCAGCTCGGCATGTTTGCACCCCTATCGTTTATTCAAGACTGTTATATGTAAGTGAATTTTTTTAATCTATTATAGATTTGTAAATTTGTAAATACGCATACATTTTGAAAATATCCAATACCTCTCTCATTGCACTTGGTCTCACTTTAATCCTCGCCTTCTCAAAATCCTCAAACGACACACTCAAATTTCCGCCAATACGATCACTTTCAATGCTACCAGAATCTAACTCCGAACTAGATAAAATCAAACTATCTCCAAAATTCAAGTCCTTCATATCATCTGAAAATGATTCATTGTGAACCGTGCCGACGCATCGTCTAAGACAAACAAACGCAGCTTCGTTGCAGAGGGCCGCCAAGTCAGCACCCACAAACCCGTGGGTTGTCATAGCTAAATGATGAATTTCGGTATCTAAAAGACAGTGTTCTTTTTCACTAAGTAAAGTACGTAATATTTTATAACGTTGAGTAGGAGATGGCACACCTGCATATAATTCAAACAAACTATAAAAGTTTATTTTATTGTTACATTGTAAAGAACATTCATTTTAGTGGAAAAAAAAAATTAACGCATACACACACACACACACACACATATGCATAACCTTGAGAAACACACATAGTTGGAGAAAGGATACAACTTTATGGTAATGGTTAGGTTGGCACATATATTTATTTTATGAGTGAAGTACACAGATGGTCCTTATGGTTGACAAAAATTTTGAATTCGGTCCCTAGCTTTCCAAAAGTACAGAAATGGTCCCTGTGGTTTGCACTTTGTAACGCATTTAGTCCCTAACTTGGACCTGCTGAAACCTTTAGATTTAATAGATGGGGACTAAATGCGTTATAATGTACAAACCACAGGTTCCATCCGTGGACGTTTAAAAAGCCAGGGACCAAATCCAAAATTTTGGTAAACCACAAGGACCATCCGTGTACCGTAAAATATAATAAAACTTTTTGATTTAACCAGTTTAAAAGGTTTTATGCATTAAAATTTTTGACTCATTTGAACATTTCCTTTAAGCCATTTTTTCAAAAAGCACCCAGCTTGTCCCGTTAGAGGTAAACATAACAATAAACGGACCCATTTATACGCATACATGTCGAATTTCTTCTTAAAAAGTAGTTTTACCTATTTCGATTTCTCTACCAAGTCTTCCGTGCCGTCTGACTGCGGGGTCAATACTATCGGGCCTATTGGTTGCAGCAATAACAATTAGGCCTTCTGTTCTATCAATTCCATCCATCAAATTTAGTAAAGTTGCAACGATTCTTCCGGAAAGTTCTTCACCGCCTTCTTTCCGAGATGGTGCAATGGCATCCAATTCATCTATGAATACCTAAAAGAAAGTTTTCCTTTGTAAACAGTTTCATCCAACGGAGAGCCCATAGGTTTAGCCCATACTGTCAATTGTGTGGCACATATTTATTTATTTTTTTAAATGATGAAAAAGGGCACACAAAGTGAAAACTTATACAAAATGAACATAAGAATGGATTAGTGATTGCAATTGTCTTCTCATTTAGGTTTATGGTTACCTTTATAAAACTCAAAACTTATGGTTTATTTTTTTAACATTCCTTGTGCCATCAAATATACATGCAAAAGAAGAAAACAACCAAGTAGCTGGCTAGTCAGCTACAATTACATGCATATTTTTTAAAGGTGGCAAAATGGGTGGGGCGGCTTGGTTGCTACCAAGTCAAACGGGTCCAAGTCAAAATGGACAATTCAAACGGGTCAAGACGGGTGGTGCAAGTGTGTTGGTAATAAGTCAAACGGGTCAAAATGGGTGGGGCAGGTGGGTTGGTAGTAAGTCAAACGGGTCAAGATGGGTCAGGATGGTCCAACACTTCCAAGTCCAGTAAAATAAAATTAAAAAAAATAACCTTTAAGAAAAAATTAATTGTCAAATTTCATTACAGATTATTAGAAAACACTTCGGACAATTTTCAACCAGTTGACTCATTTCCCTTGTATTTTACTAGTTTGATCATTAGAGATAAAATATAACCTAAATCAACCCATTCATTGGTAAATGGGTCAAATTACTCCCTCTAATTCTTTTATCGTTTAAAAAAACCATTAAGGGTAACACCAAGTCACCAATAAACAAAGCATACAAAAAGAATTCTAGAAGTACGATGAAATTACCACAGCAGGTGCAGCTTTAATAGCCGAATCAAAGACTGCATGCAAAGCTTGTTCACTTTCACCATAAAACTGACTCACAATTTCTGGTCCATTTATAAGGAATAGTTCAACACCGGCATCGTTGGCACACAATCGGGCCAACGAAGTCTTCCCTGTGCCAGGTGGACCGTGAAGTAGCACTCCTTTTGTTGCCCTTAAACCCATGCTATAAAAAAAAGCAATCAAAAACTGTTTTATTGGTTAAGAAAAAAATGTATGTCTTTTACGCGGTGGTTGAATGTTTGTTTTGAAAGCGATTATGCCATACTGGATAATCAGAATCAACTAATTAGTAGTAATAAAAAAAGAGTAAAATGTCATTTTCGTCCCTGAGGTTTGGCCAGTTATGCGACTTTCATCCAAATGTTGTCTTTCCGCATCTGGATCCAAAAGGTTTGCAATCTTGTCATTTTCATCCGGCTCGTTAACTCCATCCATTTTTCTCCGTTAAGTCAGGAATATTTCCGTCTTTTTGTTAACTTAAAGGGCAATTCGGTCTTTTTCACTTTATGTAAAAAAGATCGAACCCCCCAGAAAAAGACCGAAATGCCCTTTAAGTTAACAAAAAAAGACAAAAAATACCCGTCTTAACGGAGAAAAATGGATGGAGTTAACAAGCCGGATGAAAATAGCAAGATTTCCAAACCTTTTGAATCCAGATGCGGAAAAACAAACCTTTGGACGAAAGTCACAAAAGTGGCAAAACCTCAACGAAAATGACATTTTACTATAAAAAAATGTATATCCTTTAGGGGTGCTACCGATGATGATGTTTTGATGCAGAAATAACAATACAGAAGAAAAAAGAACATAATCAGCATTTCCAGCAAATAAAATGCATAAACAAAAAAAAAACGTACCGTTCAAGAGTGTTGGTTTTTGACGATGCAATAATATCTTTTAAAACCGAATACTCCTTTGACAAGCCTCCCAATTTAGGAATTTCATTCAATATCTTATCTACGCTGTCCTCACTACATGTATCAAAATTTGTTTTCTCCGAAAACAAATGAACTTTTGTTCCATGATCCACTAACAAAACATTAGCACGTCCCGATATATTCGAAGATTGATCAAACAAACCATTGTTTCTATTATCATTGTCATGCTTGTATACGTTTTCTACACCGACAACCTTGAAAAGACAAAGCTCTGAAAGTACCGGAATTACGACAACATTTCCGGAAATTAAATGACGGGAATTTAAGATCGACATGGTGCATGTCTGAAGAAGCTTTTTTCCCATTTCGTCCTCCAAAATTTCTTTAATATTACAAGAATCTAAAGACGGGTCAAACCGAGTTTGACCATGTCTTGGTGAAGTTGGCGCGCTAGAACAGGGAGACCTAAGGGTTGACTTGGTCAAAGATGGTGTCTTTGGAGATGAAAGATATCCGTTTTCGGATGGAAAATCAACTTGAGATGTTTTATTATTTTTATTATTATTATTACTAATTGAGCTCTTTGAAGAAACCAAAGATAAATGTAGGTCTTTGCATTTCCGTATCATAATTGAATTATTACCGCCAATGTTTACAGGATAAACGAAAACTATCCGGCCGGAACTTGGATACCCCATTGCAGACGCCAGGGTTGACGATAATCGCACACCGTTTTTCGTGACCTGAAATTAAAAAAAACTAAGAAGTATTATGTATGAAATTGCGAAATTCGAAGATTTGCGGGTTCCGAATGATTATTTTCAAACCTTACAAGAAGGGAAAACGGTGGCAAGAATAAAGTGATTTCCTGTTTCATTAACCGTTTTTCCATTGAACCCATAGTGTCTTGCACATTCATCCATCAATGAGCTAAGAGGGTAACCCGGGACATCTTTCCTTAAAGATGCAAGTGATACCTGTTGATAAATTTGAAAAATTATCAACCGACAAAAACAATATAGGGAGAATTTATTTTATCGCAAAAAAGGCATTATAACATGACAGGCTAATATTGATGCTTATTCATATATGTTGAACCAGTGTCCAGAAGTGAACCGCATTATGGTTGATTATAATATTATATATCTAAACTATTGATATATGACAAAGATACCAATTTTATGTCTATCACAAACTGTAACTTATAACTAGTTATATAATGTTAGCAATGGTAAATTGGTAACAGCATGATGGAAGTTCAATGAAACCTTGATGGGTGCAAGTAAGGTCGTAGAATATTAGTGCGTTTGGATTGGAATTTCGAAAGTGATTATTTTGTCGTAAAAGTTAGAAAATAAATCATTATATACTAAGTTAATTTCGTGATTGCCTATGGAAATAGCAGTAATTCTACATATATCACAATAATTGATTTTGTTACAGGGTTACAGCATATAGTTACATGCTTCCCCAAATATCTATAACATGGACTATATAATTAGAAAATCAGAATCATAACATTGCTCGCTTTTACACAAAATTCAAAACAAATTAATGCAACTTCAACTTGAGAGTGTTTGGGATTGAATTTGCTAACGAATTATCTGGTTATTAAACGGTCATATAATAAGTTTGAGAGTAGCTTATCCAAAAGTGATCAACTAATCAATTTCAGTAGTTTACTATTCAAGTCATTAAATAGCCAGAACTTCTTAAATACTCAGAAGGCAGATTATGTACATCCTAGAGGTGTTCATATACAGTTTGAAACCGACCAAATCGCCCAACCCAAAAAAAGTCAGCACGTTTGAAATATATATAATGTCCAGTTCACGGTTCGGCTTTAACGGTTTGACAGTTTGGGACTTAGAACTGGCCGCTAGATATTTAATTCTTTCTCAGTTCATTTTACGAAGAAAAGTTTTATACACATACATACATATACATTCAAGAACAATCTTTAACATTTTTTTTCAAAATTTAACACAGAATTATGCTTTTGAAAGAAAAAAAATACCTAAACTACCAAACCGCCAAAACCGAACAAGGTTAGTTCGGTTTATCTTTTTTCAAAACCGTAGTTAGTGGTTCAGCCCAAATTTTTCATCAAAACCGGCCAACCCGGACCGGATGTTCAAGCGCTGCTAAACGGACCATGCTCGTGAGTTGACATTTTGACCCGACACAAACACAAAAAATTTACACACACCAGAAAATCGTGCGACGCAGGTAGACACGAACACAACCCGTTTAGCCAAACTTGTTCGACTCGAAACTAACCTGAACATTTAAACTAACCCAAACCCCGTGAATATTGTGTTAGGTTTGTATCGTGTCATAAGTTCACATCCAATCTCTATCTACTGCACTTCATTTGTTACATCTGCAGCCCATCTAATTATCTAATATTAATTACTCCATATAACAATGCACAGTCAAGTACCCCGAATGAGAAGACTGATGACAATCGATTGGCCAAAGAAATGAAGAAAGGAACTAGAAGAATTTAGAGAGAGATAACTTAGACATTTTTTTTCATGCGGAACCAAACACTAAACACACATGCCTTAACTTTCAAAAAGGGAAACAAATAAATCAGAAAACGTGGAGACGAGGTAGTGGGCACGTATCAAAAACTTGCATATCTTGAACTCATAGGCCAAAACACAAGTAACATTATACATGGAGTTAAGTTCGCGTAGAAATACGCTTAACGTACAAAACATACGAAAGGCATGAAAAAGTAAAAAAAAATGTGGTGCCATTTCCGTAATTATTTTACACGTAGGGTAATTATCAAAAATTACTCTACAAATGATCTTGTAGGGTAATTTTGATCTTGTAAGGTAATTTTGTAAAATGATCTTGTCGGGTAATTATCACAATTACTCAACAAGTGTATCAAAATTACTCTACAAGTTTATCAAACAACATACAATTCAAAATTACCCTACAAGATCATTTGTAGAGTAATTATGATACTCTACAAAATCACCCTACAAGATCATTTGTAGAGTAATTTTGATAATTTAAGTGTAAAATAATTACGACATTGCCACGGCGTATTTTCAGGAAAACCTACGGTTTGTATATTTTGTACGTTAAAGGTATTTGTATTTGATCTTTTGTCTACAAAATTGGTCTAATCAACGTTGTAAAAACCCCGACTAATCGCTCATCGAGGTACCTAATCGAAGGTATTAATCCGCAATCGATCAAAATTGGTCAAAGGCTTAGCTAGGCAGTCAAAATTTAGTCAACACTAGTCAAGATATGTACAATTTTCTAAGTTCAATTAATTCCATATAAAATTACAATCCCATTAATACTACATCCTAATCCTAAGTTCCTAGCATATCGAATAATCCAAATGCAACCGAATAACATAAACAACTTACCGAAACAACAGAACCCGGCGAAATCGAAGAACCGATCATAACCGATTCCGAAACCCACACTTTACACCCTCTAGATTCAATTCCACCAGAAGCATCTTCAACCACACGACAAATCAAAGCATAAGAACCGATAAACGAAGGATAATTAACAGAAATATGTTCGAGTGAGCGTAAAAGTGAGTGTTCGTCGTCTTCTTCGGTGAAATTAGGGTTTAATTTTGAGTATGATGATGAATTGGATAGTGGAGATTGCGGTGTTGCGTCTGAATTGGTGAAGTTCTTTGATTTTGAGCCTTTTTTGCTCTTCGAAGGCATTGTTGAGCTACGAAAATGGTGGTTTTTGGGGATTTAGGGTTTTAGGTTGATTGAATATACAGGGGTTTTGAGAGAATTGGCATAGTGTAAAATAGACCCCTTGTGCTTTTTAGTTTGCGTATTTAGCCCCCTTGTTGTCTTTTTAACAAGCAAATGGTATCAAATTCTGAAATTGAACCATACTGAATGATTTTCGGTATCCACTTTTTGGCATTTTCAGAATCGATACTTTCGGTTATGTACGGTACAGGTATTTGGCCGATTTCTACCTTCATATCGTACCATATTGTTACTCGTATAGTGTCGAGTATTTTCGGTACCGATACTTAATTGGAAGACGAGGGAATCAAGGATAAATCTTTCTTCATAGATACAAGGCATTTGTTGGTGATCTAAAAAAGGTGGTGTTAATGGGCGGTTTTTTTCTGTATTTTATTTGGTTCTTACTTCGTGAAGCAAAGGTTTTACTTAGGTTGGCTTTGGAAAGACGTTAAACAGGCCTCACCTATAGGTTTGTCGTTAATTACTGTTTTCATCCCTGTGGTTTGTCAAAAATTTCTATTTCAGTCCATTAGTTTAAAAATTGCGATTTCAGTCCCTGTGGTTTCACTTTCGTAACCATTTCAGTCCCTATGGTTTCACTTTCGTAACCACTTCAATCCATTTATTCTGTAAGTACAGGGACTGAAATGGTTGCGAGATGGACTGAAATGGTTACGAAAGTGAAACCACAGGGACTGAAATCGCAATTTTTAAACTAATGGACTGAAATAGTGATTTTTTACAAACCACAGGGATGAAAACAGTAATTAACTCTAATTTTTAATACGACATTAACCTAACACAAAATCACGTGTTTGGGTTTAATTTAAACGGGTATGGGTCAGTTTCAAATTGACTCATTTATTCCATTGAACTATATGGGTTTGTTATGCCAAAGTAGAAAAACTAAGAAATAAAGTGTCAATCTTAACACAGCTGTTTGCAAAAATAAAAATAATATGTAATTTTATAATTTCTAAGTAATAATACGTGAAGTCAAACAGCTCATGCTCATGCTCATGCTCATGTCAACTTGTAAATACACATGTTATGTTCGGGCTCATGTGGGTAACATATTTTTAGGTTTGTGTCGATTTTGACACATCAAGAATTTACGACCCGTTTAACAACAATGGGAGATTATTGATGCGTCACTTTAATAACTTCACACATCATAAGTATTTATTATGTGATGTCGTACCGTTTATCATTGATATTAATATAACATCTAAGACTCAAGTAAGTTTGATATCATATACATTTCTTTTCTTTTCTTTTCTTTTTTCGTAAGTATTTTGATTGATTGGAGGGTTTGGGGCCAACGGTTTTATTCTGTGGCGAAGCTTGAGATTTTTGACCGGGGGTCGAAAATGTATATATAAAAACTTTCTATAAAATCGGGGGAGTCAAAAACGTATATACCAAAAAATTTATGTACGAAACTAACTACTCTCACTACTGAACGAAAAATTCGGAGGGTCGGTCGCTCCCTCTCACCCCACTATGTTGCGCCAAGGTTTTATTGGTGTCTGATGTAGTGATGTACTGGCTAAAATATTAACAGTTTTTATATCAAATGGAGACTCTTCCTACCATTTTCAACATGTTCAATCATTAATGCGACATCTTAGTTTTAGAAAAGAAAGTCAATGAAAAAATAAACTGTATACTTTATCCATGAGCATCACAACGTAGCAATTTTAACATCATAAGTTTGCTCATATGAATGTTTGGACTTGATATAACCTTTTTTCCTCAAAGAACACACATTTTCACTATATATGTATTTATCTTCTATGGAATGGAGTAGTTCATGAAAAGTTGCAATTTAACGGCAAACATAAATTGATGGGTCTGGCTTATTACTAGATGGATATTGTCATTGCTCGACTTTTTATACATTCTTTCTTTGAAGCACTGCTAATAAAAGTTACACTCCTAATACATTTTTCTTTTATATATGTTGAAGCCCCGGTTGTCAAGGTTGGGCATTGGAGTTGTGCAAGTTGGAATTAACCCTTCTCGATTCTAACGTAGAAGTGCATCATAAGGAAACTCGTTAGAAGGGTCAAAGATTGGCTCTTTGGACCACCCTCTGCCAGGGGCGAACCTAGCTTGTTAATAGGGGTAGCCCCCGTTGTCCCTTGACGCTCCGGCGGTAGTGTACTTTTTTTAAAATAATTGACGTTTTTTTCGATTTCGATCCTTTTTTTTAAACATTGTCTCTATAAGGATTTTCTATATCTGCCACTACTCTCTGCAGTCACATTAGTATCACTATTTGTAAACGTATATCAATTGTGTGTATATATGTATTGAGAATATTTAGAAATATGTTGAAGTAGTGAGGGAGACTGAGAGTGGTAGAATTGAAGTCCCTCAAAATGAGAGGTTTAGGCCTCTTTACTCACGAGAGATGTGTGGGCTAGGTTAGGCCCATTGGGACATATGGTATATGGGCCTAAGCCTATATATCCATCAGATGTGTTTTATGCTACATTTTCATCAAGTGTTGAAGCATGTAATGTAACGAGAGCGTCCAAACAAGAAAGAAAACATGTTTGAAGTACTTATACATATTACAACTTGCAAGCCACTTCGATTCTCAACTGGGTTATTGTTGAAGAGAAAGCATACGAAGTACAACATATATATATATATATATATACGTTTTCATAATGTATAAAGTAAATAACATATTATGTTCTTTAACAATATATGAAATTGCAGATTATATCCTTTATCTTTACCACTTACATTGTATTTCTTTTATTCAAAACTTTTGCATGCTTTATATCCTATCCACTAACAAAAGTTAACCTTTTCTATTAATTTTCTGTAAAAATCATTTTGCCCTTACTAGTTAAATGACGAAATATGTATTTTTCATTAATCTTTTATGTATGATATTCAAATAAATAATTTTTCGTCGAATGACTATTCGTGTATTGTATTTTTCAAGCAAAAACAGAGCAATAAAACTATATAAAAATATGGTGGTTCAATACCAAAAGAAATGAATAGAATTAGGATATGGATGAATTATAGTGCAATAGAGCCATTTTGAGATTCTCGATAAATGAGCATGGATGGGAGCCACTACGAAGAAGTTCCAGGAGTCAAGAAGGAAGTTTTGAGCTCATATTGGTCATAGGTTGAGAAATTATAGCCTAGCCAGTAAAGCTCACACTCGAGTTCTTATATTAAATATAGGGGGTGTTTACAAACCTTAAAACCTATTAAACCCCTAAATTGAATAAATGTGGTTTGAAATATAGGCGGTGAATTCACCTTTTGTGTTCACTTTTTTCGTTATTTTCAGGAATTTAAATTTTATATTTCTTATTTTTTAAATTCTAAGAGCATTCATATATCCTTCTCTAGTATGAGCTTATCGCTGAATTCTATATAAAAATCTAAAAGCATTTACATCCCTCCAACATTCTTCACCCATCTTTAAAATATATATAAAAAAAACATCAAAAAGCATCACTACATTCAACTCCCTATCTCTATCTCCAACCCCTTAAATTCGCAGCAAAGTCACGCCTGCCCATCAAATATAAAAATGCTACTATTCTTCCTATATAGTATATATCTCTCACACATTGACCCACACCTATTAAAAAGATAAATTAAATAATACAAAA
The DNA here is from genome assembly GCA_947069175.1 of Scalesia atractyloides. NCBI lineage: Eukaryota > Viridiplantae > Streptophyta > Magnoliopsida > Asterales > Asteraceae > Scalesia > Scalesia atractyloides. The sequence goes on along the minus strand of CAMTDV010000006.1, from coordinate 5,888,952 downwards.
AGATTAAAAAAAGTAAAAAAAAAGAATAAAAATAACATAGAGATATGTATGGGAATGAGATGTGAGTCGATTTTTAAAATATGAAATAAATTCAGGGAATAATGAATTTTAGTTAAATTATAGAGTTGGAGATAATAGAATGAATGTGAATGCTCTAACAAAAACACTTAATTTGCCCCCTCATTTCGTTTTCTTTTTTAGAGATATGAGTTGGAGAAGTTAAACTTCTTCCCCTCATTTCATTTTGATAGAGATAAGATTTAGAGAAGTTAAACTTCCTCTCTACTTATAGAGACCCATAAACAAATCTCTATAATTTTTTATGAGTGTATTAAAAAAGATAAAATAATAAAATAAGTAAAGAGATTAAAGAAGGTGATGCGAGAGGTTTTTAAAAAATAATCAACTTTTAGAGAATAATAATGTAATTTTAGTAAATTATGTAAACTAGTATCTACGTCCCGCACTTTACAGGGGGACCATTAAACCGGACAAAAGGTATACGTAAAAACGTTGAACTACGTACGTACGTTGAAACATGTTAACTCACCAAAATTAGACCAAAACGTATAATATAAAAAAATAACTAAGTCGACTTAGGACCCGCACATTGCAATAGGGTCATTAAAAAAACAAAACAAAAACATTAAAACGTTGAACCACAAACGCATGTTGTATTGTATTAACTTGAAAAAATTTAGAACAAAATGTCAAACAACAAATTTATAAAAGAAAAAAAATGTATAAGGGGTTGAAAGTGAAAAAAGTAATGAGTTAAAAAATGAAAAGTGGATTGTGACAAAGTCGTAAAAAAGAAAAAATAAAGGTGGAAAAGTGTACAAAAATTGAATAGGAAAACTGTCTCACAACCAAACTTTGATAAGTACTAAATAAATATATAGTAAATAATGTATAGTAAATATATAGTAGAAAAGAATGGGATGTGAACGTTCTAATACAAGATTATGTTTATTAAAAATATATATTTTTGGTATCCAAAACCTGCTAAATTGTAAAAACCAAACCTTTAAACCGCAAAATCGATAGGTTTGACCAACTCAACCAATCTACCCTATTCAGATTGTCTTTTTCCAAAACCAGTAGTTATTAATTATTGTTTAAAAAACGAACGAAAAGAAGATAAATGAATTAAGGAGAGAAAACAAAGACAATAGAAAGAAAAGTTTTGATTAACTGCCATGTTTTCAAGTTCGAAGGAAATGAAAAAAAAAATAAAGATTTTATACATTAAATTTTGTTTTCCTTTCTTTCTCTCAATTTCCTTTCTTAGAAAACTTTGGAACATAACTTCTTTTACATCCCTTCGAATCTTTTCTTTTCCATCGTAAACGAAACTCGGGAATAGAGCATTAGGCCCAACTTTTTTTTTGAACGGCTAACAGAATTAATCCCGAGCATTATTGGGGCACCCACCGGACTAAATGGAGTACTCTGAGAGTAACCCGAGTCCACAACCAATTCTGGAGAAAACCCAGTAAACCACCCGCTCGTAAACACAACAGTAAAACTACCACAAAACCCGTTTGTCTTAGAGCATTCACATTCAACCCACCAAAAATATACATACATTCCACTAAAAAACAACTCCTATTATATTTTCACTAAAAACAAATATTTTTTCTCTCTTCTTTTCAATTAAATAATATTTTTATACCTTTATCATTATATTTTATCTCTCCTTCACTCACAACCACTTTCAATATATATTAAAAAACTATAGAGAGTAAACAGTGTCTCTCAAATATACAGATGAATAGTAATATTTTCTCTCTCCTTCAATAATATAAAAACTCCCTCTCATATGTTTTGATGGATACAGATAGGATGCGAATGCTCTTAAGAATAAACCCAAATTTTGTTAGGTCTCCAGTTCAACCACTTGTTTTCGGATCCGAACTAAAGACGAGTTTCCCAAATATCTTCAAAATGAATTTTGCAACCTAGATACAAGATAGGATTGAGTGAAGAGCTTCCATTAATTTCAAGTGACGTGGGTATGAATTTTACCCACCACAAATATTTGTTCCACTTTTGTGATAACACCCCACCCCTTCTTCTACAACTATCCTCAAATATCCATATATATATATATAACCTATATACCCTCTTCAATATTACAATGTTTGAAACTGACCCATATATCATCATAAAGTGCAAGCTGTTTTCAAGCTTTCACTGCTCCATTCAATCTTCTGCACCATCATAACATCAAACAGGTACCTTCTGTCATGTGTTGTTTCTTGAACATTTAATCATGGGTTTGAGCATTGTGTTGATTTATTGTAGCTTCATGGTTTTTTTTTAATTTATTTGAGTATGGTAGAATGGTTGTAATGTGGATAAAGTTCAAGAATTTATGCTTATAATATTTTTTTTGCACATTTAATGATTGGTATTAGAGTAATTAGGTTTTGAGAATTGCATTTCTTTTATTGTAGCTTCATGGGTTTTTTTGATTATTTGAGTATGGTTGAAATTTTGTAATGTGGATAAAGTTCAAGAAAGTATGCTTAGAATGACAAATTGTTTCATCTAATCATAGAGAAAGTAAAAAAAAAATCACCATTTTGATTAATAATTTGTTATTTTTCTGACATTTAATAATGAGTTTGAGCATTGTGTTGATTTGTTGTTGCTTCATAGGTTTTCTTGATTATTTGAGTATGGTTGAGTATTTGTAATGTGGATAAAGTTCAAGAATTTATGCTTATAATGACAAATTGTTTCATCTAAATATAGAGAAAGTAAAAGAGTAAAAAAAAAATAAAAAAAAAATAACCATTTTGATTCATAATATGTTGTTTTTGGGACATTTAATAATGAGTTTGAGCATTGGGTTGATTTGTTGTTGCTTCATAGGTTTTCTTCATTATTTGAGTTTGGTTGAGTATTTGTAATGTGGATAAAGTTCAAGAAATTATGCTTAGAATGACAAATTGTTTCATCTAGTCACAGAGAAAGTAAAAAAAAAGTTTAAAAATATTCACCATTTTGATTCATAATTTGGTGTTTTTCAGACATTTAATAATGAGTTTGAGCATTGTGTTGATTTGTTGTTGCTTCACAGGTTTTCTTGATTATTTGAGTATGGTTTGAGTATTTGTAATGTGGATAAAGTTCAAGAATTTATGGTTATAATGACAATGTTTCATCTAATGATAGAGAAAATAAAAAAAAAGTTCATTTTTCACCATTTTCATTCATAATTTGTTGTTGAGTTAATTACGTTTTTCGTCCTGTGGTTTGTCAAAAATCACTATTTCAGTCCATTAGTTTAAAAATTGCCATTTCAGTCCCTGTGGTTTCACTTTCATAACAATTTCAATCCATTTGTTTGTCAAAAATCACTATTTCAGTCCATTAGTTTGCAATAAAGTGTCAGAATAATTGGATGGAATTAATGAATATGGATTGAAATAGTTACGAAAGTGAAACCACAGGGACTGAAATGGCAATTTTTAAACTAATGGACTGAAATAGTGATTTTTGACAAACCACAGGGACGAAAAACGTAATTAACTCTTTGTTGTTTTTCGGACATTTAATAATAAGTTTGAGCATTATCATTGTAGCTTCATGGGTTTTCTGGAATATTTGAGTATGATTGAATGGTTGTAATTTAGATAAAGTTCAAGAATTTATGCTTCCAATGACAATTGTTTCATCTAATAATAGAGAAAATGAAAAAGTACATATTTTTCACCATTTTTAAGTTGCAAAGTAGTTCATTTGATTCAAAATTTGTTGTTTTTTGGACATTTAATCATGGGTTTTAGAGTAATTAGGGTTGGAGCATTGTAGCTTCATGGATTTTCTTGATTATTCGAGTATGGTTGTAATGTGGATAAGATTCAAGATTCATGATTTTTGAAGTAGTTATGCTCCCAATGACAAAATGTTTCATCTAATTGTAGGGAAAATGAAAAAGTTAATATTTTTCACTATTTTTCAGTTGCAAAGTAGTTAATTTTACTCATAATCTGTTGTTTCTTGAACATATAATCATGGGTTTTAGAGTAATTCGGGTTCGCAATGGTTTAAACATTGTATCGATTCATAGCTTCATGGGTTTTATTGATTATTCGAGTATGATTGAGTTGTATTCAAGAATCATGATTCAAGGAGTATATGCTCCCAATGACAAAATGCTTTATCTAACTGTAATGAAAAAGTTCATATTTTTCACCATTTTGAAGTTACAAAGTAGTTCAGTTGATTCATAATCTGCTGTTTCTTGAACATTTAATCAGGGGTTATACCGTTATAAAGGTTTAAGGTTCGAGCATTGCATTGATTAGATTTAAGAATCATGATTTATGAAGTAGTTATGCTCCTAACGACAAATTTTTGTAGAAAAAAATAAAAAAAAAGATCACATTTTTCACTTTTTTTAAGTGGCAAAGTAGTTCATTTGATTCATAATCTGGTGTTTGTTCTGTAATTTGTTGTTATTTGTACATTTAATCATGGGTTTTAGAGTAACTCGGGTTTGCAGAGGTTTGAGCATTGTATTGATTCATTGTAGCTTCATGGGGTTTCTTAATTATTCAAGTGCGATTAACCGTTAAATTTGAGTTAGATTCAAAAATCATGATTCATGAAGTAGTTCCGCCCCTAATGACAAAATTTGTCATCTAATTGTATAGAATGGAAAAGTTTATATTTTTCACCATTTTGAAGCTGCAGAGTAGTTCATCTGATTCATAATCTGTTATTGCTTGAACATTGCTTTCATTCATTTTTGTTTAATGGGTTTTCTTGATTATTCGAGTATTGTTGAGTGATTGTAATGTGAATTAGATTCAAGAATCATGATTCGTATTTTTCACCATTTTGAAGTTGCAAAAAAATGGTATTTTTACCGGTTCCAAACGAATTTTTTATCCCCAAAGCTTGAGAATATGAAGTTACGATATTTTCCAAAAGCATGAAATCATCGGCTTTTCTCATATATTTAAATCTTGTGTCAAGAACCTGAGCTATTCAATCATATTCTTGTGTTTTCATATCACTCTAGTGACTAATAATTAACAAATGACTAATTTGATGCTTCTATCTCGATAACGATCTCAACGAACTTATGAAACGATTTTCAGGTTGCATTTGGAAGTCATCATACCGACTATGGCTCTTTCTTTGCACACTGTATTTCTCTGCAAAGAGGAAACCGTTAATTTGTATGTCAGATCAGCATGCCACGAACGGACCCACAGGATCGGGTCAACATCTTCCAGTATAGTTATGATGAGAGTTCGATCTAATAACAGATATTATAAATGTTTCCAGTTGTTTAGATCTTATAAGATGAATCGTTTGATCCCCTTGTCACATTTCAAGGAGAAATCTCCGATTTCTAGCATCAGTGCGTTTGAGGTAACGTTTATTGTATAACTTATGTTAATTGTTCCTTCACCTTTTCGTTTATTGACGCAACATTAAGGGAGTGTTTGGATGTGCGTTTTCAACGTGATTATTGAATAATCGATTATTTACTAAAATCTAATTATTGCTACTTGAAGTTGCAATAATTAACCGATCATTTTGAGAAGAAAAAAGCGCATCCAAACGATTGTTAGCAGTGGCGAAGCTTGAGATTTCCGACCCCGGGGGGGGGGGGGGGGGGGAGTCACCGGACCTAAAAATTTCTATAAAACTGAGGGGTCGAAAACGTATATACCCAAAAATTTCTATACAAAACTACATACTCCCCACTACTGAGCGAAAAGTTCGGGGGGTCGGCCGCCCCCCTCCCGCCCCTTAAAAGCTTCGCCCATGATTGTTAGGCTTTCTTTCTTCTTATATGCTCTAAATTTTGAAATCTTTATGTTTGAAGGAAATAAAAAGATTTGATCTTAGAAGGGGTGTGACTCTGATTCTTCAAAACCAATGGCGACAATTCATACAATTGGCTATCATATTGGTTTGCACGTTCGTCGTCATTCCAAATGTTGATGCTGTTGATGCTCTAAAAACTTGTACTTGCTTACTCAAAGAATGCAGGTACTCTTGAACTATTTTAGTAAATGCAGCCAGATGTTAGCATTTGCAGTGCCATATATTTTTAAAATTAATTGGTTTTAGTAGATGTGGAAATTTTGGTTCATTTACTTATAAACAGGTCGATTTGGATTGATTTTTTTTGTCTAAACAGGTCAAGCGGTTAAATAAAAAAGGAAATAGGTCAAAAGGAAATGGGGCGAACGTGCCAGACAGGGCGAAAATCTTCCAATATGTATTTAAATGCATAAAACCTCAATGGCTAACCAAAATTTTGGATTCGGTCCCTAGCGAAAGGTACACGAATGGTCCCTGTGGTTTGCACTTTGTAACACATTTAGTCCCCAACTTTTTCCAAAATTACATGGATGGTCCCTGTGGTTTGCACTTTGTAACGCATTTAGTCCCTAACTTGGACATGCTAAAACCTTTAGATTTGTTGGTTGGACACTAACTGCGGTTTGCGGTAGAAAGTGCAAACCACAAGGACCATCCGTGTACTTTTGGAAAGCTAGGGACCAAATCCAAAATTTTGGTTAACCACAGGGACCATCCATGTACTTTACTCTTGAAATAATACAAATTTAAATCCTACCAACTATTTATTAATAGAGAAAAGTGCCCGGATAGTCCCTGTGGTTTGCTCCGATTTCACCTTTAGTCCCTACATTTTTAAAATTACAGCTATAGTCCCCAACTTTGGCAAATTCGTTCTCGGATACTCCCTAGCGTGGATGGGGGTTAGTTTTCTTAGTTAAATTATTGTGAAATTACCTCAATGCCCTTCATATTAAAATATATCAATTAAAACATTATATCAAAATAAATTACATATGAGATTTCAGGTGGGCCCACCCTCATTCTTTTACTTAAAACCTAAAACCACCCTCAACAGGCTTTAACCTCCGCCTAAATCATCCCCTACACCCATCCTACCACCGCCTCCACCTTACCACTGTTCAAAAAAGTTGAAATGGATTATTGATATATAAAAAATTATACAGAAGATAAATCCTTTTGGGCTGTGAACCAAAACAAGAACAAAAGGCCTGAATGGCTGTTGAACAAAAAGCAAGAACAGAGACTAACAAGGATGATCAATTTTATAAAGAGATGTTATCTTCTTTTTTGTTATTTTAACCAGCAACACCAAGAACCCTACATCGAACAAAGCTTATGCAAGACCAAACCTGCAAATTGCCTAAAACGGACACGATTTTCAGTCGACATGTTCCATCTATTATTTTTATGGATGAAATTGACAATATTAGATCTGCTCGGATGGAATTTGGAAGTGGGAATGGTGACAGTGAAGTACAACAAACTCTGATCGAGCTTCTCAATCAGCTTGACGGATTTCAGCCTCTAATCTCAAACACCTGCTGCAGGTTGCCGGAGATATTTTCAGGTTGCCGGCGATTTGTAAACTGTAGCCAGAGATATTTGCAGGTTGCCGACGACAATGATGGTGGTGATTGTTTGTGATTGATGTACAGTTTGCCGCCGGTGACAATGATGATGGTGGTTGTTTGTGATTTAGGTGGTAGTTGATCCTTGTTTACAGAGAAAGAGAGTAAAAGGCCTAAAGGGTGAGAGTGGGGGTGGGTCCCATATGTATTTATTATAATCTTTTAATAATTAATTTATTAGTTTTTTTAATGATAAGGGCATTTTAGTAATTTCATACCTATTTAACATAAAAAACTAACCTCCATCCACGCCAGGGACTATCCGAGAACGAATTTGCCAAAGTTGGGGACTAGAGCTGTAATTTTGAAAATGTAGGGACTAAAGGTGAAATCAGAGCAAACCACAGGGACTATCCGGGCACTTTTCTCTTATTAATAATTAAAATATTGGACAAAAAACATTTCAGATCAATCCAACCCGTACCAAAAGTTATCCGATTTGACCCGTTATCTGGACCTATTTTCCGCATCTACTTACCTCTTTTACGAAATATGCAATCAAGTAACCAATAACGGTTTTAGCATGTAAGCTATTAAAAGATTGCGCGTTACAGGATCGAACTTGCAAAATGTATAGCAAACCCATCGTGTGCAGCAAATGTTGCATGTCTCCAAACTTGCAACAACCGACCCGATGAGACCGAATGCCAGGTAAAAAATTTAACGGCCAATTTTTTTTTCTTGTATGAACGAGTCAACGATCAAATGGGTCAAACCGGTCAAACATAAAAGTACCCCAAAGTTTATACTTTATAGTTAATGCATACAACTTCCTAAATTGTTTACCCAAAGATATTGTAATAAGATTACTTTTGTTATAATTTATTATTGCATAGATATTTATAATATTTTTTTGAAAAAAAAATCGAACAAAAAAGGTATTAGTGGTTCAATCAAATCCGGCCCATCCGGGGTGACAAGTCCATCTTGTCTTGGGCTCCTTTTGTTAACGAATTGTTCATGAACACTTACCGAATGAGATTTTCTGTTCATGTTTGTTCATTAAGGGAATGAATGTGTTCATGTTTGTTTGTGTTCGTTCGTTAATTTTAGGTAGCGAACAAAAACGAGGTAAAATGGACACAAACAAACGTTCATGAACACAAACGAACATTAATGAACACAAACGAACACAAATAAGCGTTTATGAACATAAGCGAACACTAATATTTATTCAATATTTTATTGGTAGAATTACGAAGTATTTAAAATAACGAACATGTTACCAAACGACAAACGTTAAAGAACACAACTGAACACGTTACCGAACGTCACGAACATAAATGAACGAACAGGGCCTCGATTTATGTTCGTTCATTTAACTAAACATACAAAATTTCTTGTTCGTGCCCGTTCATTTAATAAATGAACGAACACAAATGAACTTCCCAGTTCCCGCTGTACGGTTCACGACCTGTTGACTAAACTTCTGGTTCGTTTGCAAGCCCTAATCTTGTTAGCTCATAATATTATGCTTGAAAAGTCTTGACTTTTATAGTTTCTTGAACTTTTGTGCAGATAAAATGCGGTGACTTGTTCGAAAACAGTGTGGTGGATCAATTCAACGAATGTGCGGTTTCGCGCAAGAAATGCGTGCCACGTAAATCCGACGTGGGTGAATTTCCAGTCCCAGATCCAAGTGCATTGGTCAAAAGCTTCAACATGCAAGATTTTAATGGGAAATGGTATATCACAAGTGGTTTAAATCCAACCTTTGATATCTTTGATTGTCAACTGCATGAGTTCCATATGGAAGGTGATAAACTTGTCGGGAATCTGACCTGGCGCATAAAAACGCCAGATGGTGGATTCTTTACGCGGTCTGCTGTGCAAACGTTTGTGCAAGATCCGAATCTTCCTTCAGCTCTTTATAATCATGACAATGAGTTCCTTCATTATCAAGATGACTGGTAATTAGTTTCTTTCGTTTATTAATTTTTTTTTGCGAGGTGGAAAATGGGTGGGTCGAGTAACAGGTCAATATGGGTATCGGTCAAAACTGGTCATTTTTTGACAGATCGGTTTGGCTTGACCCTGAAAATTTTCTATTGAAATATATATGATTTTATAGTATTAGTATGTTATGATTACAAAAGTTATATTTCAACGATAGTAATCTAGTGTTTTGAATAAAATGATTTTATTAGGTTTATATGCATTGAAGGTACACTTTGATGACTTTTAACCCGTTTTATTCACTTTTTTCAGTCTAGTTGTTTTTTATTTTTTCTAACCAGATTGACCAGTTGACCCGATAAAATGGGTTGAAATTTTATATATTTCCCGGGGTGTAAACAAACCGAGACGAGCTCGGCTCGTTTAATAAGGCTAAAGTTCGAGCTCTCTATCTAAAGCTCGGGCTCTACTCGTTTATACACAATTCTTTTATTTATATACAATTATAATTATTTTTTATATATCTATAATTATAAATTTTATATACAACATGATATGTATTATTTACTATTTAGTTATATTCTATTAAATTTATGTATAATAAGCATTATTATGTATATATATTAAATATATTAAATGAAACTTTATAAGTAGCGAGCTTGTTTTGGCTTGTGAGCCTAGTCGAACTCTGTAAGTGAATCTTGGGATCGAGCTCACTTTCATTTAAGCTCGGCTCGATTCAAGCTTTTAGCACGCCGATCCGCAATAGCTCATGAGCAACTCAACTCGTTTACACCACTACATATATACTGCGATTGTGCAGATAGTGGCTTATTTTGTCTTTTAAGATCAAGTTCTCAAAATCGACACAAATCTTTTCTGAAGTAAAAACTACATGTGACAGGTACATCTTATCTGCCCAAAGGACAACAAACCAGACGACTACATATTCGTATACTACCGTGGAAGAAACGACGCATGGGACGGATACGGTGGGGCCGTGATCTACACAAGAAGCTCAACATTACCACAAACCATAATCCCACGCTTACAAGCCGCAGCCCAAAGCGTGGGCCGCAACTTTGACACTTTCACAACTACCGACAACACATGTGGCCCAGAACCACCTTTGGTGGAGAGACTTGAAAAGAAAGCCGAAGAGGGCGAGAAGTTCATCATAAAAGAAGCCGAAGAGGGCGAGAAGTTCATCATAAAAGAAGCCGAAGAAGTTGAGAAAGAAGTCGAGAAAGAAGTGGGTAAGGTTCGAGACACTGAGGTTAGTCTGTTTCAACGGTTACTCGAAGGGTTCAAAGAGTTGCAACAAGATGAAGAATATTTTCTTAAAGAGTTGAGTAAAGAAGAGAAAGACATCTTGAATGATCTTCAAATGGAAGCTAGTGAAGTTGAAAAATTGTTTGGGCGGGCGTTACCGATTAGGAAGTTGAGATAGATTTTTCGGTTTTCGTTACTTAAGGTGCAAGAAACTATATAAACATATATGTATGTGTATGTATATACAGAAATTCAAGTTGAGAAAAGAAGTTATTTTTTTGAACCCGATTTAAGCGTGTTGTGATGTTTTGATCAGCCTAAGTTGGGATGAAGGCGACTGTAATTGTACCGTGTGCGTGAAAGATAATCACATATTATAAAGGAAGAAAGACGAGTAAAAACTCATCTTACGTGTTATATTTAATACAATAGGCATACATCTTTATGCCGTTTTTGTTGTTCTCTAAATGATTATAGTTTCAGATAAAATTACATGCTATTTTTATAACTAGCAGAACTCCTCCGCGATTTAAGGGACCCGACACTTGCTATGGCAACCGAAAGAAAAAAAACTCAAGGCCAGAAGATTTATGGATCAAAAGAATAAAAAAAGCAAATAAATAAAAAATAACTAAATATAAAAACTTTCCTGATAAAATTTATCTAGATTTAAATAGAGAAAATAAAGTAACTTTGGCATTTAGAATTACATAAATATAAAAAATACAGATTTAATCAATCAAATTTGATATAAAATTTAGTACATCACTTTGGTAAATCTGAGACTGAGCATAAAAAGGGTAACAGAGAAGAGATGACAGAAGTGTAATTAGATCGTATTGTTGTTCAACCAGTGTACTGTTCCTAAAAGCCTTCAACAATTGTTATATTATAGAATAGAACGAGTTGACGCCAACCCACGCGTTACGGCAGGATATTGGTATAATTTTTCATTTAGTAACCTGACACCATTTAGCCTCTCACGTAAGCTGAAGTTGAATTTATTAACATCCAAATTAACAGATTGTTAGTGTTGTCAAGATTTTAATGTATTTGTCGCAACCATGTGCAAGATATTCAATAAATTCTTGATGTAAAGATTAATACACATCATTGATAAATAAATAAAAAGTAAGATTAATACACTGATAAATAAATAAAAAGTAATAAACGATTTTTTTGTTCCTCTTTCTATTCAATTTTTTTATAATATAGTTTTTAAAAGTTAATATTTGTCATTAATTTATATTTTTAGAAAGAGTCATTTCATGTAACCTACTCCGATGCTAATAAACTAAAAAACAAAAGGTCCATACTGAAACAACAAAGCCGAATATAGAATCAACATAAGACATATATGGAAAGCCAAATTTATGATAAACAAATTTATTAAACAAAAGTTGCATGAGTTGCATGAAATTGCAGTTTAAATAGCCATTGATCCATATAAAACCTGAATTAATCGAGACGCCAAATGTCTTTCTCATCCAAATCGAAACCCTCGTCTACTCCGAAATCATCCAATCTTCGCCTACAGCAAAAGCGAACAAAAGTCTGAAGTTGCTGTCTTAATCTTCGTCTGGAATCGGCGTTAAGCATTCCATATTTTTCAACGCCTGTATCTACACGCGTTTGGAAAAAAAAAAAAAAAACTCTAGTTTATTTTGATGTTCTTCGGTTTGGACAACAGAAATCCAATAATCCTTTGATCGTTGTTGGTTTAGTTTGATTAATATATATATTTTTTTATATATTGGATAAAACAATGATGACCATTTCAATTGAGTAATATCAATTGTGTTCTTGATAAAAGTTATGAACAATCAAATAAGCCTTTGATTGAATCATTTTTAACCCATATTGATTGAAGTAAAAGGAATTCTTACATGAAAATGGTGGCAGTGAAAAGTGAAAATCTGGACGTCGATTACGGAACTGCAATTGGGGCATGTGAGATAGGAATTTTTTTTTATATATTAATTTACATACGGAACTTTTGGTTGGTTTTTGTACAATAGTAAGTATAATATAATATAATAAGATGATGATAATATCATTTGTATGTATGTATATGTATGCGTTATGCCTAATATGAGACCTAACTTTGAATATTATATTTCTTTTAATTGTTAAATGCGTGAAAATAATGGATTTTATAATTCATAATCCGACTTTTTTATGTAAGAGGATTGGTTTTAGTACCATTGGTTTTGTTAATTAAAAATGGGGTTGCAACACAGTTTAGTGCCCGTTTACTTGTCACTCTATCGTAAGATATTGTATTAAAAAATGTCAATTCTAAATTATATAAAATTTACAAATGATGTCATTTTCATCTTAAAATTATTATGTTTGGCATTGATTTGATAACAGGACCAGACCTTGTTTGAAAGTTCAGAGCTTCTACTAGTTGAGCCATCAACTTAGTTGTATTAAAAGCATTTATGTATTTGATTATAGATAGTTTTTTCTGTATGCCTTTTGGCTTTCTTAGTTCTTTTTATTTTTTTAATAAAGTTATAGCATCATATTAATTTTAAATTATTTATAACATCACCCGGTTTATAAAGTGGTCCGAGTAGTGGACTGGTAAAATGCTAATTTAATAGTCAGTTCGTTTTATGAAAATATTGAATTGGTTCATCATCTGGGCTTAAAAATAAGATTGTTTAGTAAATGAGTTTGAGCTTCACTTACGAACTCGCCCCGGCTTACAAACCTAAACCAGCCTATTATTTATGTATTTTTATTTAAGATGTTAAATATATTCAAGATTTATACAAAATAATAAATATTGGTTATTAAATATATTGCTATAAACGAACTAAATAATATATATATATATATATAGAGAGAGAGAGAGGGGGGGGGGGGTTAACATACAAAGTGCTTAACATGCAAAGCATAAACAAGTAAACGCATGTTATAAAACTCAAACCCTAATCACGCATGACCAAAAATCACATAATCATGCATGATGAAAACACATAATCACGCATGAACAAATACCTAATCACACACGTTAAAGAATGACACACGACACAATCTCCTACTCGTGTATGCTTCGCACGATAACCACTCTTGTATTTTACACTACCTCTATGTGTGTGTGTGTGATATAAAATTTATATATAACACAATTAGAATCAATATAGACTGTGTTGGAAATCAGGCCCTTTATCGAACACAAAAAAAACAAGAGATTGAACGAACTGTTCGACTCTTTTTATTAATTATCAATGAGAGCACACAAATACATTACCCTAACCCTCTATTTATACTAAAACTAATTCTAGTCCTAACCCAACTAAAACTCTATTAATATAAATAATAAACCAATTATATAAACATATCTAATAAACCTACAATTATCCTAATTTAAATATACAAGACACAATAAATAATTAACCATAATTATCTATAACCCGTTTTGATATTTATCTCCTTAATTCAAGATTAACATCTTCAGATTGTAAAATAAATAATAAACGAGCCTAACTCAAGCTTTAGAAACAAAGCTCAGACCGAGTTGAGCTTGAGCTCAAGTTCTTATAATTTAAATGAGCTCAAGCCTTGTCGAGTCCGACCTCGGCTCAGCTCATCTACACCCCAAGGTTGGTCCGTTGGATGTAACTTTTAACATGACTTGGGTAGACACAATTCAATGAATCAATGGGCCTATCTGGTCCATAAATGATAAACCACTCAAATTATGATTGAGACTATTGCTTTTAAAAAAAAAACTCGTGGCTTGGATCGCTTATTTGCTGACTTGTTTAGTCGCTTATTGCTTTTAAAGACTATAATTGTAATGTATTTTGAAAGTTAAAGCCCATGTGACATTTTTAATGAAAAAACAAATAAAAAGTATTGAAATAAAACAAGACTACAAGTGTGCGAACGTCAAAGATTAAATATATTAAGAAAATATAGTGTTTGTATTGTTTTTATAATATATAAACATGTGTAAAATTATTCCTTTAACATAAGAGTCGGCTCGAGGTTTTACGAGTCACGAGACGGCTTAAGCTGTTTACGAGACGAGTTCAAGCTTAACATTTTAGCTTGTTAAGATAAACAAGCTGAGACAAGATGGCTCTTTTAACTTCAACTTCGAGCCCAGGTCTGACCCAATCTAGCTCGGCTCTTTTACAACATTAAATGAAACTCAACATTTGATTTTAGGAATATTGGATTCAGATAACCTTAACTTTCACCAATTTCTCAATAACACTCTCAACTTTCGATTTGTACTATACCACTTCCTACTTTCAACTTATTGGCCGACAACACTCCCAATCTAACCCAGTTTGCTAACGTCAGCTGCCACGTCATCAAACCAGTGCCACGTCAGTAAAAAAGCCAAGTCATATGACACATCATCAAAAACTAACTGGGTTAGGGTTCAGTTAGTTTTGGTGCTATCGGCCAATAAATTGAAAGTTGAGAGTGGTGTGATACAAATTAAAAGTTGGGAATGCTATCGGCCAGTTGGTGAAAGTTATGATTATTTAGATCCAATATGATTATAACAATGATGGCCTCTTCTTTTTCACACTTGCTCAATCAACACACCCACACCAGTGCCATTGAACTTCAAGATCCGACCCATCGGATTTGTGTATCTACATCCGATGCTTGATGATCCTACCCGTCATATAAACATTTAAGACCTTTATGCCCGAGTCAATCAACATAATTTTTAATTAAAGTTTTTTCTTTATAAAATCAAGGGCGGACCCGTATGTATGGCTGGGTGGACGGACACACCCTTGAAAATACGGTTCAACCCCTCATTCGCACTCTCAGAAAATAATTTCCGGATCCGCTACTACATAAAGTATCGGTGTGGGACTCGTAACTAAAATATTTAAACTTCAAACTTTATTATTATTATTATCATTTAAACTTCACACGTGCTACCCAAAACCTAGGGTAACTATAATTGATCATAGGATCCAACGGTCAAGGTACGTTTGATAAGTTTGTTGTAGGCACCTCCAACCGCTAGTACTTTGAATAGCTTTCAATATTGTGACCCACCATGTTATTGTGTTATCTTTGGGCTTCACTAATTGGACAACTTTTTCACCTTTATAAACACCAAGATGCATTTATAAATATCACAAATTTATAGCCATTTCAGACTGTCTCAAAAGTATTTTCTAATAACGGCTAACATACGTAACACATGATATTATTACTTTTCTTGATATTTATCTTGATCTTCTATGATCTTTTACATAGAAAAAACATGTTGGTCCATCATATAGTAGAATCAATTAATCAAACGTATTACTATGACTATGCATGTAATATTGGTATCAAATTTGAGATCTTTTGGGCCATACATTGAGATTTTTTCTTAAGAGAATTAGCGTAACAACCATTCTCGATTATCCTGTATTGGGATGGACAACGATAATTAAAAAGTTTATGGTTAGTGAAGTTATAGATAAGGGTGATAACCGAGACTCATTTTTTTTCTAATAATGAGTTGATTTAGGTATAACAATTTACATAAGAGTTTATTTAGGTCAACTCAAATTATAGATGTCAATGATAACATTAAATCAAACCACTCTTACAAAATTTTCTATAACTTGAAACAAGTCCAAATGGATTATCGCCACTAGCTAACATAGCACCACTAGCTAACATTCTTTGTCTCCACCACATATATGTTGTCATCAACATCATTGCCCCTGCCGCCCTTGCCACCACCTCCACCATCGCTGCCCCCATTGTCACCACCACCAGCTTATAAAGATAATAAAACCCCACCCGTTGCCACTACCTCCACCATTGCCGCCGCCACCTCACAATCATCTATTGAGATTATTAGTAGTGTATTTCTATATTTGGAGAATCACTCTTCATAAACTCTAAATTTTCGAGATAGATATGTAAGTTCTGTCGGGGTTGCAAAATATAATACCTCGTAAAAACTCGTCCTATAAAATTCCGACACGTGTTCCGCTAATCCTCGTTTTCCACGTGTTGGCCGAGAGGGACCAAAAGCATCGTTATGTTAAAGTATAACCTCTGAACGATAGCTACTCAAAGTCGGGGGACCAAATATGAAATTTGGCCAAAAGTATTGTTTCTGGAAGGCGGTTACGGACTGCAAGGCTCCACCCTTATGGTCCATAACAAGACAAAAACTGTGGCTCCAGAGAAGCTTACGGACCGTAAGCCTAAAAGTCATACGGTCCGTAAGCCACTGCTAGAGGCAGAATGCTTGGCAGCTTCCTGCCTTGCAAGCTAGTTCGCGTTTTGCCACACCTTTGCTGCTCATGACACGTCCCTAAACACTTGTTACAACCCTATGACACTCCATGGCACCTGGCACAAGCTCCTTACTCCTCCTTCACTATATAAGGGCTCTTGATTTCACTCAAAACTTGCTCATTTGCTTCAATTCTTCTCTTCTTCACCTCTGGAAGTTCCTGGACCTGTAGGAGCTTCCCAAGTCAGTTTATTTCGTGCTAGGGACCTTGTGTAAGTGTTCTTAGTCTTCCTTTTTCAGTTTTATTAGGCTTTAAGCCAAAGTCAAAGCGTTAACGTAAAAACGCTTTGACTTTGAGCTAAGACTATTTCGGTCCAGCCAATGTTCCTAACGAACATGGCTACGTGATCGTAATTAGGCAGGTGTTAACCCCTTAAAAGGGCACCTCTTGATTGCCACGTTTGCTTGGTCAATTGACGGGTCAAAGTTATTGTCAATAAAAAGTCAACGGGTCAGTTTTGGAATAAACTCATAATTAGCAATGTAGATGCTATAAAATCAGTTTCGACACTTTAATAACTTGGTAATAAGTATTAGAACATGTATAAACGTGTTCGGCCCGTCAAGTCCAAGTTTAAGGTCGGTTCGCAACCGAAAGTCGCAAAAGTTGACTTCTGCTTTGACTTTCGATTCTGACCCGATTTAGCAACCTTAGTTACTGAAATTAGGTTGCATTGTGACCATGATATATTGTACTATAACCCTCTGGAGTTATATGAAATGGTTACTTAGTAATCCAAGTGTTTATGCAAGTAGCCGTTAATTATGCCAAACTTTGCTAAAATGCCCTTCATACTTAAAAATAAGGTTTTACATGCAAATGAGCATACTTATGATTTGTAAACTGATATGTCAACATATTTAACTTATTTTAAGGTCAACATTCTGATCATAAACCGAGTTTTGATTAAAAGGCGTATTTCACGCTTTAAAGTGACCAAATCGCTCTTTTGGCGTATAAAATGATTTAAACACAATTTTGACACCAAAACTCTTTACCTACTGATGTAATATCATAATTAAGATTATTTGGGATATCTATTGAGATTATAAACTGAGTTTATACGCAGGTTCATGTATTAAGTCCTTAAATGACGATATTGCCCCTTACGGCACCTAAAATGGATTTTTAAAGATTGTTAAGAGACAAAACCTGTTTCTTACTGATGTATTACAATATATAGCATATTTTCATCATACAAACCTGTTCACAACTTCAGTTTCACTCAAATACCATTTAAATCGTCATTTAGCGACTTAATCGTCGTTTCGGCGCATAGTATGGTTTAAAACCATATTAGAACATCAAGACTTGATACCTACTGATTTCAAAACTTATTTTATAAATATTTTACAGTAGGTACATGATCTAAACTCAGATTCCCAAATAAGTTGTCAAGAGATGTGTGAAATGACCAAAATACCCTTTCGGGGCATAGATTGGTCCTAAACTACAAACCACACATATACTTGATATCCTACTGATATAACATCATAAATGAATCATTTTTACATAATTTTTGCGTCCACGACATCAGTTTACTTGGAAGCTCCTTTTATAAGTCATGAAATGACCGAAACGCCCTTTTGAGGCGTAACTTGATTTTAAAACCATAACGGGCAAACATGTTGATATCCTACTGACGTTACAACATGTTTAAAGTATAATGGCATATGGAACTTGTATAGGACTCACCCGGTTACCCGGTTTCGCTTATATGCGTACAGTTCGGCCTACGTAACTAGTTTACGTAATTTAACCGAAACGGGTTTAACCTTATCATTTTATTTTCAAAATCCAGAATGTAACATGTTTACCCATATTAAACAAGTCTCCATACTTGTCGGGTTTAAATTACATTCTATTACGGTCATCGCTTAATCTCGCGTTTAGTACCAGTATTATCTTTAAGCTACCTGGTTTGAGTCTACAAAGTAGATAGGACCCGCTAGCATTCTAATTGGTTATAACCATCATTTCCAGACTAAGAGCCTCCCGGTAGATTGTCAACTAAGCTTACTTTTCGAATATTCGGCTAATAATCTTATTAAAGAATTTGCTCAGGTAAATACTTTTAACTTATTTTCCCTATACGGGCTTGGGATACGGTATAATAATACCGTTTGGTCGGGTATGGGATCATTTTATCGGATTGTGATCTACTAAATCTTCATAACCCGTTTAATTCTGTATTGTTTGATAACTTAAACATTGGTTGTTAATTCGATCGTGTCGTTGATATCCTTGGCTCATTTAAGTTGCTAATGGCCACGACCTTAAGCGCAGGGTGTAGGCATACACCTGACAGATGCTAATGCTAAGTAAAAATATTGAATCCCATTGGTGGATCATTTAAGTGGCGTGCCGGTTAATCAGGTTATTCGGTTTCTGCACCGGACCCCATATGTATTGACAAACATGTAAAACTGTAAACAATGTCATTTTGAACTATCCCAAGTTATTTATAAAACGTGCCAAGTTCAGCTAAAACCATTTTCGGAAACATTTTCAAAATGAGTCGGTTATTAGTATGGTGGCAACGCGCAATAGATCGGGAGCTGCACTATAGTGACAATAGAGGATTTTGCAAGTCCGTAGGTTGGTTAAAGTCTGTTGAACAATACTTTGTATATATTTATTTCGATTCGCATGTGGATCTTTCTTTGCAAGCCTTGTAATTTGTATTCGAACTTTGAACACTCCGTTTGTAATAGTAATTTAAATCCAAGACTTCCGCTGAGCTGTGTTTTGTTTGGTTATGATGTTGTCAACTACGTCACGATATTCCCCGACCCGGCCCACCGGGTTACACGTGAAAATAGGGGTGTGACACAAAATAGAGGAAAGCTCTAAATCTTTGAGATAAAGATAAAGATGGAGACCCATATGTGCATGCTCTAATATGATAGACCACATATTTAACATCATTAATATATGTAACATTGCAAATGGTTGAAATCGTTGATCATGATTGAAGTTTTGGAAACAAAAATTAAGTGTATTAAGAAACACTTAAGAGTTGTTGCTCATGATTGAAGTTTTGGAAAAAAATTAAGTGTATTAAGAAACACTTAAAAGTTTAGTAGCTTACTGATAAATTTTTTTGGTTTTAATAAATTGAAAGATGTGGAAGGTTTTTAACGGATTTTTTCACATTATACCCTTCACCTCATGTCCTCATATATGAAATCCTTAATATTTTTTTCCAGTCACAACAATACTATTAATTAGCTTAAACCATTGATATAGCATAATTAATTGTTATTGTTATTGATATTGGCTCAAGATATAATAAAAATATATTTTAGATAGGAAGAATATGAAATAATCTTGACAACCCATTAAGTAATAAAAGGGTTTAAATTAAGTGGATTGAATTGATCAAAATGAGGCGTCTAAGTTTTTAGCAAGAGTATTCTAGTTCATCCAAGTCAATAGTTTATCTCTTCTTCAATTCCTCCGTTTTTAAAACGTTAATAATTGTTTCATATGACATTATTTTTTTATAAAAAAATGCACCATAAAAACGAGCGTATTTTTATCTTTAAAACGAGTGCACTGCTGTTATACTTTTGAAAAAAAATTGATAACCCAGATGCGTAAAACGCAATAAACAAAGAACACAAAAAATATGTTTTTCTAAAACGCAATAGATTAAAAATACAAAACATCGTGTTTTCTCTAAAACGTAATGGACAAAAAACAAAAAAAAGAATTGTTTTTTTTGTAAAACACAATAGATTAAACCACAAAAGAAAATGTTTTTCTCTAAAACATAATGGACTAAAAACATAAATGTGTTTTTTTTTTCTAAAACGCAATGAATCAAAAACAAAAAAAAAAATATGTTTTCATAAAACGCAATAGACAAAAAGTGTGCTTTTACTAAAACGTAATGGACCAAAAACACAAAAAATGTTTTTTTTCTAAAACACAATATAGACAAAAAAACATAAAAAAATGTGTTTCCCTAAAACACAATAGACAAAAAACAAAAAAAGATATTGTTTTTCCTAACACGCAATGGACTAAAAACACAAAAAAAAAAAATGTTTTTCTAAAACGTAAAGGACAAAAAAACACAAAAAAATTGTGTTTTTCCTAAAACGCACTGAACTAAAAACACAAGAAAAATGTGTTTTTTTAAACGCAATTAGGGGTGCGCATGGGTCGGTTTGGTTGGTTTTGACCTAAAATCATAACCATAACCGCGATGTCGGTTAATGGATAACCATAACCATAGCCGATCGGTTATGGTGGTTATGGTTATCCGGATTTGATGGTTATAGCAGGTCGGTTATGGGTGGTTAACAGTGTATTTAGCTTAGCTGAAAATAGCTTAATTTTTTTAATATGAAATAAATTGTTATTGCATATTTGTATATATTACTATATTACATAGTATTAAAAATACATATAATCTATAATATTTATACCAATTATTATCAAATATTCAAACAAAGTGATATAATACATTCCATAAATTCAAATAAACATTCAACCAAAACCATAAAATGATACGAAAAACCCATAAATACTAAAAATCTTCAATAAAAAACATCAAATATTAAAAATATGGTGAAAAGTCCTAAATCCTACAAAGATTTATTACATGTCGGTTCGGTTCGGTTATGGTGGGTATGAAAAAAATGATAACCATAACCGACTCACTACTTTCGGTTTTCAAAAAACCATTAATCGACCCGCCGGTTTTTTATTTGGTTCGGTTTTTTTTGGTTTTTTGCACACCCCTAAACGCAATGGGCTAAAAACAAATTTCTTTTTTATAAAACGCAATTGACTAGAATCACACAAAAAAATGTGTTTTACCTAAAAGGTCCAAAAACAAAAAAAATTGTGTTTTTTTTCCTAAAACAAAATGGAATAAAAAAACAAAAAGTGTGTTTTTCCAAGACGCAATTCTAAAACCCAGATATTAAAAAGCAATGATTGACGAAATTATTCAGATGTCTTACACAGATCGACGCTGATTTCTTAAAATTTCTTCAAAGACTGACGAAATTTTAATGATAGAAACACCGGTCAACGGTCGAATCGAACGAATCGAGTGATTTCTTCAAAAAAAAAAGTTAAAGAACACGTTGATTTAGTGTTTAAAGCATTCATTGATGAAAAAAATCGGAATATAATGATTATAGAGAGAGAAAGTGAAGAAAAGGTTGAAGATGATAGTTTTGAAAATAGTGGGTTTTGAAGATACATGGAAAGAGTAAAAGACACGATGATATGAGATTGACTAAACCGTCCATCCCTAAGTTTTTTTGTTATTTGTCACATGTTCTCCTAATATTACTTCATACAATTTCTATCCAAAACAAACTTTCTATTTGATATCTCGCTGTTGACATAACATAATTAATGGTAGAGGATCAAATAGGAAGTATGTTTTGGGTAGGAAGGATAGGAAGTAATCTTAGCCGTCCATCTGGAAAAGTAGATATACAAGTGGGAAGGGTATTTTAGTCAATCTTCTTTTATCTATTCTTTTTATTTCACTTCTCTGTATCTTCAAAACCCAGATGTTCAAAACCCATCATCTTCAACATTTCATTAATTTTCTCTCTCTAGAATTACTACATCACGATGCAATTTTTCTTCATCGATGAATGGTTCGAACATTCAATCAACGTGTTCTTCGATTTCTATGAAGAAAACCTATTTTATGTTTCTATAATTTCTCGTTTTTTTAAATTTAACATGATACGATGGAACATAAGATTTCTGTTAAAACAGGTACTCCTCTTCTCAAATTTCTCAAACATATTTGAATTTAAAGTGAATGTATCTCTGATTCTACTATTTCTCTTGATGTATTCATGCGTTTGGGCAACATCATTAGTTTCAATTTCATTGAGAAATCATTAATAAAAAGTTGCACACCAGGTGTTTGACAAAATGTCTCAAAGAAAAATTGCAAAATACCCTTCGGTTTAGACTTTCATTTAAAATTGTTTTTTACAAAAGAATGAAAAAACACATTTTTTTGTGTTTTTTTTCCGTTGCTTTTTATAAAATAAAGAAAAAACACAGTTTTTTATCTATCGCGTTTTACAAAATAATAAAAAAACACGGTTTTTATCTATTGCGTTTTACAAAGAATGAAAAAACACACTTTTTGATGTTTTTTGGTCCATTGTGTTTTACAAAATATGAAAAAACACAGTTTTTTATCCATTGCGTTTTACAAAAGAATAAAAAACAATTTTTTGGGTGTTTTTTGGTCCATTGCGTTTTACAAAATCATGAAAAAACACAGTTTTTATCCATTGCGTTTTACAAAAGATTGGAAAAACACACTTTTTGGGTGTTTTTGGTCCATTGCGTTTTACAAAACAATTAAAAACACAGTTTTTTATCCATTGCGTTTTAGAAATAATACTTTATTGTATGTTTTTTTAGTGCATTGTATTTATAATGGTTTGTTGAACTTGAAATGAAACTATATGATAATAATGTTGGAAATTAAGTGTGTTTGAATGGATGTTCCAAAATAGTAAACCACTTGTCCCACATTGATGCGGAGACAAAGTAAATGGTTATTTATAAGGTGAAACCTTTGCCTAACCAACATAACTTTATGACATGTTTTACCATAAGTCCTACGCGCGAGTGCGCAGGGGGGTGCAAATTGGAACCGGAATTTAGTCGAACTCGTGTGCACCCGCACGTCCTGCGGACACGAATGCAGTTCCGAAAACCCGGGCCCGCGTGTGGCTGGTTTTTGTTGTAGACTTTTTTCTCGGTTCACTGCGTTTTACATTTTTGCAGTTGCTACAGACTGGCAGAGCTGCGTTGCGTTTTACATGTGTCTTCTGCAGCTGCGCGCTGTGTTGCGTTTTTATCTTGTTCGATTCGCTGCTGCAGCTGTGGTGTTTTTTAATTGTTTTACTAGTTCGCTGTTGCAGAACTGTGTTTCGTTTTTTACTCGTTCAGTTCGCTGCATTTTACATGACTGTATTGTTTTACTGCAGACTATATTGTTCGTGCGTTTTACATCACTGTAGTTAATTGCGTTTTTTGGGCTTTTTTCCGTTGCGTTTTACGCAGCTGGGTTTTCAAAATTATTTTTTCAAAATATAGCAATAGCATACTCGTTTTGAAGAAAAAAAAAAGCGCTCGTTTTTTTAGTGCAATTTTTATTAAAAAATAATGTCGTATGAAAGAGTTATTAACGTTTAAAAAATGAGGGGGAATTGAAGGAGAGAGAAACTATTACCTTGGATTGACTACAATAACCTTCAACAAACTCACAAGCCTCTTTTTCTTCTTTAATTTCACCCATTTAATCTTAGCCATTGATTAATAAATAGATGGTCAAGATTACTTCCTAACCTTCCTATCCATAGAAACTTTCTATTATATCCTAACTCTATTGGTTAATGGTTGATAGAAGGTTTTAAAGTTCTTTTTTTATTTAAATAAATAAGTTTTTGGGAGAATCTCATCCTCTCTATGTGAATGTACATTTAAATAAATAAATATACATAACAGTGTGTACGTGTGAGATTTAAGGTTTATTTCATGTTTATCTGTTTTGTAGTTCTTTATATAGTATAAATATAAAGGAAAATTAAAGGTTGTAAATCATTAGCCATACGCACATACGCAATCAGTTGTTTATGTGTGCCTTGACAACTATAATTACATAATTCATCATTTATTCCATTATACAATACAATTATACATCAAACTATATATATTTATAGGTAGAGGTTCATGTATAAAGTGTTCAAAGTGTGAGAAATATTGTGCAAATGACATGTGTGCTCAATCTGAATTAATTCAAAAGAGTAAACAAATAATTGTCTCATTAATTCAATTAATTAATACCCTTTCATAACCGCCACCCATTGATTAAATTAATTGATAACCTTCTATAACTTGCATTCATGGTGTTTTAAACATGCAGACCAGTATGTGTTCTTCGTATGATGTTTTAAACATGCATTCATGGTGTTTTAAACCTACAGTGCAGTATGTGTTCTTCGTATGGTGTTTTAAACCTGCATTCATGGTGTTTTAAACGTGCAGTCCAGTATATGTTCTTCGTATGGTGTTTTAAATCTGCATTCATGGTGTTTAAAACCTACAGTCTTGTATGTGTTCTTCGTATGGTGTTTTAAACATGCATTCATGGTGTTTTAAACCTGCAGTGCAATATGTGTTCTTTGTATGGTATTTTAAACATGCATTCATGGTGTTTTAAACCTACAGTGCAATATGTGTTCTTCGTATGGTGTTTTAAACCTGCATTCATGGTGTTTTAAACGTGCAGTCCAGTATATGTTCTTCGTATGGTGTTTTAAATCTGCATTCATGGTGTTTAAAACCTACAGTCTTGTATGTTTTCGTCGTATGTTCTTCGTATGGTGTTTTAAAAATGCATTCATGGTATTTTAAACTAGCAGTCCAGTATGTGTTCTTTGTATGGTATTTTGAACATGCATTCATGGTGTTTTAAACCTGCAGTTCAGTATGTGTTCTTCGTAATTTTTTTGTCTATATAAATATAACAATATGGTACTCATATTGAAGATAAAAAAAGCTCGTTAATATGGTGTAATGTATTTTTTTTAAAAACGTTACGTATAAAAAGTTATTGACGTTCCCAAAAGATGGGTGGAACTTACATATCATTAAAGTTTATGGCAGTTTCTTTATTTAAAAATATAATATAAAAAGACACTATTACCCCTAATCTAGCCAAATTAATCAAAAAAATAAAACATAATTTACATTTTAAGCCCTTCTTGATCTCAACCATTAACTACAAGATCTAAGCGCTTAAAACACTTCTTACTTACACTTCTCACAAAACCACCCTTTTTTACACTAACCCCACCCTCTCTCTCTCTATATATATATATAGAGAGAAAGAGAGAGAGAAATAAGTTAAAATGAGAACTATCACGAGTCGTGAGAAACATGGGAAATAGACCATCCAAAAGGCTTTTCCATTTTTTTTTTCTTAAAAGTCACAAAAAAAATCACTTGGTTCAGTAAGAAAAAATATTGAAGAAAATGCCGCATACACACATTTACATGAGACGTAAAAAAATATTTATCTTCGTACAAAATTTACGCTAGCATGTAAAAAACTTGCATCAATCAAAACTACCGACTCCACGATTTTTTTTACAGATGTGTTTATAATATTTTTATCTACGTTTGTGAAATTTTTTTTAGCCCAATTCGTGCGGAAACAAAAGGTTCTCACGGTTCTCACAACTCGTGGTGATTCTCATTTGAATCGAGCCATATATATATATATATATATATACATATACATTGAAGACGTTATTGTATAGTTTGGATGTAGATCAAAATATTATAATCATGTTTGGATACAATAATTTCTAGTTCTTATGTGTGTTTTACTTTCTTTTATACCCGTACTCAATCTCTCATGCGACTTTGTTGTTTTCTCATAACATTTTCCATCAACATGTTGCATTCCAAACTTGAAACTTCACAACGTGTACACACAAAACATGACTATCATTGTCTCTTTATCTTGCAACATGTAGTCGTGTAACGTCTTTTTATATCAAATCAAGTTATTTCATATGCATTTTTGAAAACTTATCGAACCATTGTAAGTGAAAAATGCCAAACTTTTTTTTTTGTTTGAAATCTTGAAATAATTTTATCCGCCAACACAAGATACATGTAGATCTCGATTTTTTTTAATAATATTATACCTAACTTTAGTTTATTTGTTTTCAAACTTTTACATTTCCTTAAAATAAATTGTGGTTTACAAAAGATGCTTAAAAATCATGGGGAAATATATGTATATATAAGTTGTTTATACGATTAAACCACACTCATCACTTTACTTTTTTTCTTGACATACTATAATAGTTATTAAATTACAAAATACTTTTTTGCATAGTATTTTAGAGATATACACAAGGTTTTAAAATTTGATTTTTATACCGTACCAGATTTAGTTCAGAAATAATTTAACCGGGTGTATTGGACAGTTTAACCGGTTCTATCGAATAATTCAACTAATACAACCAGTTGGTTTAAACCGGTTTTAATATATTGGATATACACACCGGGCCTACCACTTTTCCACCCATGGTAAGCATGTATACAATAGTGATTGTGTTACTTGATTGACAATAAAAACTAGCAAAAGCACAAATCAATGGTGACTTGCACAACAATCTTGTAAAAAAATCTCTAATCTACATGTAAAAGTGTAACACAATTAATCAATCAACCGTAATTTATAGTTATCATGCTTTTCACACACCATCATCCAAACAACATCAACATACATCACCTAACTTTACTTTACAACCGAAATATCTTTACGTGACCAACTTAACTTTAAAATAAAAAGATAATTTAGTTATGAATATTACATATATATATATATATATATATATATATATTATTCAACTTGGTCTCACATTATATCTAATTTGGTGTCACACCAAATTATAGCAAATCATTATATGTGATAGATCTACCCTCCACTTCTTTAAGTCTAACTTAAGAATAATAATCTAACTAAAAACACTTATTTAATGTTAAAAGGGTATAATCTAACTAAAAAAACACTTATCTAATGTTAAAAAGGGTATAAAGTGGATACCACCCAACCTACTTTAGAGAATATAAATACATATAGATTTATTTATTTGCTACCTTAGTTAGAGCACTCATAATTTACAAATCTCAAAAACCTTTACAAATCTCTACTTTTTCTATCATGTACAAACCTCACAAAACTAAGCTGACAATTTCAGACACATATACGAAAACACGACACGAAACAACACGACCTTAACAGGTTCGTGTTTGACCCTTAACAGATTTCGTGTCTTAAACGGGTCGACACGATAAGACCTGTTAATTTCCGTGTGGTGTTCGTGTCTTAACAGGTCGTGTCTGACACGATATGTCAACCCTATACTCCACACTCCACGCCTCCAGGGCGAGTTCGCGTCTTAATAGGTCGTGTTTGTGTCTTAACAGATCATGTTTGTGTCTTAACAGGTTGTATGATATGCTTGTAAGTTTTTTCGTGTCCTAACAGGTCGTATTCATTTAACATGTTTTTATCAAGTTCGTGTTTGAAAAAACTAACACGATAAGATTTTGTGTTCGTGTTTATCGTGTCCGTGTCTTAACACGTCGTGTTTGAGACGATATGCCTACCCTACACAAAAAAGTCCGTGGGAGATCCGAACTGCCGAACTTGACACGAACCGAACGAATGTCACAATATAACCGGACGAGTGCAATCGTCCGTGACTTATACCACGCTAAAGCGGACAAACAAAAGGCTTCATCTTAACTAAATCAAATAAACACATATTATCTTAACTAAATCAAATAAATAACTAAATCAAATAAATACATATTATTTCTTTGTACTATTTGTTTTACAAGTATGTCAACAAAGGCCCCAAAATTATGGAGACGAAGAGGAGAGAGAGGCACATGGAAATGACTTATGTAATCATTAGAACCAATTAAATTGGTTGAATGTTACCTACCGTTTGATCCACCAACCATTAATTTAAATATTAATTTCGCATCCAAAGTTGTTAATCGGACATTATCCTATATTGGTAATTTAGTTCCAAAGCAATAAGCATGGTACTTTTTGTAAATTAGAATAGACTTGAGGGACCATTGTGAAATTAGCTTTATGTTGGTCCCCTTTCTTATTATACTCTTTTGTGAAACACAAGTGTATATCTTGTTAAATGAATTTCAAAAGTCCAGCTTGCAATGGTTAATTTTGGCTGAATATATATGGTTTTCGATTTGATTTAGTTGGTATGGAGTTCTCAAGGTGGTTTTTATATCATCTTGTGAGCTACTTTTTAAAAAGATTGTGTCATGTAACTTTAAAATTTGTTTGAAAAGAAAGTATTATTCATACATATAAAACTAACTATGGATTGCCGGTTTAACACAACTAGCTCGCATTTGTAAATGCAATAAGTGTTAGTCAGAATCAATAGCAATGATTAAAGAGGAGTCTCTAAGTGCAGTAAACTACTTGTAACAAACTTTGTGTTATGCAATTTCGGTCAACAAAAGTCAAATTAGAGTTAGCTAAACTCTGAATGCTTTAGCATGGTTTCAGAGTTTAGAGTTTAGCATGGAATTAGAGTTTAAGGTCAATCCCAATTTACCATGGATTCAGAATTTAGCCATAAATTCAGGATTTAGCTAATGTTTATATATATATATATATATATATAGAGAGAGAGAGAGAGAGAGAGCAGTAACACTGAGTGTTTAGGTCTTAGTGACCAATTTGTCTATGTGACAAGATATGTACTTTTTCGGTGTATGAATTTGTGATGAATATAGTGAAAGAGTATTACATCTTCTACTATTTATCATGTGGTTTTATGTCTATGTCTCAATCAAGAACAATGTTCGTTGTGTTTGTCATCGATCTATGGGATCCCGGGACTAACAACATTCTAACTCGTGGTATGCCAAGCTCTTTGTAGCACATTTCTATGTGTCTGAACTGTGCCCCAACATGCATTCTATTAACTTTTACTGTCCTTAGTTATGCAGTCATAAAACAAATAAAATAAAAAATTACTAGTATAAGTGTCGAACCGATTTCTTTCCATGAAAGAATGATGTGGTTACCAATCCAACCAAATCACCGCTATTTTTTCAATACAATTATTTATAGGGATAGTCATCAAAAAAACTACAGGGGTCAATGCTATAAATTATGTATTAAAAACCGAAGAAACACCAAACTAATTAGACGATTAGTTTGAGGTATGTGCTTCGACAAAATGAGGTTAATCTTCCTTTGTCTCGCCTATTGGATGGTTCTCAATCCTGGAAAACACTAAACACACCGTTAAGCTCGTTACGAGGGGGGAATAGGGGGGTTCTTCTCGTAACCACCCTCCGGCGTGAGAATAAGTATATGTTTTGAGGATAATAAGTGTGTGTATGAAGTGAGAGAGAGCAGAAGGTGAGATCCTGAACCTGGAGGTGAAGTCTCTTATTTATAGCCAGAGTGGTTTGTGAAGGAGATGCGCTGATGGGCCTTAGGTCGACAACCATGACCGTTAGTGGTCTCAGGTGTTGGCGATACTTGGCGCGACCTGAATGGATCCACGTGTCCTGGCAGTTGTCCTTGTTGTCTGGTCTGTCTCCAGCGGTTAGTGGAGATCGTGTGACAGTATACGGCGCAAGCTGATTGGTACCACGTGTTTGTCCTTGTGTACTTTCTTGTCTCCTGCACGATTGTCCATCGTGCAGCATGATCCAATACAGCCTGTTGCACTCCCATTGGTTCACGGCTCTGCCACTTGTACTGTTGTACTTGCTATAAAATTAGTTGCGCTGTTTCTCCTTGCGCGAGGTAGTAGAATACCGCGCGACCTTGCTCTAGGGTCATTTTCAGCTTACAAGTGTTATGTTAAAAACCTGGACATAGTCCTTGTCTGCGCGCGACTTAGTGGGCACCGACACATTCAGCGCGCAGCCTGATACACTCTTGCTCGTGTCTATGTGCGTGACCATGTTTGATCCTTTGGTCGGCGCAGGTTTGGGACCATACCCCTTCAAAAACAAAAAAAACTACGAGTGTTTGACCCTGTTGCCTATTAAGTGGATCCACTCGTTCTGAACCAAACTCATTTTCACTCAAGCCCATTTCGACCCGAACCCTATGCGGCCGAAACCTGTTCTGATATGACACCCGACCCGACACAACCTATACTTTTTACCAAAATACCATCCATACATGTGATTTTGACATATATTTTAACCGAACACCATATGACTTGCCACCAAAGTTATCTTTACAACACGTTTGCCAATTTTACTTGTAATTATGGTACTTAATATGTTACATCATTAAATGAAAGTATATGAAATAACCATATTGAATACATATAATATTAGCTTTAAGCTCGTTGTTCTTGTGGAAACATACATGCAAGCACGATGTTATCTTTGGACCCTTTATGTGTTGGATATTCTAGTGTAATTTGAGATTGCGTGTGGCGTTCAGATAAGAGTGCACGCTTATTTGAATGTCATCGGGACTAACGGGGGATCCAAGGGGCAGAGCCCCTGGAAATTTTTTATTTTGGACAAAAGTCCTTTATCAAAAATGCATCAGAAATTGAATTTCGGGCTAAATATGCACTTTTGGAAACTTAAGAGACTAAAGGTGTTTTTGTTCAAAACTGAAACTGCAAGCAGTTGTGAAAAACTGAAAATACGCTCCCAAATTTTTTAGATAAAACATTGGACGAATTTTGATTCGACGAATCCCCAAAATCTCACAATCAAAAATTGCCATACAAAAATCTAGAATTTTTCTGATTTTATCCGATCAAAGATTGGTAGCCACTCCAATTGTTTGATCTGATAGTGATTACACGACTTCAGATTTATCCAAGCAATTTCGAATTATTCCCAACATTATGAGCATGATAATTGTTTTGATAAAGTTTCAAACATGACTTAAAAATCTAATCAAAAGAGGCGATCGCGCTGAAGCGCAAACAACGAACATCAACATATCAACAATAACACTTATGCAATAACAAATATATAATATTGATGAA
This sequence comes from Scalesia atractyloides, assembly GCA_947069175.1. NCBI lineage: Eukaryota > Viridiplantae > Streptophyta > Magnoliopsida > Asterales > Asteraceae > Scalesia > Scalesia atractyloides. The sequence continues at coordinate 5,857,398 of CAMTDV010000006.1, read as the reverse complement.
ACAATGATGATAATAGATCTATATTAACACATCAATAAAAATGTGTCAATATATGAATAAGAACATAAGAATAATTACTAAAACAATAAACGAACGAAGTCCAACGACACACGCTATGCAATATATTTCTCGCAATATGTTATCTCAAAAAGAATCTGGTTTTGGTTAATTCCTAAAAAGATTGAAGGTATGAGAATAATTATTAGTTAGGCTGGGTGGTGTGGTATAAAGCCCTTAGGGGCTTTATCACGTTACATAGATTTTGGGATAAATATGGCACCCCAATTAACAATGATGGTGTGGGATAAAGTCCCACCAAGTTCATAACGCCCCCCTAATTAAATATTAAAAAAAAGAAAAAAATAAACAAAATCTGATTGATCAAAAGATATGAGTCCCGCCATATGCAGCCCTTCACGCCCGCCATCTCTTTGGCGAAGACCAAGGATGGCGCCCCCCTTGGCGCCTAGGAAATAGGAGAGGGTCGCTATAGAGCATTATAAATGATGAAGTGACGAGGGCGCGAAACCACACAGCCTAAACTTAGTAATATATACACACAAACACACACCTCATATGTGTTAAAAGATATATGTATATCCATAGCCCATAAATACTTCCTTTTATCTCGATCTAAAATATACATAATACATAAAGTTGCTAATGCCTAATAGTACTAATGTTAGCTTTTTCCCCTTTATTTTCTTCATGTAGCTTATTAATGTAGGGATGTATCATGAGATCTCATTTTAATATATAATTCGAGCTCAGTGAAAAATTAGAATTAGCTGATGAACTCGACAAAAGTCCATACTAGTAACTAATACATGATTAATATACAGGTTACATCTACAACTAACGTTTATTTCAAAACTGATAACATTATGATTTTTCTTTATTAGTTTGTTTGCACGTGATGGACAAATATCACGCGTGGAGTTTGATAACACCCCACCGCCACTTCATTTGATAACGTATACAATTTGTTAACGCGTGATATTCTTCACGCGTGATAAATGGAAAGTTGTGAGTGAGGGTGAGGGTTTATTGTTGTGTGTTGTGAGTGATGAGCATTTCCACAAAAAAAGATTGGGAGTGATGGAATAATGGTTGATGACATGGCGGAACTTGATTGGAAGTTGTGAGTGAGTGATGAGTGATCGGTGATGACCACCCCTACCCCCTTATGTTCTTCATCGTTCTAAAACTTTAAGATATTATATAAAATATTACTGTTTTAGCAACTTAACCACCTACGGACGTGTAGCATAGCGATATCTAAACGCAAACCCAAGTATAGAAGCCTGGTCAAGATACTTGAATCACAAACTTGATGGGGGTGGGCTGGTGGGGGTAGTTTACCCCCTTTACCCGACCCCATATGGAACTACCCGGATATCACTGCTTTTCCCACTCCTTCCACCCTTAGGTAGAGATGTAAAAGAAACCCGGTTCTGGACCTAACTAGGACTCCCTGAATTGGAACCACTTTCTACCTTATCGGAACCACATGTATAAACCAGTTCCAGACCCGGCCAAAGGAAAATGAACTGAACCGATTCCACCTATACTCGGTAAAAACCCAGACCTGAACTGGCCAAAACCCAACCAAAGTGATCAAAATCTGATAGAAAACCCAAACACACCCGGAACCGGTTCCTACCCAGTAGGGGTGCTAGACGGGTCGTGTCTGTGGGTTGGCGGGTCCAAACCGACCCGAACCTAAAAATCTTGTCATACATATGAACCTGAACACGACCCGAATATTCATGGGTTGACCCGAACACGACCCGTTTAACCCAAATTTTTTAATTCTTTTCTCAAATTAGTATATTAAAGTTAAAAGTTTACTAAAAAACACAAATGTATATAATAAAATTACATGTTAATTATAAAATCTTATGTTAATTTCTCTTTTTAAGTTATAATTATGACACAAAATACAAGTCCAATTTAATTTATAAAATAAAACATATTGTAAAAAATAAAATATAATATAAATGAGTTAAACGGGTTAACCCGCCAACCCGATTGGGTTGACTGGAACCCGACCCGTTTAACTAAACGGGTTTGCGGGTTCAACCTGAAACTGATCCGAACTAGTTTAGACTAAACCCAAACTTGCAAATTTTATTTTAGATTCATGTCAGTTTTTCGAGTCGTGTCATAAATTCACACCCCACTAGCCAGTTCTGGACTTCTGGACAGTGGACACCTCCACCCTTTAGGGATGTATGAGGTTAAAAAACTAATTAAAAAACAAGTTAACCCTAGTGAAAATTGGTCTAAGTTTTGGTTATATGGTGGACCAAGTATGTTTTGAACAGGGGCAGCTTTTACTTTTCAGTTTTATTATTATTATTATTATTTTGGTTTTGCTTTTTCAAAAGCAGAATACAATACTTGCAGAGACACATCTTCCTCTTTAGGATTCTTCTTCTTCCCAGACAAACATCACTCCTTCACATCATTCCCCTCTCTCTCCCTCTCTCTCTATACTCTCTCTCTTCAACCACTTTTACCTCCATTTCTCACACACATTCCTCTTCACTCTTGTCTCCAACTGTAAGTACACATCTCCTTCTCTCTCTCTAGTTTAAGGTTTGTGTTCTTGAAATGCTTAATTTGTTTGCTAGTTTATGATCATGATCTTTGTTTGTTGAATCTTTAGGTTTATGTTGTTAAGTGATCATGTGTTTGGTTAGTTTAGTTGGATTATTTGGTGTAGTTGTTGTAATGTGGCTGAAAAAAACAATTCTTTTTTTTTTGGAAAAAAAACATTTTTTTCTTTATAGAAAAAAAAAACAATTTTTTTAGGTGATGAAGGTTTTCTGTAATTTGGTGTAGTTGTTGTAATGTGGTTGAAAAAACAATTTCTTTCTTTTATTTTTCTTGAAAAAACAATTTCTTTTTTTTTTCTTGAATAAACAATTTCTTTTTTTTTTTGTGTTAAAAAAACAATTTTTTTAGGTGATGAATGAAGGTTTTCTGCAACCTAGTTTTTGCAAAAAACAATTGCTTTTTTTTTTTCTTGAAAAAACAATTTCTTTCTTTTTTTTTCTTGAAAAAACAATTTCTTTCTTTTTTTCTTGAAAAAACAAATTCTTTTTTTTTCTTGAAAAAACATTTTTAGGTGACGAATGAAGGTTTTCTGTAACCTAGTTTTTGAGGTTCATTTTCAGTACAATTAGACTCTACTGTTTCATGTTAAAAGTGAGATCATGTATGATGTATCTTTGTTCATTATTTTTTAATGGATTTTTTTAATATCATATATGTATTTTTTACTATTTTTACACATTTTGTGGGGGCCTGTTTAACTTTTTATGTTACTAATTAATTTTGGAAGCTGATTTATCAGTGATATGAACAAATTTGTTGAAACTTTAAGTAGATCTACCATCCTGCAATGATTTTTATACTCCATTGTTAAGAAAGAAGTCCAATTTTGACTTTTTGAGTAAATAATGTAGCTTTGTGGTTTTATCACCACAGTTTTTTTTTAATATTAAATTTATTTATTTTATATAGCAAATTCATATAGACAAACTGGTAGTCATTTTGTGGCATGAAATTGTTTAATCTTTGTGAACTGTAAAGGAAAAAGTCATTTGACTCTCAAAAGTCAAATCATAGACTTTTTTGTGGGACAATAGTGCATTACTTAATGTAGAAGAATTTATTTTACGAAAACATTTCTGCAAGATCCGGGAGCTTACGGTTCAAGATATTAAATTTTACACGTTGATCGACGTTAAACAAAGTAATCGTGTTATTTTTTTAATGTAGAACATATAATTCGAAGAATGACAAAAGTAAGCCCTGAGGTTTTCGATGAAACGCAAATGCAAGCTGTTCTGTCGGTATCGGCAGATGTGAGTTTCAAGTCAAATAAATTCCCGAAATATAAATTAGGACCCGATAATCAGATTCTCGACGAAGCAGCTGTGGTTGATCCGGGCCCACCTTTAAAAGACATTGTGGCACAGGAAACCGCAGCGTTATCCGATCAACATAAACGTTTATCGGTTCGTGATCTTGCTAGTAAATTTGACAAGAATCTGTCTGCTGCAGCTAAGCTGTCCGATGAGGTATAGTTAGATGTTTTTTTTGGATAAATTTTAAATAAAGTTACGAGTAAAGTGCCATTTTCGTCGCTGAGGTTTGGCCAGTTTTGCGACTAACGTCCAAAGGTTTGGTTTTCCGTATCTGGATCCAAAAGGTTTGAAATCTTGTCATTTTCATTTGGCTCATTAACTCCATCCATTTTTCTCCGTTAAGTCAGGGTTATTTCTATCCTTTTTGTTAACATAAAGGGCTATTTGGTCATTTTCAGGGGTATTCGGTCTTTTTACATAAAGTGAAAAAGGCCGAATTGCCCTTTAAGTTAACAAAAAAGATGGAAATACCCGTGAATTAGCGGAGAAAAATGGATGGTGTTAACGAGCCGGATGAAAATGGCAAAATTTCAAACCTTTCGGATCTATCTATATGCGGAAAAACAAACATTTGGACAAAAGTCTCAAAACTGGCCAAACCTCAAGGACGAAAATGGCATTTTACTCTAAAGTTACCTATAACAATTTTATGGAAGGGATAAATGTTATAAATTTAGTGTATAGAAAGGGGTGAACATGATATTTTGTACTCTTAGAAGGATACATATTAATCTAAATATTGTTGTCATATTATTTCTTAACATAGATTGCATTTCTGTTATTATATGTAGGCTAAACTCAAAGAGGTGGCTTCCTTAGAGGGTCATGTACTTCTAAAGAAACTTAGAGATGCTTTGGAATATTTAAGACGAAGATTAGTTGGTCGAAATAAGGAAGACGTCGAAAAAGCTATCTCTATGGTATTATACCCTTTTTACATTTTTATTTTATTTTTGCATTCTAGTCATATCTACTTGTTTATATATGCTTTGATAAGCTTACTTTTACGGTAAGATAATATAAGTCTAAAAATTACAATTGTCTAGGTGGAAGCATTGGCCGTAAAGTTGACTCAAAATGAAGGGGAGTTGATACAAGAGAAGTCTGAAGTGAAGAAACTAGCAAACTTTCTCAAACAGGTAATTAACTTTGATCGTTTTCATCACTCAATTCTTTGTGGGAATAGTATATCTTAGGGGTGCTAAATGGGTCGTGTTCGCGGGTTCAACCCAACCCAAACCCGAAAATTTTAGACGAACCCAAACACGACCCATTCAACCCGTTTTTTTTTTCTCGCAAATTAGTATATTAAAATTAAATTTGCTACAAAAAAACACAAATGTAAATGATACAATTACATCTAAATTATAAAATCTTATGTCAGTTTCTCTTTTTAAGTTATAATTATGACATAAAATACACACCCAATTCAATTTATGACATAAATCATATTGTAAAAAATATAATATAATATAAATGGGTTAAACGGGTCAACCCGCCAACCCGAACCCGACCCGTTTAGCTAAACGGGTTCAACCTGAATCTGATCCAAGCCCATTTAGACTTTAGACTAAACCCAAACCCGCGAATATCGTGTCATGTCAGAAATTCACACCCCTAGTATATACGTAGTCCATATATTGTTCTGATTTTACAGGCCGCCCAAGAATGTATTTGGTTTCGTTTATACCAATGCCGACAAAAAAACATGTCGAATAATGAAAATGACCTTAATGTTTTTTCAACGGCAACAATCTTAACCTATAACATGTTGACGTCTCATCAACACATTTTCAAAGGATTTAATGGTATTTTCATAATGTGACATGCTTTTGTCACATTTGGTATAAACGAAAGCAAATACGTACTTAGTTGACCTATAAAACTGCCTCAATATAAGGCCGGTGTTAACGAAAGAAGTTAAATAGTTGGCCGGTGTTCACTCTGTTTAACATTTTATTTGAGGTATTCGAAATGAGTGTTATTATCTATTTGCAGGCTTCAGAAGATGCTAAAAAGCTTGTAAACCAAGAAAGATCTTTTGCGTGTGCGGAAATCGAAAGTGCAAAAGCAGTAGTGCGAAGAATTGGGGAGGCTCTTGATGAGCAAGAAAGAATGTCACTAACCTCAGGAAAGCAGGTAACACTATATCTATAACGTTAAAATGAACCATCTTGATATATATTTGGTACTTTCTTTCAAAGATATTACATATACTCATATAGCTATGGTTAAAGAATATTAATATTATTTTAGGAAATTGAAGAGATGGTGGAGGAAATCCAGCAGGCTAGAAGAATTCGGTTATTGCATTCCCCCTGCAAGGTATTTGTTAGTTTCTTTTATATATTCTTAGTTTATTTATGGGATAACTTTTGTGAGGCCACTCATATATATAACATTTTCTCAATAAGGCCACCTATGTATTAAAAGTATTTCTAGGGACGAGCTCGGTATCGAAAGTACCGATCTTGAAAATCGCAAAAAAACGGGTACCACTATCGAAAGTGCTCGGTACGGTACGATATGAGAAGTTAAATCAATCCAAAATACCTGTACCGAACCGAACCAAAAGTACCAATCTCGAAAATCTCAAGGTGGGTACCGGATTGGTACTGATAATGTCCCCATTGTCCCGATACCGTACGATACCGGTTCGGTTTCCGCATTTGTTCATCCCTAACTACTTCATTAAGGCCACCCATGTTTGATTTTGACCGAAAACACATTGAATGATGAAAATGGCCTTGAATTTTTACAAAAAAAACACCATATATATTGTCGCCATCTCGCCAAAGATATTTCTTTTTGTATTTTTAAGATTAAAAAGGGCATTTTTGTCATCAGGCATATTTTTGGCCAAAACTACTTCAGGTTCTCGGTCCCCTTGGTTTTTTTTTTATTTGCTTAGCTGTGTAAATTTGACAGAATAATCTATATGTATTGAGTCCCCCCCCCTCTCTAACTTTACCGAAAAATAAGTTCAAGATCCGCCAATGCATGCCATCGTCTCAAAATCATGGTATTGTTATGCCTTTGTTTTCTAGGTGATGGATATGGAACACGAGCTTCAAGCGTTGAGGCTACAAATCCAAGAGAAGTCTGCATTCTCCGTAAAACTTCAGCAAGAGGTATCTTATAAAAGTTTTGCGACATTTGACTTAGCACATGGTTTTGATAAAAAACATTAATTTAATGTGTAAAATGCCTCAGTTAAAAAAATATTGATGATTGCTAATAAAACATAAATTATAATATTTTTATTTTATTTTTTTGTTGCGTTAACTTAACTACTTCAACTCCTAATCCGAATGCAGCTATTGCTGGAGAAATTGGTTGAGGAAAACAGGTTAAGCTTATATGCTCTAGAAGGTTCTGTAAGTTTGGGCTCAATTTTACGACTTCAACCGTGTTCAGAAGAAGCTACGGAGCTCTCAAAATGTTCAATTCAGTGGTACCGTTTATCGTCACAATGTAGTAGACGGGAGCTTATTTCAGGTGCTTATTAATTTATTTACGTAATCGTCATGCAACTTATTTCTTCAAAAACATTTTGTATTTTGTCTCATTTCATTTTGCCTTTTTCAAGAATACATGTGGCAGTTCGTCCTATTTACTTATAGAGTAAAGTACACGGATGATCCCTGTGGTTTATCAAAATTTTGGTTTTAGTCTCTAGCTTTCCAAAAGTACATATATGGTCCCTGTGGTTGGCACTTTGTAACGTGTTTAGTCCCCAACGTTTTTCAAAAGTACATGAATGATCCCTGTGGTTTGCACTTTGTAACGCATTTAGTCCCTAACTTGGACATGCTAAAACCTTTAGATTTGTTGGCTGGGGACTAAATATGTTCAAATTGCAAACCACAAGGACCACCCGTGTACTTTTGGGAAGCTAGGGACCAAATCCAGAATTTTGGTAAACCATAGGGACCATCCGTGTACTTTCCTCTTACTTATAAATTGGTCTTTTCGTGTACGTTCTATATCTCTAATGAATCTAAATTCATCTTAAAAATATATCTTTGCATACGGCCGCCTATACTTTTATTTAAAGACTATTATTCAAATAATATAACTTCTGTAATCAATATTTTCCACATTTATTATTTTTAAATAAAAAAATTGGACAAAAGGGTTTTGGGTCAACCCTGTTTGGACCTGGATAAAAATGACCCGTTTTGACTCGTTCCCATCCCGACCCGACCGCCTGCGCGCTAAGCCACCTGTAGTCAAATAGCATCTTCAATGTGCATACAAATCAGTTTATTTTGCGTTATTTAACGAAATTTTACTTTCACCAGGTGCGAACAAATCAGTTTATGCACCCGAGCCGTATGATGTTGGGCGAATTTTGCAAGTTGATATTATATCAAATGGCCAAAAGTCAACTGTGACGACAGATTGTCCGATACAGCCCGGTTTGTTCTCTAAAAGTCAACTGTGGACCTTCGGCTTTGTGTTTTTTGTGATAACTAAATATATTCATTTTAATGATGTTTTTGTAACAGCCGTTGGATTAGAGAGTTATGTGGAGACACTTTCTCGAAAAGGAAATTCTGAATTCAGTGTACGTTAAATTGTTAATCTATAAATTTATTTGGTAAAAAAGACGGTTGACTATTAGTGAAAACTCTAATATGCAATTAGGCCCGTAAACTTTAACTTGGGCGTTGTTTAAATGTTTCGTTGGTTTTGTTTTACAGGTGGTTATCTCTCAGATGAATGGGCGAAATTACACGACACATTCTGCTCATTTATTACGTATTGGAAAAATGAGAATGAAGCTTTCAAAAGGATGGATTACAAAGGCTAGAGATGCTTATTCCTCTACATCAATGCAGGTTATAATAATACCTTTATTTTGCTTGCTTTTTATAAATTAAGATTAAAGTTTATTAAATATAGAGTAAATTACACGGACAGTACTTATGGTTTACCAATATTTTGGATTTGGTCCCTAACTTTCCAAAAGTACACCTATGGTCCCTGTGGTTTGCACTTTGTAACACATTTAGTCCCCAGCCAACAAATCTTAAGTTTATTCCTCTACATCAATGCAGGTTATAATAATACCTTTATTTTGCTTGCTTTTTATAAATTAAGATTAAAGTTTATTAAATATAGAGTAAATTACACGGACAGTACTTATGGTTTACCAATATTTTGGATTTGGTCCCTAACTTTCCAAAAGTACACCTATGGTCCCTGTGGTTTGCACTTTGTAACACATTTAGTCCCCAGCCAACAAATCTTAAGGTTTTAGCATGCCCAAGTTAGGGACTAAATGTGTTACAAAGTGCAAACCACAGGGACCATCCATGTGCTTTTGGAAAAAGCTGAGGACTAAATGCGTTACAAAGTACAAACCACATGAACCATATGTGTACTTTTGAAAAGCTAGGGACCAAATCTAAAATTGTGGTAAACCATAGGGACCATCCATGTACTTTACTCTTATATATATAATCACTTTAAGTTCTTACAACATTTTCTTTGACCAAATTTCAGCTATGTGGATTTAGAGGTGGCGGGAATCTTGCGGCTAAATCAATATTTTGGCAGTCAAGAAGAGGACAATCTTTTGTATTAGTGTTTGAATCGGAACGAGAAAGAAACGCAGCCGTTGTTCTAGCACGAAGATACGCGCTTGATTGCAACGTATGCATTTTTTCCCTCTTCATTAATCTCAAATTATACAAAACAACAATATTAAATAAGTAAAAAATAATTTTATACATTTCTTTCGTCTCATTTGACATGTTCCATTTGAGTTATTTTATCTGTTTGACCCGTTAGAGATAAAACATATTCTGAATCACTCCATTTTACAATCACAGGTGGTGCTGGCTGGACCGGATGATCAAGCATCGCTTTATCTTATTTAATTTTACTAATGACCAAGTTTCCAAAGTGGGATTTGATTTTTTAATTTTTTTTAACTTTTTTGTATTTTGTGTTTTTTTTTCTGGGTGTGTTTTTTAAATTGGGTTTCTACTAATTTGATGATTTTGTGCATCCTTTTTAGGCATAGTTTTGGTTTGCCTGTCAATTGGTTGTAATGTTGTATACCTGGTCGTTTTATTAATTTCGCATTTCTTATGTAAGAAACAAGGAACTCTTGGATTGAAGCTTCATCTTGTTGAAATTATTAAGAGTCTCCATTGACAAATTCGCAGGAATGTTTGATGAATTGTTTATCTGTAAATTGATGAATTGTATTATAATAATACAAACTGTAATGAACTTGTAACCAAAATAAACAAAATGTTAGTTATGTAGCTACATAGAGTTTAAGAACATGATTAGAGACTTACTAATTGAAAGAATTGTTTTGGTAATCTTCTCTAATGCTCAACTTATGATCTATGTGTGTTCTCAATTTGTCATAAGGAAGAATTGGTGAACAAGCCTCCATATTTTTAGGTACAAAAAGGCAATATTGTCCGTCAAAATATTGTCGTGACGACGGCACCATAATAAATAAGGAGGATCTCAGGTGAGTGCAGCCGGAAGAAAACTTCCACATCTGAGATTCCATGAGTATGGAGAGCTCGGGTCCGACAGGTTCTTATGCCCGAGACATTCACAGATGACGAATGGTTTAGCAGGAAGAAATCATAATCCGATACATTGTTTGCTTTAAATACTTGTAGATTCAACCCATATTTCCATGAACCGAGCCTAAAAATAAGCTCGTATCAGGCGTCTAGTGATTTGAAGGAAGTGCTGTGGTACTGGCCAGAATTAAACAGTTGTTGGGAGAAGCAATGGCATTAGATTAAAATGTTTATAGAAAGTTTCTTGTAAACATTGTCACTAGGCGTTCCCTAGTCGGTCGATAGGAGAGTTGAGAGTACTCGTGGAGTACCCGGAGATGTTAAATTATAAAGAAATAGCATAAAATTACTAATATTTTTAACATAATACATGAAAATAATATTCATTCTTTAATATGATAGGCATAAAAATTATGTTTTATTATTAAGTCAAACTAGGCTCGAGTTAGATCCGATTTTGCCCGAGGTTGACCGTGTTTGACTCCCTTGTTTTACAACCATGGTTGGGATAAAAGAAAGTTTCTTTCTTATTAAACAATTTTTAACAATTAGAGGCAACTATAATGACAACTAATAGTCAAAAGAACAGAGGAGTTTTAATATTTGTATGATGATATCATTGAGTAAAAATTATATCAGTCACCTCATACATCAACAACTAATATGATCAAAATGTTAGAAAGAACAGAGGATAGATATTTTAATACTAGTATCATGATATCATTGAGTCAAATTATATCAAGAGTCAAATAAACCCCACCAGGAGCCAACAAAAACAACAAACACTCAGTTTGATCCAATCTCTCTCTTCTTACCACCAACTAATACGACGACATTGCATCCAACAGAGCTTTTGCTGGCTGGTACAAAGCCACCGCCCCTCGTGTAACACACGAATACTTCCTATATATCACCTTCCGCTTCTCATCGCTTCTCGCCAACACATGAAATCCCGCCATCATTTTCGCACACTCCAAAACTTGCATCTCACTGAACCCGGTGTGCATTTCAAGCGTCTCGTGCCACACGGGCGTCTCGTTCATCGTAGCGCGTGCAGCGTACACAGCTGCAGCCGCCACCATCGACGGAGAGAACTTGATGATCGCGCAATGCATTATCCCCAACTCAGCGTAAAAATACACCATGTTCACCATCTGCAAACATCAGAATCATTTCAGACGAACTAATAGAATTTTATCGCGAATTTTATATAATAATTAACACTTACGGTGATCTCGGGTGAGGTGACGCTCGCTTTGATGAACCGGTGAGAAACACATACGGAGTCGGGACAATTAAGTTCCACTCCAATCTACCCAATATCCTCTTCTCCATAACCAGCACATGTTTATGTTCGTAAGCGCGGTCCGAAATCTGAACGAAATCGTTTACTTCCGGGGCCCAAATCTCCTCGTACTTTGAGGCAATAAGCATTGCACTCATTCCCATACACTGTAACTCTCTTCTGGCAACGGTTTCGGAAGCCAGGAATCGGTCAACTATGTTGATTGTTAGGTACAGCGTTTCGTTAGAGAGTTCGAATTTGTTGTGAACTTCGATCAGCCATTCGATTAGGATCGCCCTCATCTTTTCGTTGATTTCGGGTTGTGAGTTCATGTAATCATGAACTTTGTTGTCATTCTGCAACAAGGAACTTCAAGAAATTCATTAAACTAATTATCAAAAAAGTGACTATTTTGACAACACAAATCAAGAAAATTCAATAAAACAAACCCAAATTTGTGACCTTTTAACAACCCACATCAAGAAAACAGTAAATCAATCCAAAATTTGACCTTTTTTAACACAACACACATCAAAAACATCAAGAAATTCAAGAAAACTGTAAATTAACCCAAATTTATGACCTTTTCAACAACCCACATCAATTCAAGAAAACTGTAAATTTAACCCAATTTTGTGACTTTTTTTTGACAACCCACATCAAGAAACTTAATAAAACAGTAAAATTTAACACAAATTTGTGACCTTTTTGGCAACCCAAATCAAAAAATTCAATGAAAAAGTAAATTAACCCAAATTTATAACTACCCACATCAAGAAATTCAAGAAAAGTGCAATTTTAACCTAAATTTGTGACCTTTTTAACAACCCACATCAAGAAACTCAAGAATACTGTATATAAACAATCTTTAAAGTTTTACCTCTACAAGTTTGTAGAATTTGTAGATGTCTTCAACATATTCGACTTGCGCCAGTTCATTATCGACGTCTCCAGCATCAATATCCACAATGTTTTTCGGTTTCGGTTTATAGCTCAGTCCACAGGCAGCTTTGCTCCTGGCAGTGAGTGTAGAAGTAAGTGAAGACTGAGGCTTCTTGTTTCGTGATCGCGAAGATTCGGGCTTCTCTTTCTCTTCGACTGTGTCGGGACTGATCTCGATCACAGTTGTGTTCTGTGGCACCGGTGCTGGTTTCGGTTTTGCAGCAGCTTTCTTCTTGGCCACCAATTTATTATTATTATTGTTGTCAACATTTACAACAGCCAAAGGTTTCTGTAATACAGAATCAAGATTGTTAGATTAGATTCAACAGGAAATAAAAAACATTAATAAATTGAAATTTGAAGAATTGTGGAATCAAGATTTAACCTTTTTGTTTTCTGCTGCATCTTTTTGGGCATTGGCAAGTAATTGTGCACAGAAGCTTCTGGTAACCGGGCGGGTGATCTCGGGCAGGGGTTTACCGTCTAGCGGCTTTAGAGTAACCAAGTTTCGATGTCTCCAAGTGCGCGGCGGTTCTTCTGTTTCATGATCCCAACTGCTTCACCTTTGACAATTACAAAACAGAGTTTTTAAGGTTTTTCACCAATAAAAATTTAAAAAATTAAAACACTATAAGAAATCTAAAAAATCTAAACTAATTTGGTTCAAGAAACAAATTTAAATTGATTAAAACTGAAAAAAAAAAAAACTAAACTAATTTGAAAAGATTAAAACCCTGATTTAGATTCATATAATCTGTAAGAACTAAAAAAAATTAAAACATTATAAGAAATCTAAAAAATCCTTCCTTAATCTGGATTAAAAAATCATTGGTTCAAGAAACAGATTTAAATTGATTATAATTGAAAAAAAAAACCAAACTAATCGGAAAAGATTAAAACCCTGATTCAGATTCACATAATCTGTAGATCTAATATAATAATCCACAAGAACTAGGGTTTATGAGATTTAATTGAAAAAACAGAGGATATAAAAACCCTAAAATTACTATAAAAATTTTAAAATCCCAGATTTGGATTCACATAATCAAAAGGGATGTGATCAAATTCGGAAGGTCTAATAATCTAATAAACCAAAAGAACTAGGGTTTATCAAATTTAACTAAAAAACAGAGCATTACAAAAACCCTAAATTAAGATTCACAACAATAAACGGATCTAACAACGTAATATTCCACAACAAGTAGTCTTCATTTCATGTAAGTTTTAATTAAACAGAACAGAGGATACAGAAACCCTAAATAACTAAAAAAACAGAGGATTACAAAAACCCTAAAATTGTTCAAAGATTTCAATATCGCAGATTGAGATTCACATCATCAAACCAGATATATCAAAATCCACTGATGTAATAACATAATATCCCGCAACAATTAGTTTTTATATGAGTTTTAAAAATAAAAAAGAACAAAAAACAGAGTATACAAAAACCCTAAAATTACTCAAAAATTCCAAGATCCCAAATTGAGATTCACATAATCAAAACCCACAAATCAAATAATCTAATAAACCTACAACAACTAGCTCTTATGTGAATTTTAATAATTAAAAAAAGCAGAGGATCACAGAAACCCTAAAATTACTTAAAAATTTCAAGATCCAAGATTTAAATACACATCATTAAACCAGAAGATCAAACAACTAAAAAAGAACAAGGGTTTTGTTTTTCAACAAAAACCCAGATGTAAATTAGGGTTTTGATATGAATACCTCTGTTTTGTTCTTGAAGAAGATGTCTTGAACCCATTGACGAAAATTTGAAGATGGGTTTCTCTCTCTAGAAATCTTTTTTTGTGGGTATGTGAAAAAAATTGTGAATTTGATGAATGTTGAAAGAGAGATTGTGACCCTTTTTGAAGCGGATGAATTGCATATGTTACCCTAACGGTCTGATTTCTAGCCGTTGGCGTTTTTGAATTTTCTGACTTTGCAAAAAAGCCCCTTGTAGATTGTGAATGATGATTTTTAATTAAGGTCAATATTATTTGGGGAAGGAATTGTACATTTGTATGATATTTCAGGTTGAAGTCTAGAATTTCGTTATCTTGGATTTAGCTTATTAACTTTCAGAAAGTCATGGTGATGTGCTGGGACTGGGATGACCTCATGCTGTCAGTTTTTCTGCTATAGTTTTATTTTTGCTGAAGTTTATGGCTGCTAACGACACGCACATGTATGTGTGTGCACATGCGTATTTTTGGGTTTTTCATCATCTATACCTGTTGTTTGTTTGTTCTTGATGTTTTAAAAGGACTATAATAAGATCAACTCTTTGTTCTTGGTGTTGTGCTCTTGCTGTTTAGGTGTGTGTGGTTTTTATATTTAGAAGCTACTAATATTTTATGATGGGCACTCTAATGGTGTGGTGGCTTCTGAGGTTGACAGCAGTGTTGTGATCATAAACCGACTCAAAATAGTGCAGAACCAGTTGCAAGACCTTTATTAGCATATTTGGAGGATCATGACTGTGTATATATATGTGTGTAATTTGTTGAGTTTTTGATTTCGGAAACCCTAATTTTACTGTTTGAAGGTTTTGTGTTCGGAGATCTGGTTGAATTGATTTGATTTTGATGGAGGATCATATGGAGGATGATTTGCAGAAGGCGTTACGGATGAGCATGCAGCATGAACCGCTGGAGCCGACGAGGAACAAAGACAGTCCGATGGAGGAGTCGCCGGAGGTGAAGAATCGGAGGCTGCGGCGGGAGTTGATGGCAGCTGCCACGGAGAAGTGGATGGCGGCAAAAGGCAAAGAGGGACGAACTTCATCATAAACAGGAAGAGGATATTATGAATGGGTATCTTTTTTTTAGTATTCCAAAATTCAGACATATTAGAATGATAGTTTCAACTTAAATATACTTATTTTTTAAAACTGATACTTACCCAGTTTCGTATGTTTTCTTTTAATTTTTATGAAACATTTTCGTGTGATAGAATTATGTTGCTGGAAAAGCAGCTGAGCATACTCTATCAGAAAAAAGGGCGTGTGACCCATGATAGAATTATTGTATATTGTAGTTCAGAGCTGAGTTTTAGGGTCATTGTAAAAGTAGTTGTGATCTTTAATTGTTCCATATTTGATTTTGTTTTTTGATAGTTTGAAGTTTTATATTCCACTTTTTTTTTTCTCATGTGTGATTTTGTTGAAATATGATATGGTAGGAACCTCTAATTCTAAGTTAATATTAGTAGGAAAATAATGTCAGCGAGTTATGAATTGGTTTTATAAGGTGAACTTTTATGATGATTTTAATAATGATAATAATAGGTAAATGCATCTAGAGTGTTTTGTGTGATTACACTGCAGTAACTCCAAATCATCTCCAACAAGTTTAATGTTTCACCATTGATGAGTTCACTTTTCATAAAGTAGCCTTGAGGTGTGTATGAAGGATTTACAAGTAAGACAATCCCACTTTCTTTATGATTTATCGTATTAAATTCTGTTATTTATTTTTTTATTTAGGCACTTCATTATTAACTGTAAGAAATCAAATTGATATTCAAGTGTTTTTATTAATTCTCCAGTAGTTGAGGTTGCCATGGAGGATTTTGTTAATAAGCTTTTGCAAGAATTTTTGGTTGGTTCGTGGTATTCGGATTTAACACTAAAGGGCTCAATTAAAAATCATTGGCTCATATTCTACCGACTATCCAATTCACTGTTGTTCCAGAGATGGTGGTCGATCGGGGGTTGACTTTCCGATCACCATCAAATTCCTCACTATCGTCGCCTATAACCCGCAAACCATGATATGCCAACGAGGATATTCGGTGCTTTGGAAAGACTTATGTATGCTAAAGCATATTGTAACATGGGTGTGAAATTTACATAAACCCGGAAGATCTTGAGTCAGCTATCTCCTGTAATGAGAGAACGAATTTTTTATTTTTTCTATATTCCCGTATGTATTATGTTTTTGTAATTAACTCTGTTTTTTTTTTTTTTTTTTGTGTTTTCAGATGTTGGGCCATGGGAGATTGCTAAGGATAACATGGCAAATGCCGTAACAGATTTGGGTACACATGTAATATCCCAAAACTCGATTTGTTATTTCCTTTTTATATGTCATTTTTAGTCATGGTATAAAGGCATTATGCAGATGCCATGTACAATTATTAGAGTTGCTTATTGAGAAATGCTAAAGTTTGAAATGGTACACCGAATTAATCCGTTTCTATTATCTTTTGTTTTATATATAAAAGAATTACAACAGTTTGTAAGTGCTTTGTGTTTTTTCTTGAAATTATTGTAAGTTCTCATGTATTTTGCAGGCAATTGCATTCTATAAGCTTGCTTTTCACTTCAATCCCCATTGTGTGAAAACATGCAATAATCTTGGAGCTATATATATAAAGACCAAGACAATCTTGCTAGAGGTCTAGAGTGTTATCTGGTAAACATTGCAGGTATTTGTCACATGTCTAATACATGATCTAATTCTTATATATATATTTTTTTATTGTTTACTCCCTTGAAGTTGTCTTTGTCAGTTAAACCCAAATCCTCTCAATCATTAAACAGCCTTGGAGTAGTCTAAGCCTCTCAATCATTAAACAACCTTGGAGTAGTCTAAGCAGTGCAGGTACAAGTATAGTTACATCTATGAGTATCTAACAAATCAATGTGATTCAACTATTACTTGATTGCAATTTAAATAAATAAATATAAAGGGTAAAAAGGATGCTGCTACTAGCATGATAGTCATAGAGAACAATTACAGAAAATCCCACTTATAAGAAACTTACAATAATTTAAGTTTGTTTTTAACATAGCTATACACTGAAATCATTAATTCTTTTGACTGCACTGGGTCAGACATTTTAACTTTGGATGGGCTGAAATATAACTTATTTAGTTCTGTGGGTCGGCTAAAAGAATACACAACTTAAGGTTGAGATGAAGAGTGATATAGAGTGGGTTTTTTTAATTTTTCAAATATTTTTTTAGTAACATGAACCCCAAGTTAACCAGTATTGTCACACCCCAACCGATGGCGAAAACATCGGGATGAGACGAAAACGAGATTGTTCATTGCTCACAACATTAATAAGTGACAATAATTAATTAAACCATATTTCATTTCATAAAAATTTTCAAATACATCAATGTAACAAAACAAAGAAACAACATAACATTTGCAAAGTCATAACAAAATTGATACATCAACATTAAACCTAACGTCTACTTTGTGTGTATCTAGTCCTTGCTATATTGTTTTCATAGTATCATCTACTTCAACCTGTAACATGTTTTAAAATAATGTCAATGCGAAAGCAAAGGCGAGTACACAAGTTTAGGCATAGCATACATGTACGAATAAGTTTAAACAATCCTCATGGCAACTAAATCTATATAAGAGCAATATCAAGGCATGCAATACTAATAATCAAACCCTTAACGCAATCACGATGTTTTAACATGACCTCATGAATAACACGATGGAGGTGGATGCGTGAATTCCTATAGCGCTAAGCATGTCAAACGAAGGCTAAAAATAGTTAATGACCAAAGCATAGCATAACGAATATCCAAGACAAGCGTCAAGTATGAGATTCACATATTCATGTGTATAAGATTGTTTGTGCGTTTCATAAAGTTTAAGTGTTCATGATTTTGTATAAGTAAAATATGTTACACCCAAAAGTGTTATAAACAAAAGTGGGTCGAGTTTGCATATGCTTTCCGATTGGTGATTCCGTGAAGAGTTGGAGGTTAGAGCTTCAAAGCTTCTTTTAAAACACTTAATGTTTTCTTTTTAGAACTCTTAGAGCTCTATTCCTTGCTTGGAAGATTTGAGAGAAGTAGAGAAGTTGAGAGAATTAGAGAGATGGAGAGAAGATTGATGTGAAGAAAATGGTAGAAGGAGGTTGATATTTATAGGTAGAGAATGTGGTAAATAGTGAAATATGATTGGTTAAAAAAAGTGGAAGGGGATTGAGGTGATTGGTAGAGAAAGGAGGTTGAAAATGGTGAAATATGATTGGTTAAAGAAGGTGGAAGAGAATTGAGAAAGTGATTGGTAGAGAAAGGAGGTGGAAAATAGTGAAATATGATTGGTTAAAGAAGGTGAAAGAGAATTGATGAGGTGGAAATATGATTGGTATATTTCTTGGTATTTCTTGAGTATAAATTATGTAATTGAGTATATATAAGTATAAAAGTATAATTCAAGTATTGAGGATGTGCTTATAAGTATTTATACGTATAATTGTGTCGGTTTGCATATAAATACGTATTTTAAATGATCGGTTGTGTGAATAAAATAAAAAAATATAAAATATGAATTTTATTGTGATTAGCGCATCGAATTGTGAGATTGAAATTAAAATACGAATGTAAAGTTTCTAAAATTAGAATACGAATACGAACATTTTTTTAAATAGAAATACGAAGATACGAGACGTTACAGTCTCCCTTACTTTAGGAAATTTCGTCCCGAAATTTAATGAAGAGAAAGACCTTGGAGAAAAAGCATTTTGGCTAGAAGAATGATCGTCTAAAATCGAGATTTGCATGTTTGAAATGTGTCGAAAAGTATGAAGTTTTGAGGAACGAAAAGATAGGTTTGTAAAAAGGGTTCGTTTGTCTAAGATGATTCGAGGCATTGAGCATAAGTAAAACGTGCATGTGTGTGTATAGACAAGCGAGTTTAAACAAGTTTGAATAACTCAATGACAATGTATTATAAAATGTGATACCTAAGAAGGAAGCTTTTGTATAAAACGATATATATTTTGATGAAAAGTGTGGCCGCACTATTGGTTGTAAGAAAAAGTTTCGTTGAATTTAATGTCACACCCCGACCCGCAGCGGAAAAGGTGATCGGGGCATGATTGGGTTATCATCAAAGCTCATGACATTTATTATACGTTTCATATTCATTAAATACAATTTAATGGAAATTTACAATAAATATTACAACATGTTCTAACTATCAATCTAAGCTTCTTTGTTCTCTTATAAGGCATTTCCTATGTTTTCCTTGCTTCAACCTGTTCACCTGTATCATGTGTAAAAGGGTTTTTGGATCAACAAAAAGTTGGCGAGTGAATCATATGGAAAATATTTGAACAAGTTTATTTAATTAATTATGAAATGAGTGCACAACCACACATGAGTATAAATAGATGTAAACTTACTCAACAATCATTAGATATTAAATAAAGCACACATGAACAATAATGGAACGTTTAGAGGCACGCGTTGCTCAACTCGTCTCTCACGAGGAACTGATGGGCCTAATGAATGAATTGCATAAACAGGATAATATGAAAGACATAACTACAAACAATATAAACTCAATGATACACACATGAACAATAATGGATTGGTTTTGAGGCACGCGTTGCTCACTCGTCTCCCACGAGGAACTGATGGGCTTAATGAATGAATTTCATATAATTTGACAAAATGAAATACGTAATCACAACAATATAAACAATCTAAGTTCAGATCACGATATGGTATGGCACAAGTTTAAATAAACGAGTTAATTATTTTGTGACACATGACACACCCCAAAACGTGTAATTAAAAAGGGGAGTTGTAAGATTCACTCACAGTGGATGCGTTCGGTTGATGATGTTGAATGCACGCGAAGTGGTTTTAACCACGAGTGAAATTAACCTAGATAAATAGCATTATGGTTCGGTAAGTAAACGGGTTTTATTTATCCATTTTAGTAGGATTGTTGGGTGTATTTTTGTGAGTTCAAGGCTATTTTCTAACCTTAAAAATGTTATTTTTAAGTATTTTTAATTGATTTTTAATTAAAATAAATAATTAAAAATACTTAAAAAAATTTGATTTTTTTTGCTACAGTTGACCGTTGACCGTTGACTTTGACTTTGACCGGTTCGCTTGTATAATTGTGCGCTGAGTGAGGCTCGAACCCGAGACCTCCCGTACGCGTGCACGCAGCTCTACCAACTGAGCTACGTGTCTAACCCGAAATATTTCTGTTTTTAATTATATTTATATATTAATTAGATTAAACCGAAAATCATTTATTTTTAAAAACGATTTAATTGAATCGGACCGGTGCGCTCCACAGGTCTCGAACCCGGGACCTGTGGGTTGAGTTAACACACAGTCCACCGCTGGACTGTGTGTTTAACATGTTATGTAATCCGATTTTTATTATACTTAAATACAAACTAAGTATTTTCATTTCTGACTTACTTAAAAAGATAGATAATTGTCCGAGTCGGTGCAGTAGACCGGACTCGAACTCGTGACGTGTGATTTAAACATACACACAGTCCACCGCTGGACTGTGTGTCTATCTTGGTTATTATTCTGGTTATTAATAAACTTAACATATAACAGTGGTGACCAGTTCGGTTAACAAAAAAAAAGCATTTTTATTAAGGCAGCGTGTGTGGAACAAGATTCGAACTCGAGACGTTAGTGTGTTTATTGTGCACACAGTCCACCGCTGGACTGTGTGTCTAACCCGAGTTATATCTTGATTTTAATTAAACTTATATGTTACTGCAACATCGTCTTCTTCGTTAGATTTTAACCAGAATCGGAAATACGACTGGTTCAATGTTTTAATCGGTTTCTTTAGCGTTTTTTAGTTAATTACAGGTGAGATTAAATAAAAAGAAAGAACGATTTAAGCGTGAGGTATACCGACTGGATTCCTCTGTTTCTCCGGCAGAACTCCGGCGACAGCAACAGGTTCCGGCGTTGTGTGTCTTGCAGCAGCGAGTCTTCAGAAAGCTTACAAAGGATGTGGGTGACTTCGGTATAAGCTCAGGGGGTTCAGTAAGGCTTAGCAGTGGAGGGTTCGGTTTTCCGACGACGAGCAGAAGATTTCCGGCGAGTGAGTTTTCGCCGAGAAAGGGTGCGGTTTTGAGCGAAAATGTTTGCAGAGGTTCGAGGGGGTATTTATAAGGCAGGTTATCGATGAACTTGGTCCGATTTCCGACTTGATTCGTCGGTTATAATTTCTCCGGCGGTTATAGTTGGTGTCGCGGACTCAGGCATCGGTTATAAGCGATGTCCTAGTAAATGTTTTTGTTATAACTGAAGATGTCGTTAAATGTCGCGAGATCGCCGGGATTTCCGACGACTGAACTTTGGGCGCCGGTTTTGAATTCGGAAAGTCATGTTATGAATTAAATGATTCTAACATTTAACAAGAAACATTAGTGGCGCAGTGGTTTAAGTGTTGAATGTTAAGTCTGTTGAACCGTGACCCGGCGACTGACCCGGGTTCGAAACCCGGCAGTGACAATTCATTTTTATTTTCTTATTTTTAACAGTTTTTCAAAAACTAATTATATATTCCCATATAATAATTAATTATGTATCGTTTAAAATTATTTTGGGCATTAAATTCGCAACGAAATTTTTAACTGATTGTTCGGTTAATAAACGGAGCGGGTTTGGTAAAATCCGTTTTTGACGGATGTTACATTTAAAGAGCATTGGCAATCTCAGTTTTGTAGAGAAGTCTTTATCGGTGAAAAAAACGAGGAAGTTAGGTATTTAAAAAAAAGGTTTTGGAGGTAACGGCCAACTAAGTATGTTTGCGCATAAATAAAGAATGGAAATAGTTTTAAAGTGTAAGAAAGTATTTTAGGGTCCGAATGTTTAAACTGATTGATTGCAAACGGGGTTTGTATAAAAGACAAGGATGTCAGGGAATAATGGAGGCATAAGTATGAACGATTGATTTGATAAACGGATATGAGTATAAGAATGACATTCGTATTGAAAGCGATGAGTTAAGAATGGGGTCTCTTGCGGATAATCGGATATCGCGCGCTTAGCAATGCATTTGTGAGTTGTTAAAGTTTGAATCGGGTCTAAATAGGTCTGCAAGACACCGAATTTCTCATGGCACGTTTTACGAAAGTTTGGTAACATGGTGAAAACACTTATATATAGGAAGTACCAGCGGCGTATCCACCATGTTTTGACCATGTTACGTTCATTTCGTTATTCGGTGTCATGTTACGTTCCGTTCCGTGTCTTACCATACACAGTAGTACACCAGCGGCGTATCCACCATGTTTTGACCATGTTACGTTCATTTCGTTATTCGGTGTCATGTTACGTTCCGTTCCGTGTCTTACCATACACAGTAGTACACCTATGATTCTCATGCGCCTATCACTATAATCCCGTGTGCACCCGTGATTATATTGATCGTCACATGATCCGCATAGTTTGTACTAGTTGTGTATGAATCAGGGTATACACAAATTTAAAAAATAAGAATGTGTGCGTATAAGAATGTAGTATATAAGCATGTTTATGTTTTAATAAGTATGAGACCAACGTGAGCGAATCCCCTCGGGTTATGCTCACGTATAGATACGAATGTATGAATTTGAATATGAGCATGAATATGAATGTTAGCATGATTATAAGTATGCATGTGAGTATAAGTATAAGTATGAATGATGACACGTATGAGCATAAATATGAATATGAATATGTGTATAAGTATGAATATCAATAGGTATAAATGACGACGATTGCGTGCATGACATGAATTGAATACAACAAATTTAATCATGTAAAATGATCGAGAAATTTGAGTGTGTAAAAACGAATGATATAAATGATATCGTCGTGCGAAATTTTGACTGAATCATGTGCGAGGATATGCATGTATATTGGTTTGAGCAAAACGTTGAGTTTACCAAATCAAAATAGGTTTAAGTTTGACTTAGAATGTAGAATCTAGTTCGTGAACGTAAAAAGGATATAAAATATTTATTGGTTATGTGTGACGTATTTGGTAAGGAACGGAAATGCCACTCTTGTTTTAGAAGAATTTATATAAGTTGAAAAAATGGTCGGTCCCCATGAAGTTTCCTTACCCGCGTGCTTTGAAATTTTAATGACATATTGGGTGGTATATGAAAAGGTTTCTAAAAATAGTAAGTTTGCATCATTTTAAAAGATCTTGCATTAAAATATGGAATTTCAAATTTGGAGGTTCTCATGAAAACATTGATCCTTAAAAAGAAATTTAGCATAATGAACCTAGTAATCGTCGAAAATAAGTGTTTTAGCAAAATGATTCATTGATTTTGAAAGGATTTTTAGTAAAACGATCTTTATAATATCTATAAGATCTTATAGGCATGTGAGAAAGGTTGGTTTGATTTTGATTGAGAATGAAAGTCTTTAGTATAATGATATAATGTGAGCATGTTTTAGTGATTAGGTTGAGTATGAAGTTCGTGGGCAAGAGATTCATTGGACCGATTAAGTTGATAGGTAGCATTTCGTAAGGTTTTGAAATTCAGGTAATAAAACGTTTTAATGTATGATTAAGAATTTCGTATATGTGAGTTATGTGAAAATAGATTGTATGGTAAGAACTACGTTTGATAAAACAATGCATTTTGGAATAGATATAAGTAGGGATTTTGACGAATGATAAACGATTTAGGTGTAAAACGTGATCGTGTTTGCATAATAAAGTATTTTGAAGGAAATTTGGTAACGATCACCTAGGTAAGGGAATCACCCCTAACTCATTGGTGAGGTTGTTTTAAGAAAGGAAAGAGCGGAGTTAATCGTCAAGGTAAGGAAATTACTCCTATCTCGATGAAATGTCTCCATTTTTGGGTTACAAGAAACGTAATTCTAGTTGGTGACATTTTTGAAATCATGCATGTGAATGACGTATAGATGTATGAAAAAGTTTAGTATGACTTGCGTAGAAAGTTAAGATAATTTGAAATTTGAAAAGAAGAGGTAACAAGTATAAGAATTTCACAAATAGATTGAAATAGCATAAAGAGAGGCTCATAAAGTATTAGACTGTTTCGAGTTAGGGAACATGCTATGGCCTAATAGGTAAAATACTCTCGTCGAGAAGCGATTAACGGTATTTTACCCTTCCAGTTACAACATGTCCCTAGTCGATCGAAAATTCGAGACTTTGGCGAGATTGAAAATCGAGGAACGGGACTAGTTGACAAGGTGCGGGTTTCACCCCTAACTTGACAACATCATACCCTAAGTGTGGTTTGCTTCTTACTAACGAGGAGCATATTCCGACTCGTTGGTAAGGGTCCACTTAGAGTTTGAATTGGAAATTTTCCATCAAGGTGTGGATTTCACTCCTAACTTGATGGCATAATTTCGTGCAAAAGAATAAGAATAGCGGATTGAGAGTCGTTCACCAAATTGTGGGTTTCACGCCTATTTTAGTGAACTCTGCTCGTTTGTATTACGAGTGTCTTTGTAACATCCGTCAAAAACGGATTTACCAAACCCGCTCCGTTTATCAACCGAACAGTCAGTCAAAATTTCGTTGCGAATTAAATGCCCAAAATATTTTTAAACGATCCGTAATCAATTATTATACGGGAATATATATTTAGTTTTTGAAAAACTGTCAAAAATCGCAAAATAAAAATGAAATGTTTCTGCCGGGTTTCGAACCCGGGTCTGTACCGAATCAGCTAAGCATCTTATCTTCACACACACAAACCACTGCGCCGCTTGTTCTGTTTGTTATATATTCCAAACATTTAATTGATATAATAACATTTCGAATTCAAAATCGGCGCCCAAACGATTCAGTCGTCGGAATCCCGGAAATCTCGCGAGTTTTAACACCAATTTACGTTATAACGTAAACCTTTAATCACATATCGGTTATAACCGATGTTTAAAGTCCGCGACCAAATTCATAACCGCCGGAAAAATTTAAATAACGAACACAGTCGGAATTCAGACCAAGTGCATTGACGATTTGTCCTATAAATTGACCCACAACCGACGACAAACACTTTCGCTCAAAAATCACACCTTTTCTCGGCGTAATTCCACTCGCCGGAATAAACCTGTTCGTCGCCGGAAAACCGGTTTCCCCATTGCCGAGCTTTTCTGAACCTCTGAAGCTTATACCGGAGATACCCATACTCTTTCCAAGTTTTTCGGAGACTTGCTGCTGCAAGACACCAGACGCCGGAGTTGTTTTCTGTCGCCGGAGTTCTGCCGGAAAACAGAGGAAAGCGAGTCGGTATACCTCACGCTTATTTTCTTTTCTTTTTACTTCTATCTTACCAGTAATTAACCTAAAACATCAATGAAACTTGAATAAAAACTCGAACCAGTCAGACCCGATTTCTGGTTCAACATTGACGAAGAAGACGACGCACTTTCGTTAACATATAAGTATAATATAATTCAAGAAATTAATCGGGTTAGACACACAGTCCAGCGGTGGACTGTGTGCACATAAAACGCTAACGTCTCAAGTTCGAATCCCGGCTCGTACACGCTGCCTTAATAAAAATCAAGTTTTTATTTAACTGAACCGGATCGCCACAGATATATGTTAAATATATTGTTAACCGGAATAATAACCAAGTTAGACACACAGTCCAGCGGTGGACTGTGTGTTTGATTATATCGCTGGTCACGAGTTCGAGTCCGGTCTTCAGCACCGACTCGGACAATTATCTTCTCTTTTTAATTAAGGCAGAAAAGGAAATAAATAATTAGTATTTAAGTATAATAAAAATCGAATGTTATAACATGTTGAACACACAGTCCAGCGGTGGACTGTGTGTTAGATTAAACCACAGGTCCCGAGTTCGAGACCTGTGGAGTGCAAAACCGGTCCGCTTAAACTGCTTTTAAAATAAAATGATTTTCTGTTAATTTTAATTAATGTATATATGAAATTAAAATCGGATATATAACGGGTTAGACACGTAGCTCAGTTGGTAGAGCTGCGTGCACGCGTACGGGAGGTCTCGGGTTCGAGCCTCACCGAGCGCACAACAATATGCCTCAAAACCGGTCAACGACCAGTCAAAGTCAACAGGTCAATGTCACTGTAGCAGAAAAAAAAATAAAATATTTTTATTATTTTTATTTAATTATTTTAATTAAAAATCAATTATAAATACTTAAAAATAACATTTTTTTTAGATTAGAAAATAGCCTCAAACTCACAAAAATACACCCAACAATCCTACTAAAATAGTTTAATAAAATCCGTTTACTTACCAAACCATAATGCGATTTATCTAGGTTAAATCTCACTCGTGGTTAAAACCACTTCGCGTGCATTCAACGTCATCAACCGAACGCACCCACTGTGAGTGAATCTTACAATTCCCCCTTTTAAATTACACGTTTTGGGGTGTGTCATGTGTTATGAATTAATTAATTTATTTATTTAAACTTGTGCCATACCACATCATGACTTGAACTTAGATTGATTTATTGTGGTGATTTATTTATATTTCGTTGGTCAAATTACATGAAACTCATACATTAAGCCCATCAGTTCCTCGTGGGAAACGAGTAGAACATCGCGTGCTTCAATTCAAATTCATTATTGTTCATGTGTGTTTTCATTGAGTTTATATTGTTTGTAGTTGTGTTATTCATATTATCATGTTTATGCAATTCATTCATCAGGCCCCTCAGTTCCTCGTGAGAGACGAGTTGAGCATCGCGTGCCTTTAATTGTTTCCATTATTATTCATGAGTGTTTCATTTAACATCTTATGATTGTTGATCAAGTTACATCTAATTTTACTCATGTTTGGTTGTGCACATATTTCATAATCAATTTAAATAAATTGTTCAAATGTTTTCCATAGGATTCACTCGCCAACATTATGTTGATCCAAAAAACCTTTTTACACATGATACAGGTGAACAGGTTGAAGCAAGGAAAACATAGGATATGCCTTAGAAGAGAACAAAGAAGTTTAAATTGTAGTTAGATCATGTTGTAGCAATCATTGTAAATTTCCATTTAAATTGTATTAATGAATATGAAACGTTTAATAAATGTCATGAGCTTTGATGATAACCCAATCATGCCCCGATCACCTTATCCGCTGCGGGTCGGGGTGTGACAGATTGGTATCAGAGCCATGACTATAGGGATATAGGATAGGTTATTAGACCCTTAGAGCCTATACTATAGTCTGCCTAAATTTTAAATTGATTAGGTGGTTACATACAAACTTGTGATATTTATTTGTTTCATATTTGTTTACATTTCAGTCAAACATACATGCTCATATACATGTTCATTATACATATTCATTATACATATATCGATGTTCATGTATTCAATTTATTTTCATATTCTCATTATCCAAAGATTTTATGCAATTTTCAATTCTCATCAAAGTAAGTTCTGCGACGGGCATGTAGTAACTGGAAGGGTACAAGTACCGGTAGTCGGAACGTCCTGTCTAGGCTGGCATTCGTATAAATCCAATATAACGGACCAGTTTGCCTACCTGGGGACCAACGATGAGAGTACGAAGGACCTATTAGGCCAAAGCATGCCACACCAAACGTCGTTCGAACTAACCCTACTTTGAGGTGTCATCGTGTCTACACCTGGACACATTCCGAACATCACACGTTGTATACATATTTCTCGATTTTCCCGGGTTTTTGTGTACGCAACCAGGCAGAAACCGTGCGAACCATATGAAAAACCGGTATTCATGGGGGCCCACATGATTACATAAGGTAAAGTATGGCGGCATGACGGGCCTAACAGCGAGCAAAGCCCAAGACATCCTATGGATGTAGTATTTTTGTATAATTATTTTATAAATGATCATTCTTGAATGCGACCCATGATCCCAAAAGCATCCAACTCATACTCTTGTCATGTATTCATTGTAGATGTCTTCTAACCTCGCCCGTAGGAAGACGAGAGCAAGAAAAGCCCGCGATCGCATGGCTGCCTTAATCGCTCAACAAATGGCTGCCGTAATACCCAACATTGTAATCCAAGTTCAACAAGCACTTACCAATAATCCTGTCAATCAAGCAAGCCAAAACATTTTCAACTCTTCCCCAAACACCACTAAATGCACCTACAAGCATTTCAAATCATGCGACCCTCCGAAATATAAAGGGACTGAAGGTGTCACCGCACTCCTCCATTGGTTTGAAGAAATGGATAATACTTTTCTAAATTGCGATTGCCCTGATGATCGCAAAGTGCGTTATGCTACCGGTCGACTATATGGGATAGCACTTACTTGGTGGAATACAGAGAAGACCAAACGAGGTGTTGAAGATGCTATGTCCTTAACTTGGAACGAATTGAAGGAAATCATGACCAGACGATTTTGCCCAAGGAGTGAAATCAAGAAGTTAGAAGATGAATTTTACTCATTGAAGCAAATGGAAGGAGACCACACCACCTACAACAAAAGGTTCCTCGAATTACATCAAATGGTTCCCAACATGTTTACTCCCCTCTACCGTTTGATCGAGCACTACATTCGTGGTCTTCCGTCAAAGTTTCAAGACCCTGTGATAAGTACCAAGCCTGCAACTTTGGAAGCAGCAATGGAGCTAGCAATAGAGCTCACCGAGAACCGAATCCGAAACAAAGACTTCGAGGAGGAGAAGAAGAAGGATAAAGAATCGACTGAAACCTCCGACTCCACCCAAACCGAATCCCCTTCTCAACCCAACCCTAAGAGAAGAAGAGTCGGGCGACTTTTCGCTGCTACCCAACGAAATCAACCCGTTTTTCATGCTATACCCATCCGAGCTGTCCCAATCACCCAAGTGGCACCCAACTCAGCTTACCCAAATAAGAAACCATATCTCGGACCTCACCCTCGATGCAACAACTGTTTTTATCACCATCCCCTTACTTTACCTTGCTGGCTATGTACAACTTGTGGACGTTATGGTCATTTGAGCAATGTTTGTCGCACCTTTCAAGACCAAACCTTTTCCCCTACTCAAAACATGGCCCAAACTCATCACCAACCCCAACACCCCATGTTCCCATATGCTCGAGCTTGCTTCAATTGTGGCGACCCTACCCACCTTAGAAACACATGCCCTCAATTGGTTAATGTTATCAACACTCAAGCCCAATCAAACCCAGTTAACCAAGTAAACCAAGAAAACCCAACCACTATGCCACCAGCAAGAGGAAGAGTCTTCAATATCAACGCCAACCCTGTCGAAGATAATGACGGCCCTGATGAAGATACTCAGCTAGTCCTCTTCGCCGAAGATCCAGATTCAACTTCTATTGTTTAGTCTTATGTTTTTCTTTATCACATGTGTAGACTGTTAGAGAAATTATTGGATATTATATATTATATATTGTTTTCGGTATATGCTTTTGCCGAGGCCGTGGCTCCCCATCCATCGAGGTTGAGTTGGATCCCCATTTTATTATGTGGTTGATCTTGGCGTGCCCGCACGATCGGCTCCGTTTGTTTGAGCCTTGATCGGTTACGTAATTTTACATTTCAATACATGCAATACGCTCGGCTCCGTTTGATTGAGCCTTGAGTGCACAGATTTATTCACATTTCCAGTTCATGCAATACGCTCGGCTCCGTTTGATTGAGCCTTGA
This sequence comes from Scalesia atractyloides, assembly GCA_947069175.1. Classification (NCBI taxonomy): domain Eukaryota; kingdom Viridiplantae; phylum Streptophyta; class Magnoliopsida; order Asterales; family Asteraceae; genus Scalesia; species Scalesia atractyloides. The sequence continues at coordinate 5,827,285 of CAMTDV010000006.1, read as the reverse complement.
GTGCACAGATTTATTCACATTTCCAGTTCATGCAATACGCTCGGCTCCGTTTGATTGAGCCTTGAGTGCACAGATTTATTCACATTTCCAGTTCATGCAATACGCTCGGCTCCGTTTGATTGAGCCTTGAGTGCAAAGATTTATTCACATTTCCAGTTCATGCAATACGTTCGGCTCCGTTTGATTGAGCCTTGAGCGCACATACAATTTCATTATCAGTATCTTGTGGTTGTGGTGTTTGTAGTAGAGTCGCATCGAACTAACCATAACTTTCGGATAAAGTCAACGAAAATTTGACAAGGGTATGGTGGATACGCCGATGGTACTTCCTATATATAAGTATTCTTGTCAAATGATCGGAGGCATTATCAGGCGGTTATGAGAGGTTCCATGCATAGGCTGATTGTGTGATGGTTGTTTAAATTAAGTTGTTCAATTTCAGTACATTCAATACGTTCGGCTCCGTTTGATTGAGCCTTGAGCGCACATACAATTTCATTCAATACGTTCGGCTCCGTTTGATTGAGCCTTGAGCGCACAGACAATTTCATTATCAGTATCATGTGGTTGTGGTGTTTGTAGTAGAGTCGCATCGAACTAACCATAACTTGCGGATAAAGTCAATGAAAATTTGACAAGGATATGGTGGATACGCCGATGGTACTTCCTATATATAAGTATTCTTGTCAAATGATCGGAGGCATTATCAGACGGTTATGAGAGGTTCCATGCATAGGCTGTTTGTGTGGTTAAGTTATTCATATTCAGTACATGCAATACGCTCGGCTCCGTTTGATTGAGCCTTGAGCACACAATTTCAATTTCAGTACATTCAATATGTTCGGCTCCGTTTGATTGAGCCTTGAGCACACAATTTCAATTTCAGTACATTCAGTATGTTCGGCTCCGTTTGATTGAGCCTTGAGCACACAATTTCATTTTCAGTACATGCAAAACGATCGGCTCCGTTCGATTGAGCCTTGATCGCACAGATATATTTCATTTCAGTAATTTATGTTTGTTGTATTGATTGTAGAGTTATAGGACTAATCATAATTCACTGTTAAAACCAATGAAAATTTGACAAGAATATGGTGGATACGCCGCTGGTACTTCCTATATATAAGTATTCTTGTCAAAGGATCAGAGGCATTAACGGATGGTTATGGGAAGTTCTATGTAGGATTTATTAGTTTCTTGGTAACCAATCATAACTTGTGGATAAAACTAATGAAAATTTGGCAAGAATATGGTGGATACGCCGCTGGTACTTCCTATATATAAGTATTCTTGCCAAAGGATCAGAGGCATTATCAGGCGGTTATGAGAAGTTCCATGTAGGATTTAGTATTGCCTTGGTTGGAATTTGTGTTACATTTATATCATCACGTTATTTAAAGGGATTGGATTGTGTTACATTTCTACATAAATTAACCTCTCCATCATAACAAACGAGAGAGGAACTTCCATCATTCAAACATATATGTTATCAGAATGTGGATTCAAATATTTGCTATTGTGTTTATTCATGTTCAAATATTCGCTGATGTGTCTATTCATGTTCGAATCTTTGCTGTTGTGTTTATTCATGTTCAAATATTTGCTGATGTGTTCATTCATGTTCGAATATTTGCTGTTATGTTTATTCATGTTCAAATATTTGCTGATGTGTTCATTCATGTTTGGATATCAGCTGTTGTGTTTTTATTTATGTTCCATGTAGATTGTAGTGTTAGAAGTTTTGCCTTAGGATATAACCATATTTTTCCCAAACGTATCTTAACACATATGCATGATATCATTTTAGCAAATCATTTCTGCTTACCAATATTCATACAGTAGGCAACAAAAAGCGATTCCTGAATAGGGTACATAACCCTTACAAGGAACGTTACCGCCTCGAACAAAAACTTAAACCTTTATTTTTCTAAGCATACAACTGTCAAACAAAACGTCATCATTCTTATAGTCAAAATATATCATTATTTAAATTTCGGGACGAAATTTCTAAAAAGCAGGGGATACTGTAACATCCGTCAAAAACGGATTTACCAAACCCGCTCCGTTTATCAACCGAACAGTCAGTCAAAATTTTCGTTGCGAATTAAATGCCCAAAATATTTTTAAACGATCCGTAATCAATTATTATACGGGAATATATATTTAGTTTTTGAAAAACTGTCAAAAATCGCAAAATAAAAATGAAATGTTTCTGCCGGGTTTCGAACCCAGGTCTGTACCGAATCAGCTAAGCATCTTATCTTCACACACACAAACCACTGCGCCGCTTGTTCTGTTTGTTATATATTCCAAACATTTAATTGATATAATAACATTTCGAATTCAAAATCGGCGCCCAAACGATTCAGTCGTCGGAATCCCGGAAATCTCGCGAGTTTTAACACCAATTTACGTTATAACGTAAACCTTTAATCACATATCGGTTATAACCGATGTTTAAAGTCCGCGACCAAATTCATAACCGCCGGAAAAATTTAAATAACGAACACAGTCGGAATTCAGACCAAGTGCATTGACGATTTGTCCTATAAATTGACCCACAACCGACGACAAACACTTTCGCTCAAAAATCACACCTTTTCTCGGCGTAATTCCACTCGCCGGAATAAACCTGTTCGTCGCCGGAAAACCGGTTTCCCCATTGCCGAGCTTTTCTGAACCTCTGAAGCTTATACCGGAGATACCCATACTCTTTCCAAGTTTTTCGGAGACTTGCTGCTGCAAGACACCAGACGCCGGAGTTGTTTTCTGTCGCCGGAGTTCTGCCGGAAAACAGAGGAAAGCGAGTCGGTATACCTCACGCTTATTTTCTTTTCTTTTTACTTCTATCTTACCAGTAATTAACCTAAAACATCAATGAAACTTGAATAAAAACTCGAACCAGTCAGACCCGATTTCTGGTTCAACATTGACGAAGAAGACGACGCACTTTCGTTAACATATAAGTATAATATAATTCAAGAAATTAATCGGGTTAGACACACAGTCCAGCGGTGGACTGTGTGCACATAAAACGCTAACGTCTCAAGTTCGAATCCCGGCTCGTACACGCTGCCTTAATAAAAATCAAGTTTTTATTTAACTGAACCGGATCGCCACAGATATATGTTAAATATATTGTTAACCGGAATAATAACCAAGTTAGACACACAGTCCAGCGGTGGACTGTGTGTTTGATTATATCGCTGGTCACGAGTTCGAGTCCGGTCTTCAGCACCGACTCGGACAATTATCTTCTCTTTTTAATTAAGGCAGAAAAGGAAATAAATAATTAGTATTTAAGTATAATAAAAATCGAATGTTATAACATGTTGAACACACAGTCCAGCGGTGGACTGTGTGTTTGATTATATCGCTGGTCACGAGTTCGAGTCCGGTCTTCAGCACCGACTCGGACAATTATCTTCTCTTTTTAATTAAGGCAGAAAAGGAAATAAATAATTAGTATTTAAGTATAATAAAAATCGAATGTTATAACATGTTGAACACACAGTCCAGCGGTGGACTGTGTGTTAGATTAAACCACAGGTCCCGAGTTCGAGACCTGTGGAGTGCAAAACCGGTCCGCTTAAACTGCTTTTAAAATAAAATGATTTTCTGTTAATTTTAATTAATGTATATATGAAATTAAAATCGGATATATAACGGGTTAGACACGTAGCTCAGTTGGTAGAGCTGCGTGCACGCGTACGGGAGGTCTCGGGTTCGAGCCTCACCGAGCGCACAACAATATGCCTCAAAACCGGTCAACGACCAGTCAAAGTCAACAGGTCAATGTCACTGTAGCAGAAAAAAAAATAAAATATTTTTATTATTTTTATTTAATTATTTTAATTAAAAATCAATTATAAATACTTAAAAATAACATTTTTTTTAGATTAGAAAATAGCCTCAAACTCACAAAAATACACCCAACAATCCTACTAAAATAGTTTAATAAAATCCGTTTACTTACCAAACCATAATGCGATTTATCTAGGTTAAATCTCACTCGTGGTTAAAACCACTTCGCGTGCATTCAACGTCATCAACCGAACGCACCCACTGTGAGTGAATCTTACAATTCCCCCTTTTAAATTACACGTTTTGGGGTGTGTCATGTGTTATGAATTAATTAATTTATTTATTTAAACTTGTGCCATACCACATCATGACTTGAACTTAGATTGATTTATTGTGGTGATTTATTTATATTTCGTTGGTCAAATTACATGAAACTCATACATTAAGCCCATCAGTTCCTCGTGGGAAACGAGTAGAACATCGCGTGCTTCAATTCAAATTCATTATTGTTCGTGTGTGTTTTCATTGAGTTTATATTGTTTGTAGTTGTGTTATTCATATTATCATGTTTATGCAATTCATTCATCAGGCCCCTCAGTTCCTCGTGAGAGACGAGTTGAGCATCGCGTGCCTTTAATTGTTTCCATTATTATTCATGAGTGTTTCATTTAACATCTTATGATTGTTGATCAAGTTACATCTAATTTTACTCATGTTTGGTTGTGCACATATTTCATAATCAATTTAAATAAATTGTTCAAATGTTTTCCATAGGATTCACTCGCCAACATTATGTTGATCCAAAAAACCTTTTTACACATGATACAGGTGAACAGGTTGAAGCAAGGAAAACATAGGATATGCCTTAGAAGAGAACAAAGAAGTTTAAATTGTAGTTAGATCATGTTGTAGCAATCATTGTAAATTTCCATTTAAATTGTATTAATGAATATGAAACGTTTAATAAATGTCATGAGCTTTGATGATAACCCAATCATGCCCCGATCACCTTATCCGCTGCGGGTCGGGGTGTGACAGATTGGTATCAGAGCCATGACTATAGGGATATAGGATAGGTTATTAGACCCTTAGAGCCTATACTATAGTCTGCCTAAATTTTAAATTGATTAGGTGGTTACATACAAACTTGTGATATTTATTTGTTTCATATTTGTTTACATTTCAGTCAAACATACATGCTCATATACATGTTCATTATACATATTCATTATACATATATCGATGTTCATGTATTCAATTTATTTTCATATTCTCATTATCCAAAGATTTTATGCAATTTTCAATTCTCATCAAAGTAAGTTCTGCGACGGGCATGTAGTAACTGGAAGGGTACAAGTACCGGTAGTCGGAACGTCCTGTCTAGGCTGGCATTCGTATAAATCCAATATAACGGACCAGTTTGCCTACCTGGGGACCAACGATGAGAGTACGAAGGACCTATTAGGCCAAAGCATGCCACACCAAACGTCGTTCGAACTAACCCTACTTTGAGGTGTCATCGTGTCTACACCTGGACACATTCCGAACATCACACGTTGTATACATATTTCTCGATTTTCCCGGGTTTTTGTGTACGCAACCAGGCAGAAACCGTGCGAACCATATGAAAAACCGGTATTCATGGGGGCCCACATGATTACATAAGGTAAAGTATGGCGGCATGACGGGCCTAACAGCGAGCAAAGCCCAAGACATCCTATGGATGTAGTATTTTTGTATAATTATTTTATAAATGATCATTCTTGAATGCGACCCATGATCCCAAAAGCATCCAACTCATACTCTTGTCATGTATTCATTGTAGATGTCTTCTAACCTCGCCCGTAGGAAGACGAGAGCAAGAAAAGCCCGCGATCGCATGGCTGCCTTAATCGCTCAACAAATGGCTGCCGTAATACCCAACATTGTAATCCAAGTTCAACAAGCACTTACCAATAATCCTGTCAATCAAGCAAGCCAAAACATTTTCAACTCTTCCCCAAACACCACTAAATGCACCTACAAGCATTTCAAATCATGCGACCCTCCGAAATATAAAGGGACTGAAGGTGTCACCGCACTCCTCCATTGGTTTGAAGAAATGGATAATACTTTTCTAAATTGCGATTGCCCTGATGATCGCAAAGTGCGTTATGCTACCGGTCGACTATATGGGATAGCACTTACTTGGTGGAATACAGAGAAGACCAAACGAGGTGTTGAAGATGCTATGTCCTTAACTTGGAACGAATTGAAGGAAATCATGACCAGACGATTTTGCCCAAGGAGTGAAATCAAGAAGTTAGAAGATGAATTTTACTCATTGAAGCAAATGGAAGGAGACCACACCACCTACAACAAAAGGTTCCTCGAATTACATCAAATGGTTCCCAACATGTTTACTCCCCTCTACCGTTTGATCGAGCACTACATTCGTGGTCTTCCGTCAAAGTTTCAAGACCCTGTGATAAGTACCAAGCCTGCAACTTTGGAAGCAGCAATGGAGCTAGCAATAGAGCTCACCGAGAACCGAATCCGAAACAAAGACTTCGAGGAGGAGAAGAAGAAGGATAAAGAATCGACTGAAACCTCCGACTCCACCCAAACCGAATCCCCTTCTCAACCCAACCCTAAGAGAAGAAGAGTCGGGCGACTTTTCGCTGCTACCCAACGAAATCAACCCGTTTTTCATGCTATACCCATCCGAGCTGTCCCAATCACCCAAGTGGCACCCAACTCAGCTTACCCAAATAAGAAACCATATCTCGGACCTCACCCTCGATGCAACAACTGTTTTTATCACCATCCCCTTACTTTACCTTGCTGGCTATGTACAACTTGTGGACGTTATGGTCATTTGAGCAATGTTTGTCGCACCTTTCAAGACTAAACCTTTTCCCCTACTCAAAACATGGCCCAAACTCATCACCAACCCCAACACCCCATGTTCCCATATGCTCGAGCTTGCTTCAATTGTGGCGACCCTACCCACCTTAGAAACACATGCCCTCAATTGGTTAATGTTATCAACACTCAAGCCCAATCAAACCCAGTTAACCAAGTAAACCAAGAAAACCCAACCACTATGCCACCAGCAAGAGGAAGAGTCTTCAATATCAACGCCAACCCTGTCGAAGATAATGACGGCCCTGATGAAGATACTCAGCTAGTCCTCTTCGCCGAAGATCCAGATTCAACTTCTATTGTTTAGTCTTATGTTTTTCTTTATCACATGTGTAGACTGTTAGAGAAATTATTGGATATTATATATTATATATTGTTTTTGGTATATGCTTTTGCCGAGGCCGTGGCTCCCCATCCATCGAGGTTGAGTTGGATCCCCATTTTATTATGTGGTTGATCTTGGCGTGCCCGCACGATCGGCTCCGTTTGTTTGAGCCTTGATCGGTTACGTAATTTTACATTTCAATACATGCAATACGCTCGGCTCCGTTTGATTGAGCCTTGAGTGCACAGATTTATTCACATTTCCAGTTCATGCAATACGCTCGGCTCCGTTTGATTGAGCCTTGAGTGCACAGATTTATTCACATTTCCAGTTCATGCAATACGCTCGGCTCCGTTTGATTGAGCCTTGAGTGCACAGATTTATTCACATTTCCAGTTCATGCAATACGCTCGGCTCCGTTTGATTGAGCCTTGAGTGCAAAGATTTATTCACATTTCCAGTTCATGCAATACGTTCGGCTCCGTTTGATTGAGCCTTGAGCGCACATACAATTTCATTATCAGTATCTTGTGGTTGTGGTGTTTGTAGTAGAGTCGCATCGAACTAACCATAACTTTCGGATAAAGTCAACGAAAATTTGACAAGGGTATGGTGGATACGCCGATGGTACTTCCTATATATAAGTATTCTTGTCAAATGATCGGAGGCATTATCAGGCGGTTATGAGAGGTTCCATGCATAGGCTGATTGTGTGATGGTTGTTTAAATTAAGTTGTTCAATTTCAGTACATTCAATACGTTCGGCTCCGTTTGATTGAGCCTTGAGCGCACATACAATTTCATTCAATACGTTCGGCTCCGTTTGATTGAGCCTTGAGCGCACAGACAATTTCATTATCAGTATCATGTGGTTGTGGTGTTTGTAGTAGAGTCGCATCGAACTAACCATAACTTGCGGATAAAGTCAATGAAAATTTGACAAGGATATGGTGGATACGCCGATGGTACTTCCTATATATAAGTATTCTTGTCAAATGATCGGAGGCATTATCAGACGGTTATGAGAGGTTCCATGCATAGGCTGTTTGTGTGGTTAAGTTATTCATATTCAGTACATGCAATACGCTCGGCTCCGTTTGATTGAGCCTTGAGCACACAATTTCAATTTCAGTACATTCAATATGTTCGGCTCCGTTTGATTGAGCCTTGAGCACACAATTTCAATTTCAGTACATTCAGTATGTTCGGCTCCGTTTGATTGAGCCTTGAGCACACAATTTCATTTTCAGTACATGCAAAACGATCGGCTCCGTTCGATTGAGCCTTGATCGCACAGATATATTTCATTTCAGTAATTTATGTTTGTTGTATTGATTGTAGAGTTATAGGACTAATCATAATTCACTGTTAAAACCAATGAAAATTTGACAAGAATATGGTGGATACGCCGCTGGTACTTCCTATATATAAGTATTCTTGTCAAAGGATCAGAGGCATTAACGGATGGTTATGGGAAGTTCTATGTAGGATTTATTAGTTTCTTGGTAACCAATCATAACTTGTGGATAAAACTAATGAAAATTTGGCAAGAATATGGTGGATACGCCGCTGGTACTTCCTATATATAAGTATTCTTGCCAAAGGATCAGAGGCATTATCAGGCGGTTATGAGAAGTTCCATGTAGGATTTAGTATTGCCTTGGTTGGAATTTGTGTTACATTTATATCATCACGTTATTTAAAGGGATTGGATTGTGTTACATTTCTACATAAATTAACCTCTCCATCATAACAAACGAGAGAGGAACTTCCATCATTCAAACATATATGTTATCAGAATGTGGATTCAAATATTTGCTATTGTGTTTATTCATGTTCAAATATTCGCTGATGTGTCTATTCATGTTCGAATCTTTGCTGTTGTGTTTATTCATGTTCAAATATTTGCTGATGTGTTCATTCATGTTCGAATATTTGCTGTTATGTTTATTCATGTTCAAATATTTGCTGATGTGTTCATTCATGTTTGGATATCAGCTGTTGTGTTTTTATTTATGTTCCATGTAGATTGTAGTGTTAGAAGTTTTGCCTTAGGATATAACCATATTTTTCCCAAACGTATCTTAACACATATGCATGATATCATTTTAGCAAATCATTTCTGCTTACCAATATTCATACAGTAGGCAACAAAAAGCGATTCCTGAATAGGGTACATAACCCTTACAAGGAACGTTACCGCCTCGAACAAAAACTTAAACCTTTATTTTTCTAAGCATACAACTGTCAAACAAAACGTCATCATTCTTATAGTCAAAATATATCATTATTTAAATTTCGGGACGAAATTTCTAAAAAGCAGGGGATACTGTAACATCCGTCAAAAACGGATTTACCAAACCCGCTCCGTTTATCAACCGAACAGTCAGTCAAAATTTTCGTTGCGAATTAAATGCCCAAAATATTTTTAAACGATCCGTAATCAATTATTATACGGGAATATATATTTAGTTTTTGAAAAACTGTCAAAAATCGCAAAATAAAAATGAAATGTTTCTGCCGGGTTTCGAACCCAGGTCTGTACCGAATCAGCTAAGCATCTTATCTTCACACACACAAACCACTGCGCCGCTTGTTCTGTTTGTTATATATTCCAAACATTTAATTGATATAATAACATTTCGAATTCAAAATCGGCGCCCAAACGATTCAGTCGTCGGAATCCCGGAAATCTCGCGAGTTTTAACACCAATTTACGTTATAACGTAAACCTTTAATCACATATCGGTTATAACCGATGTTTAAAGTCCGCGACCAAATTCATAACCGCCGGAAAAATTTAAATAACGAACACAGTCGGAATTCAGACCAAGTGCATTGACGATTTGTCCTATAAATTGACCCACAACCGACGACAAACACTTTCGCTCAAAAATCACACCTTTTCTCGGCGTAATTCCACTCGCCGGAATAAACCTGTTCGTCGCCGGAAAACCGGTTTCCCCATTGCCGAGCTTTTCTGAACCTCTGAAGCTTATACCGGAGATACCCATACTCTTTCCAAGTTTTTCGGAGACTTGCTGCTGCAAGACACCAGACGCCGGAGTTGTTTTCTGTCGCCGGAGTTCTGCCGGAAAACAGAGGAAAGCGAGTCGGTATACCTCACGCTTATTTTCTTTTCTTTTTACTTCTATCTTACCAGTAATTAACCTAAAACATCAATGAAACTTGAATAAAAACTCGAACCAGTCAGACCCGATTTCTGGTTCAACATTGACGAAGAAGACGACGCACTTTCGTTAACATATAAGTATAATATAATTCAAGAAATTAATCGGGTTAGACACACAGTCCAGCGGTGGACTGTGTGCACATAAAACGCTAACGTCTCAAGTTCGAATCCCGGCTCGTACACGCTGCCTTAATAAAAATCAAGTTTTTATTTAACTGAACCGGATCGCCACAGATATATGTTAAATATATTGTTAACCGGAATAATAACCAAGTTAGACACACAGTCCAGCGGTGGACTGTGTGTTTGATTATATCGCTGGTCACGAGTTCGAGTCCGGTCTTCAGCACCGACTCGGACAATTATCTTCTCTTTTTAATTAAGGCAGAAAAGGAAATAAATAATTAGTATTTAAGTATAATAAAAATCGAATGTTATAACATGTTGAACACACAGTCCAGCGGTGGACTGTGTGTTTGATTATATCGCTGGTCACGAGTTCGAGTCCGGTCTTCAGCACCGACTCGGACAATTATCTTCTCTTTTTAATTAAGGCAGAAAAGGAAATAAATAATTAGTATTTAAGTATAATAAAAATCGAATGTTATAACATGTTGAACACACAGTCCAGCGGTGGACTGTGTGTTAGATTAAACCACAGGTCCCGAGTTCGAGACCTGTGGAGTGCAAAACCGGTCCGCTTAAACTGCTTTTAAAATAAAATGATTTTCTGTTAATTTTAATTAATGTATATATGAAATTAAAATCGGATATATAACGGGTTAGACACGTAGCTCAGTTGGTAGAGCTGCGTGCACGCGTACGGGAGGTCTCGGGTTCGAGCCTCACCGAGCGCACAACAATATGCCTCAAAACCGGTCAACGACCAGTCAAAGTCAACAGGTCAATGTCACTGTAGCAGAAAAAAAAATAAAATATTTTTATTATTTTTATTTAATTATTTTAATTAAAAATCAATTATAAATACTTAAAAATAACATTTTTTTTAGATTAGAAAATAGCCTCAAACTCACAAAAATACACCCAACAATCCTACTAAAATAGTTTAATAAAATCCGTTTACTTACCAAACCATAATGCGATTTATCTAGGTTAAATCTCACTCGTGGTTAAAACCACTTCGCGTGCATTCAACGTCATCAACCGAACGCACCCACTGTGAGTGAATCTTACAATTCCCCCTTTTAAATTACACGTTTTGGGGTGTGTCATGTGTTATGAATTAATTAATTTATTTATTTAAACTTGTGCCATACCACATCATGACTTGAACTTAGATTGATTTATTGTGGTGATTTATTTATATTTCGTTGGTCAAATTACATGAAACTCATACATTAAGCCCATCAGTTCCTCGTGGGAAACGAGTAGAACATCGCGTGCTTCAATTCAAATTCATTATTGTTCATGTGTGTTTTCATTGAGTTTATATTGTTTGTAGTTGTGTTATTCATATTATCATGTTTATGCAATTCATTCATCAGGCCCCTCAGTTCCTCGTGAGAGACGAGTTGAGCATCGCGTGCCTTTAATTGTTTCCATTATTATTCATGAGTGTTTCATTTAACATCTTATGATTGTTGATCAAGTTACATCTAATTTTACTCATGTTTGGTTGTGCACATATTTCATAATCAATTTAAATAAATTGTTCAAATGTTTTCCATAGGATTCACTCGCCAACATTATGTTGATCCAAAAAACCTTTTTACACATGATACAGGTGAACAGGTTGAAGCAAGGAAAACATAGGATATGCCTTAGAAGAGAACAAAGAAGTTTAAATTGTAGTTAGATCATGTTGTAGCAATCATTGTAAATTTCCATTTAAATTGTATTAATGAATATGAAACGTTTAATAAATGTCATGAGCTTTGATGATAACCCAATCATGCCCCGATCACCTTATCCGCTGCGGGTCGGGGTGTGACAGATTGGTATCAGAGCCATGACTATAGGGATATAGGATAGGTTATTAGACCCTTAGAGCCTATACTATAGTCTGCCTAAATTTTAAATTGATTAGGTGGTTACATACAAACTTGTGATATTTATTTGTTTCATATTTGTTTACATTTCAGTCAAACATACATGCTCATATACATGTTCATTATACATATTCATTATACATATATCGATGTTCATGTATTCAATTTATTTTCATATTCTCATTATCCAAAGATTTTATGCAATTTTCAATTCTCATCAAAGTAAGTTCTGCGACGGGCATGTAGTAACTGGAAGGGTACAAGTACCGGTAGTCGGAACGTCCTGTCTAGGCTGGCATTCGTATAAATCCAATATAACGGACCAGTTTGCCTACCTGGGGACCAACGATGAGAGTACGAAGGACCTATTAGGCCAAAGCATGCCACACCAAACGTCGTTCGAACTAACCCTACTTTGAGGTGTCATCGTGTCTACACCTGGACACATTCCGAACATCACACGTTGTATACATATTTCTCGATTTTCCCGGGTTTTTGTGTACGCAACCAGGCAGAAACCGTGCGAACCATATGAAAAACCGGTATTCATGGGGCCCACATGATTACATAAGGTAAAGTATGGCGGCATGACGGGCCTAACAGCGAGCAAAGCCCAAGACATCCTATGGATGTAGTATTTTTGTATAATTATTTTATAAATGATCATTCTTGAATGCGACCCATGATCCCAAAAGCATCCAACTCATACTCTTGTCATGTATTCATTGTAGATGTCTTCTAACCTCGCCCGTAGGAAGACGAGAGCAAGAAAAGCCCGCGATCGCATGGCTGCCTTAATCGCTCAACAAATGGCTGCCGTAATACCCAACATTGTAATCCAAGTTCAACAAGCACTTACCAATAATCCTGTCAATCAAGCAAGCCAAAACATTTTCAACTCTTCCCCAAACACCACTAAATGCACCTACAAGCATTTCAAATCATGCGACCCTCCGAAATATAAAGGGACTGAAGGTGTCACCGCACTCCTCCATTGGTTTGAAGAAATGGATAATACTTTTCTAAATTGCGATTGCCCTGATGATCGCAAAGTGCGTTATGCTACCGGTCGACTATATGGGATAGCACTTACTTGGTGGAATACAGAGAAGACCAAACGAGGTGTTGAAGATGCTATGTCCTTAACTTGGAACGAATTGAAGGAAATCATGACCAGACGATTTTGCCCAAGGAGTGAAATCAAGAAGTTAGAAGATGAATTTTACTCATTGAAGCAAATGGAAGGAGACCACACCACCTACAACAAAAGGTTCCTCGAATTACATCAAATGGTTCCCAACATGTTTACTCCCCTCTACCGTTTGATCGAGCACTACATTCGTGGTCTTCCGTCAAAGTTTCAAGACCCTGTGATAAGTACCAAGCCTGCAACTTTGGAAGCAGCAATGGAGCTAGCAATAGAGCTCACCGAGAACCGAATCCGAAACAAAGACTTCGAGGAGGAGAAGAAGAAGGATAAAGAATCGACTGAAACCTCCGACTCCACCCAAACCGAATCCCCTTCTCAACCCAACCCTAAGAGAAGAAGAGTCGGGCGACTTTTCGCTGCTACCCAACGAAATCAACCCGTTTTTCATGCTATACCCATCCGAGCTGTCCCAATCACCCAAGTGGCACCCAACTCAGCTTACCCAAATAAGAAACCATATCTCGGACCTCACCCTCGATGCAACAACTGTTTTTATCACCATCCCCTTACTTTACCTTGCTGGCTATGTACAACTTGTGGACGTTATGGTCATTTGAGCAATGTTTGTCGCACCTTTCAAGACTAAACCTTTTCCCCTACTCAAAACATGGCCCAAACTCATCACCAACCCCAACACCCCATGTTCCCATATGCTCGAGCTTGCTTCAATTGTGGCGACCCTACCCACCTTAGAAACACATGCCCTCAATTGGTTAATGTTATCAACACTCAAGCCCAATCAAACCCAGTTAACCAAGTAAACCAAGAAAACCCAACCACTATGCCACCAGCAAGAGGAAGAGTCTTCAATATCAACGCCAACCCTGTCGAAGATAATGACGGCCCTGATGAAGATACTCAGCTAGTCCTCTTCGCCGAAGATCCAGATTCAACTTCTATTGTTTAGTCTTATGTTTTTCTTTATCACATGTGTAGACTGTTAGAGAAATTATTGGATATTATATATTATATATTGTTTTTGGTATATGCTTTTGCCGAGGCCGTGGCTCCCCATCCATCGAGGTTGAGTTGGATCCCCATTTTATTATGTGGTTGATCTTGGCGTGCCCGCACGATCGGCTCCGTTTGTTTGAGCCTTGATCGGTTACGTAATTTTACATTTCAATACATGCAATACGCTCGGCTCCGTTTGATTGAGCCTTGAGTGCACAGATTTATTCACATTTCCAGTTCATGCAATACGCTCGGCTCCGTTTGATTGAGCCTTGAGTGCACAGATTTATTCACATTTCCAGTTCATGCAATACGCTCGGCTCCGTTTGATTGAGCCTTGAGTGCACAGATTTATTCACATTTCCAGTTCATGCAATACGCTCGGCTCCGTTTGATTGAGCCTTGAGTGCAAAGATTTATTCACATTTCCAGTTCATGCAATACGTTCGGCTCCGTTTGATTGAGCCTTGAGCGCACATACAATTTCATTATCAGTATCTTGTGGTTGTGGTGTTTGTAGTAGAGTCGCATCGAACTAACCATAACTTTCGGATAAAGTCAACGAAAATTTGACAAGGGTATGGTGGATACGCCGATGGTACTTCCTATATATAAGTATTCTTGTCAAATGATCGGAGGCATTATCAGGCGGTTATGAGAGGTTCCATGCATAGGCTGATTGTGTGATGGTTGTTTAAATTAAGTTGTTCAATTTCAGTACATTCAATACGTTCGGCTCCGTTTGATTGAGCCTTGAGCGCACATACAATTTCATTCAATACGTTCGGCTCCGTTTGATTGAGCCTTGAGCGCACAGACAATTTCATTATCAGTATCATGTGGTTGTGGTGTTTGTAGTAGAGTCGCATCGAACTAACCATAACTTGCGGATAAAGTCAATGAAAATTTGACAAGGATATGGTGGATACGCCGATGGTACTTCCTATATATAAGTATTCTTGTCAAATGATCGGAGGCATTATCAGACGGTTATGAGAGGTTCCATGCATAGGCTGTTTGTGTGGTTAAGTTATTCATATTCAGTACATGCAATACGCTCGGCTCCGTTTGATTGAGCCTTGAGCACACAATTTCAATTTCAGTACATTCAATATGTTCGGCTCCGTTTGATTGAGCCTTGAGCACACAATTTCAATTTCAGTACATTCAGTATGTTCGGCTCCGTTTGATTGAGCCTTGAGCACACAATTTCATTTTCAGTACATGCAAAACGATCGGCTCCGTTCGATTGAGCCTTGATCGCACAGATATATTTCATTTCAGTAATTTATGTTTGTTGTATTGATTGTAGAGTTATAGGACTAATCATAATTCACTGTTAAAACCAATGAAAATTTGACAAGAATATGGTGGATACGCCGCTGGTACTTCCTATATATAAGTATTCTTGTCAAAGGATCAGAGGCATTAACGGATGGTTATGGGAAGTTCTATGTAGGATTTATTAGTTTCTTGGTAACCAATCATAACTTGTGGATAAAACTAATGAAAATTTGGCAAGAATATGGTGGATACGCCGCTGGTACTTCCTATATATAAGTATTCTTGCCAAAGGATCAGAGGCATTATCAGGCGGTTATGAGAAGTTCCATGTAGGATTTAGTATTGCCTTGGTTGGAATTTGTGTTACATTTATATCATCACGTTATTTAAAGGGATTGGATTGTGTTACATTTCTACATAAATTAACCTCTCCATCATAACAAACGAGAGAGGAACTTCCATCATTCAAACATATATGTTATCAGAATGTGGATTCAAATATTTGCTATTGTGTTTATTCATGTTCAAATATTCGCTGATGTGTCTATTCATGTTCGAATCTTTGCTGTTGTGTTTATTCATGTTCAAATATTTGCTGATGTGTTCATTCATGTTCGAATATTTGCTGTTATGTTTATTCATGTTCAAATATTTGCTGATGTGTTCATTCATGTTTGGATATCAGCTGTTGTGTTTTTATTTATGTTCCATGTAGATTGTAGTGTTAGAAGTTTTGCCTTAGGATATAACCATATTTTTCCCAAACGTATCTTAACACATATGCATGATATCATTTTAGCAAATCATTTCTGCTTACCAATATTCATACAGTAGGCAACAAAAAGCGATTCCTGAATAGGGTACATAACCCTTACAAGGAACGTTACCGCCTCGAACAAAAACTTAAACCTTTATTTTTCTAAGCATACAACTGTCAAACAAAACGTCATCATTCTTATAGTCAAAATATATCATTATTTAAATTTCGGGACGAAATTTCTAAAAAGCAGGGGATACTGTAACATCCGTCAAAAACGGATTTACCAAACCCGCTCCGTTTATCAACCGAACAGTCAGTCAAAATTTTCGTTGCGAATTAAATGCCCAAAATATTTTTAAACGATCCGTAATCAATTATTATACGGGAATATATATTTAATTTTTGAAAAACTGTCAAAAATCGCAAAATAAAAATGAAATGTTTCTGCCGGGTTTCGAACCCAGGTCTGTACCGAATCAGCTAAGCATCTTATCTTCACACACACAAACCACTGCGCCGCTTGTTCTGTTTGTTATATATTCCAAACATTTAATTGATATAATAACATTTCGAATTCAAAATCGGCGCCCAAACGATTCAGTCGTCGGAATCCCGGAAATCTCGCGAGTTTTAACACCAATTTACGTTATAACGTAAACCTTTAATCACATATCGGTTATAACCGATGTTTAAAGTCCGCGACCAAATTCATAACCGCCGGAAAAATTTAAATAACGAACACAGTCGGAATTCAGACCAAGTGCATTGACGATTTGTCCTATAAATTGACCCACAACCGACGACAAACACTTTCGCTCAAAAATCACACCTTTTCTCGGCGTAATTCCACTCGCCGGAATAAACCTGTTCGTCGCCGGAAAACCGGTTTCCCCATTGCCGAGCTTTTCTGAACCTCTGAAGCTTATACCGGAGATACCCATACTCTTTCCAAGTTTTTCGGAGACTTGCTGCTGCAAGACACCAGACGCCGGAGTTGTTTTCTGTCGCCGGAGTTCTGCCGGAAAACAGAGGAAAGCGAGTCGGTATACCTCACGCTTATTTTCTTTTCTTTTTACTTCTATCTTACCAGTAATTAACCTAAAACATCAATGAAACTTGAATAAAAACTCGAACCAGTCAGACCCGATTTCTGGTTCAACATTGACGAAGAAGACGACGCACTTTCGTTAACATATAAGTATAATATAATTCAAGAAATTAATCGGGTTAGACACACAGTCCAGCGGTGGACTGTGTGCACATAAAACGCTAACGTCTCAAGTTCGAATCCCGGCTCGTACACGCTGCCTTAATAAAAATCAAGTTTTTATTTAACTGAACCGGATCGCCACAGATATATGTTAAATATATTGTTAACCGGAATAATAACCAAGTTAGACACACAGTCCAGCGGTGGACTGTGTGTTTGATTATATCGCTGGTCACGAGTTCGAGTCCGGTCTTCAGCACCGACTCGGACAATTATCTTCTCTTTTTAATTAAGGCAGAAAAGGAAATAAATAATTAGTATTTAAGTATAATAAAAATCGAATGTTATAACATGTTGAACACACAGTCCAGCGGTGGACTGTGTGTTAGATTAAACCACAGGTCCCGAGTTCGAGACCTGTGGAGTGCAAAACCGGTCCGCTTAAACTGCTTTTAAAATAAAATGATTTTCTGTTAATTTTAATTAATGTATATATGAAATTAAAATCGGATATATAACGGGTTAGACACGTAGCTCAGTTGGTAGAGCTGCGTGCACGCGTACGGGAGGTCTCGGGTTCGAGCCTCACCGAGCGCACAACAATATGCCTCAAAACCGGTCAACGACCAGTCAAAGTCAACAGGTCAATGTCACTGTAGCAGAAAAAAAAATAAAATATTTTTATTATTTTTATTTAATTATTTTAATTAAAAATCAATTATAAATACTTAAAAATAACATTTTTTTTAGATTAGAAAATAGCCTCAAACTCACAAAAATACACCCAACAATCCTACTAAAATAGTTTAATAAAATCCGTTTACTTACCAAACCATAATGCGATTTATCTAGGTTAAATCTCACTCGTGGTTAAAACCACTTCGCGTGCATTCAACGTCATCAACCGAACGCACCCACTGTGAGTGAATCTTACAATTCCCCCTTTTAAATTACACGTTTTGGGGTGTGTCATGTGTTATGAATTAATTAATTTATTTATTTAAACTTGTGCCATACCACATCATGACTTGAACTTAGATTGATTTATTGTGGTGATTTATTTATATTTCGTTGGTCAAATTACATGAAACTCATACATTAAGCCCATCAGTTCCTCGTGGGAAACGAGTAGAACATCGCGTGCTTCAATTCAAATTCATTATTGTTCATGTGTGTTTTCATTGAGTTTATATTGTTTGTAGTTGTGTTATTCATATTATCATGTTTATGCAATTCATTCATCAGGCCCCTCAGTTCCTCGTGAGAGACGAGTTGAGCATCGCGTGCCTTTAATTGTTTCCATTATTATTCATGAGTGTTTCATTTAACATCTTATGATTGTTGATCAAGTTACATCTAATTTTACTCATGTTTGGTTGTGCACATATTTCATAATCAATTTAAATAAATTGTTCAAATGTTTTCCATAGGATTCACTCGCCAACATTATGTTGATCCAAAAAACCTTTTTACACATGATACAGGTGAACAGGTTGAAGCAAGGAAAACATAGGATATGCCTTAGAAGAGAACAAAGAAGTTTAAATTGTAGTTAGATCATGTTGTAGCAATCATTGTAAATTTCCATTTAAATTGTATTAATGAATATGAAACGTTTAATAAATGTCATGAGCTTTGATGATAACCCAATCATGCCCCGATCACCTTATCCGCTGCGGGTCGGGGTGTGACACTTCAAGTCTTCAAAGTGTATTGTGTAAAAATGTCTTAGGAAAGATATCATATATATGTTAAGACCAAAAAAGAACAGAAGAAGCAAAGTAGGATTCATAAAGTTTTAAGCATAAACAAGAATGGTCACAAATTGGGCACTTAGACTATAGACTAGGTCGAACATGGCAATTTTACCTAATTCGCTATAGTTATGGCTCTGATACCAATCTGTCACACCCCAACCGATGGCGGAAACATCGGGATGAGACGAAAACGAGATTACTCATTGCTCACAATATTAATAAGTGACAATAATTAATTAAACCATATTTCATTTCATAAAAATTTTCAAATACATCAATGTAACAAAACAAAGAAACAACATAACATTTGCAAAGTCATAACAAAATTGATACATCAACATTAAACTTAACATCTAATTTGTGTGTATCTAGTCCTTGCTATATTGTTTTCATAGCATCATCTCCTTCAACCTGTAACATGTTTTAAAATAATGTCAATGCGAAAGCAAAGGCGAGAACACAAGTTTAGGCATAGCATACGTATACGAATAAGTTTAAACAATCCTCATGGTAACTAAATCTATACAAGAGCAATATCAAGGCATGCAATACTAATAATCAAACCCTTAACGCAATCACGATGTTTTAACATGACCTCACGAATAACACGATGGAGGTGGATGCGTGAATTCCTATAACGCTAAGCATGTCAAACGAAGGCTAAAAATAGTTAATGACCAAAGCATAGCATAACGAATATCCAAGACAAGCATCAAGTATGAGATTCACGTATTCATGTGTATAAGATTGTTTGTGCGTTTCATAAAGTTTAAGTGTTCGTGATTTTGTATAAGTAAAACGTGTTACACCCAAAAGTGTTATAAACAAAAGTGGGTCGAGTGTGCTCACGATATTGCATATGTTTTCCGATTGGTGATTCCGTGAAGAGTTGGAGATTGGAGCTTCGAAGCTTCTTTTAAAACACTTAATGTTTTCTTTTAGAACTCTTAGAGATCTCTTCCTTGTTTGGAAGATTTGAGAGAAGTAGAGAAGTTGAGAGAAGAATGGTTGTAACACTTAGTGTCCTTTTAGAATTTTTAGAATTCTTGATTTAGAGAGATTGAGAGAATTAGAGAGATGGAGAGAAGATTGGTGTGAAGAAAATGGTAGAAGGAGGTTGATGTTTATAGGTAGAGAATGTGGTAAAGGGTGAAATATTATTGGTTAAAAAAAGTGGAAGAGGATTGAGAAGGTGATTGGTGGAGAAAGGATGTGGAAAATGGTGAAATATGATTGGTTAAAGAAGGTGGAAGAGGATTGAGAAAGTGATTGGTAGAGAAAGGAGGTGGAAAATGGTGAAATATGATTAGTTAAAGAAGGTGAAAGAAGATTGATGAGGTGGAAATATGATTGGTATATTTTTTGGTATTTCTTAAGTATAGATTATGTAATTGAGTATATAAAAGTATAAAAGTATAATTCAAGTATTGAGGATGTGCGTATAAGTATTTATACGTATAATTGTGTCGGTTTGCGTGTAAATACGTATTTTAAATGATCGGTTGTGTGAAAAAAATAAAAAAATATAAAATATGAATTTTATTATGATTCGCGCCTCGAATTGTGAGATTGAAATTAAAATACGAATGTAAGGTTTCTAAAATTAGAATACGAATGCGAACATTTTTTTAAATAGAAATACGAAGATACGAGGCGTTACAAGTATGTTATTAACCGGCTAATAAAAAACATATGTAGACTTATGTGTTCAATGTATGCCTTTCGCATCCGAAATGATTTTAGAATGCAGTACTATCCCCACTTATGAACTGAAAATCACATCTTTGTCAATTTATTTTTTAACGACTTTTGTCAATCTATTAACCTTAATTTAGTGGATCTATTATGGTTAGTGGCGAAGTTTGAGATTTCTGACTTGGGGGTCGGAAGTCACCGGACCTAAAATTATACATAAAAAATTATAAAACCGGAGGGTCGAAAACGTATATACCTAAAAGATTCTATGCAAAAACTACATACCGAACACTATCGAGCGAAAAGTTCGGGGGTTGGGCGCCCCCCAACCCTCCACTATGCTACGCCCATGATTATGGTCCGCAAGTCTTTTAGAGTATTAGCCAATTGATACCATCTTATCTTTTCAAATGTATAGTACTATGGCGTTAACTTGATATATGATTATCAATTTAATTATGTTGATTGTTAGCAAATAATATACGCTAATTCCTTTTTAGGATTCTTTTCATTAATGTTTCGTGGTGGTATTTGGCTTTTTATTCGATGATAAGTCCATTTATGACTTAAAGGACTAATAGCAAGTTTATGTTTGCCATCCCAACGAGAATTCATGGGACCCTTTTCAAGTATGTTCATTCTTTTTTGAGTTAAATACCTGGTTGGTCCACGTGGTTTGTGAAAATTGCAGACTTGGTCACAGTGGTTCACTAATTACACGCTTGGTCCTAATAGTTGTAATTTTTGCACTCGGGTGGTCCTTATCACTAACTTATGTTATGTTTTTCAGTTAATATGTGCAAAATTACTAAGTTGCCCCTAAACAAATAAAAAAAAGAAAAAAAAACTGAACCCCCTTTATCTTCTTCATCCTCTCCCCCCTCCCATCTCTCTCTTTAAAACCCACCACCCACCTCCACCGTCAGCCCATCACCACCACCACCACCACCTCCTCCATCGCCTCCTTCAACCGCTGCATCACCAGCGATAAATTTGACCGTTTTTCCAGGTGTATACAAGAAGGTTTATAATGGAGACACGGACAACTGAAACTACAGAGAGTTCACCTGTGCTTCCGGTTACAAGCACATCGACGACTGAAACTTTGGATCAATCAACACCGCCTGTGGTTGTGGTTGATCACACACGGACAACCGAAACGTTAGAGCAGTCACCGCCTCTGGTTGCAAACATACCGCCTGCTGAAGTTTCACCGCCGCAGGTTACAAACACACAGGTGACTGAGGAAACGACATTGCAGGAGGTTGTAAACACGCATGAAACCGCACCCTCAGGAGAGTCTGCACCACCTTCGGTTACAAACATATCGGCTGCTGAAACCTTGGACCAGTCAACCCTTCCTCGGTTGGAGGATATAAAGACGACCGAAACCGTGGAGCCTTCGGTCGTGGCTTCTGATGTTACAGATAATAGTCACGAGAACTTGATTGCTTCTCCTGAAAATCTTCGGTGAGTGTTTTGTTGCTGGCTATTCTGTTTTTTATCCAGTCTTGATGGATAACTGTTTTCTTTACCATAACATTGTAACTCTAATATACCATTTTTATGGTTGAATTTTGATGATCATTTGGGAACTAGGGTTTCAATGCCTGAATTTTATTCGAATTGTGGTTCTGATCAATTTTGGGACAGTGCATATTTTGGTCATACTCCATCAATTTAAGGTATTTTAATGGTGGTCGATTGACGGTGGAGGTGGTGGTGATCGGTTGAAGGAGGCGGTGGAGGAGGTGGTGGTGGGTTGAAGGTGGCGGTGGTGGTGGTGATGGGCTGACGGTGGAGGTGGGTGGTGGGTTTTAGAGAGAGAGAGAGGGGGAGAAGATGAAGAAGATAAAGGGGGTTCAGTTCTTTTTCTTTTCTTTTTATTTGTTTAGGGGCAAGTTAGTAATTTTGCACGTATTTAACTGAAAAACATAACATAGGTTAGTGATAAGGACCACCCGAGTCAAAAATTACAACTATTAGGACCAAACGTGTAATTAGTGAACCACTGGGACCAAGTCTGCAATTTTCGCAAACCACAGGCA
The DNA here is from genome assembly GCA_947069175.1 of Scalesia atractyloides. Lineage (NCBI taxonomy): Eukaryota > Viridiplantae > Streptophyta > Magnoliopsida > Asterales > Asteraceae > Scalesia > Scalesia atractyloides. The sequence goes on along the minus strand of CAMTDV010000006.1, from coordinate 5,804,132 downwards.
CCAACCAAGCATTTAACTCTTCTTTTTAATATCTCTGAAGTATATGTTGTTAGTTTGTAAATGAAGATATCCTTATTTTTTGCTTTCGATTTCGAGTTTGGATTGGTAAATTTTGTTGATTACATAGATATGTCGTCCAGAGCATGTTCCAATTCGGTATTCATGATCCAACTACAGTGTTATAGTTAAACCAACAACTAAACAAATTGTGGAGATTATCGTTAATGAGTTAAATTACAAATAACTTATGAGCTGAAATCTTAATTTATTTGCCTTGAGAAAGCTCATAGTATGACAAAAACTAATAAACATAAGATTTAAAAGGACTTTACCCGGTCAAGGCGACACCATTTGGGCCCAATCATCCACCTTCCTTCAGGTCTAATTCTCTCTCTCAACTACAAATCAAGAGTACAATTGTATTTTTGTTTGGTTTCTCTTTTTTTTCCTTCTTTAATTTTTATAAAAAAATAATAATAATAATCTTCGTTGATTGCAGGGGTTGGGCCAATGATTTCTTAAGTTAAGCAACGGTTGGTTAATGGGCAAAGAAAGCAATCAAGAGCAACTGAAAAAAGCTTGTCCTGAATAGATAATATGACATTCTTTTGGACCATCTTTAGTCCTTGGTTCAAATGAGTTGAAGCGGCCTAATAGGTTGAAAAGCTAATCAAAGTGTATTCCAAATACTCATTGATCTTTTAAATCATGTTACAACAACAATTAATTTTTTTATTGTAATCATATTAACACTAATTCTCCATAGTTTTAAAAAAGAAATACAAGGTAAAGGTGCTTCTAAGATTGCTTATTAAATCAACTATTTATAGTTCGACCGGTCGATGTTTTTAGAATTGTAGGTAACATTTTGGTGATTCTTGGACCAAACATCGGGAAGGGGCTAAATAAGGGTACAGGAGACTTGACAAAGAAACAATAGTCTTACATGGTTCATTGACTTTTATATTCATGAATAGGAAGTAGTCTTCATACAAATTGGGTGTTCCTTCGTTGAGTAGGTACAAGGATCCTTTGTGGATTTGAATGTCAATATATATCAAATCTTCGACAATCTAAATGAACTGATAATTACTTACTAATTAATATAATAAAACGTTACTAAAACTACCCGTGTTTTACACGGGTCCGACTACTAGTTATTATTATAGAACGACAGCTCAAACACCCGTCTAGTCTACTTCTAATTCTACTCCATAATTTATTGCATGAATACCTTTGAGGAAGGGGCACCGTTTGAAACACAAAGATACCTTGAATTTTACAAACGGCATGTCCAAAGTTTAAAAATATACATAAAATATTTGTTTTACTAAATGTATACATGAAATATTTGTTTTACTAAATTAAATGTTATGTTATATATGAATATTTCATGAACATTTGTTATGTATAAAACTGAATAACATTATAAATAGTCTAGAAATTTGATAAAATGAGCATTGTTGTAGCTTTTATGTATGTAGTTTGTAATGTAATTAATAGTTAACATGTGAAATTTATTAAGTAATATATAGTATTTATAAAATGACATATAAATGTTATTAATAAAAATAATAACTAACTAGAAATAGAGTAACTTGATCGATACTGATATGATAATTCATTAAACCTTATGTACTGGTAGGATCACATTCAAACTTCATTTTGTGTAAAAACAGTAAGAACCATTCACAATATGCCACGTGTCATCCCTCGAATTCATGTATAAAGGACATTTTTGTATTTCTTTTAAAGTTGGTTTCTAAAAATTCCTATAATTATCGAAGTAGTTTCAAATTCATGTGCTGGTTATACAAATTCATGTATTGCTTATATGTGTTGGTTATGATTATATATGTATGTGTTGGTTATAAAATTCATGTGTTGCTTATATAAATTATGTGTTGGTTATAATTATATAGGTATGTGCTGATTATAGAAATTCATGTGTTGCTTATATATGTGTTGTTATACTTTAAAAAAATGTCATTTAAAAAAGTATAGCAATATTATATTCATATTAAAGATAAAAAATGTTTAATTTTATGGTATTGTTTTTTCATAAAATACTAAAGTTTATAAAACTTATTTTAGTTTTAAAAACCGGGTGAAGTTAGTAGTTAATGGAAAATGACTAAAACACCTTTGAATCTCATTAAATAGTATAGTTAGGTGGTGTTTGTTTTTCTAAAAAAGATCTACGCAGGCTCTTCTGTCTACTCCGCGCAGACATTGTCATCTGTAGAGTGTTTGTTTTTTCCGAAGGCGTTTCATTAAAAAACGTTTGCACAAGCTCTTCTTGGTGCAGACTTGACACAACCACTTCTAGGATCTTCTAACATTTGCAAAGGGTTAAACACCGTCATTGTCCACCACGTTTGCCACCACCTACCGTCAACGTCCACCACCCACCGTCCACGTCCACCACCCACCACCACTGTCTGTACACCACCACCAGTTTATTTTAGAAGTCTACATACAATAAAAAAAATAAACAGCTTTCTTCTTGCAGACTGCAGATGTTTGGTCCACATTTTCTTATACAAATGTGCACAGATGTGCTCCGCAGACTGTAGACACTTTACCTCTTAGAAAACAAGCTCCATCTTAATGATGTGTAATCTATCTTAGCCCTTAATTCAGTTAATCAATGTTCAAGATCTGTTCTTACTGTTTTAAAATAAGACAAGGTTTGTATGAGATTTTAATATACGTTGAGATCTTTGTCCTCGAACTTTGAGGACATGATATTCAACACCTGCCGCTTGTAACTTTCAGAAGTTTTCACTAATGGCGCCTTTTGGTTCATTCTCAAATTTGGGTGTGACATTATAGACACTTTTCTTAGTTTATATATAAATTTCTGAACTATGCTCCTTAGTTGGCACATTGTTTAACAAATGTTCAAATTTATATGAGGTCTATGTATGTTTTTGTTCGACAAATAAATCCACTTATATAAACAATTTTCTTAGAAATTGTAGTTTTGACTCACTTTGATGAACATTCTTTGTGAACATTTAGTGATAAGGGATGGTTCATTTGAGAAGAAAATTTAATTGAGAAGAAAAAAAACGAATGTTACAATTGTAAAACACTAAATAGTTTTTCTCTCGTATCATTTATTATTATGTTTGACTAATTAATTACACATAAAGACTATTATCCTCCACACTAAAATGTTTTACCCACACACATCAAAAGTTATCATACACATTTCGAAATTTAGCCTACACATATTGGAATTTATCCTACACAACTCGTAACTTATCCTACACATCTCGTAATTTATCCTACACTATAAACGAATTTCGATTTTATTTTTTTGAGAAAATATATATTTAAAATAAGTTACAAATTTAATATAATAAGTTATTAGAGAGCAAGACTACAAATTAACGATATATGTAAGTTTACCAATTTACCCTTATAGTAACATTAAACACAAATATTAAATGAAGTCAAATGAAACATTCCTATTGGTTAAAATTTCTTCTTTTTTCTTTTTACAAAAAAATTCTTCTCATTTGAACCCCCACTTTAGTGATATTGCTACAAGTATAATGAATAAAAACTAATATACACTTAGGCTTGATAAACCTCGACGAGCTTTACTTGACAGACTCGAGCTCGGAATCGATAAACAAGCTTTATTTTAGGCTCAAGCTCGGCTTGAGGTTGATAAGGCTCAGCTCGTTTCGAGCCAATCTCGAGCAACTCGCGAGCTGCTCGGCTCATTTGCACCCCTAGTTGAAAGTTTCTGTTAATGTTGAAGTGTTGATGCTGCTCATTGTTGTTTTGTTCCCGTTCAACAATCAAAAGAACCCAAGTTATTTGGGCTTTTAACTAACAATGTGGGATTTTAATACTTTGTGTTTATGTGGGCTATTGAGTTTTAATTATAAGAGTTAAATACTTGGTTGGTCCCTGTGGTTTGAAAAAATTGCAGACTTGGTCTCAATGGTTCAATAATTACACACTTGGTCCCAGTGGTTGCAATTTTTGCACTCGGGTGGTCCTTAACACTAACATGCGTTAGATTTCTCAGTTAATTATGTGTGAAATGACATAATTGCCCATAAAAAATTAAATATAACAGGACATCAATAGAATCAAAATTTTCACAAAATATATGAAAACACTAACAGATACACAAATACAACAGAAAATCTCAAAAAGATTAATTGCAGAAACAAATTAAGAACAATTAAAGCTTGAATAAACACATACTGGAGATCGATAGTTGATCGGAACAGAAGTAGGGCACGGAGGTGTAGATGAGGGTTCCGATTGAGCTACAGGAGGAGGTAATGGAGGTGATGACGATAGAGACTGAACACGGCCGGTGATGAGAGCCAAACGTTCGGCTCCTTTCTCCGCTATACGCCGCCGTCGAGCGGCGGCATCATCCCTGGCGGTTGATCGGAAACAGAAGTAGGGCACGGAGGTGTAGATGAGGGTTCCGATTGAGCTACAGGAGGAGGTAATGGAGGTGATGATGATAGAGACTGAACACGGCCGGTGATGAGAGCCAAACGCTCGGCTCCTTCTCCGCTATACGCCGCCGTCGAGCGGCGGCAACATCCCTGACGGTTGATCGGAAACAGAAGTAGAGCACGGAGGTGTAGATAAGGGTTCTGATTGAGCTACAGGAGGAGGTAATGGAGGTGATGATGATAGACACTGAACAAAGCCGGTGATGAGAGCCAAACGCTCGGCTCCTTTCTCCGCTATATGCGGCCGTCGAGCGGTGGCAGCATCCATGGCAGTTCCACCGTTCGTCGCAATTTCAACAAGAACTGCGGTTCCACCTTCATCATCAACTTACGACCACCACCGCGGCTTTGCCGCCCGTGGTGGTGGTTGGCGATTATTAGAGAGAGAGAGAAAGATGAGAGAGACAAAGAGATGGTGGTGGAAATTGATAAGATTTGGTGGTGGTGTTTAAGAAAGATGAAGAAGAAGATAAGGGGTGGGCTCTTTTTTATATATTTTTTTTAACTTTTTATGGGTAATTATGTCATTTCACACATAACTAACTGAGAAATCTAACGTATGTTAGTGTTAAGGACCACACGAGTGAAAAAATTTGCAACCACTGGGACCAAGTGTGTAATTAGTGAACCATTGGGACCAAGTCTGCAATTTTTCGCAAACCACAAGGACCAACCAAGCATTTAACTCTAATTATAATTGACTTTTAATCATTTATTAGTGGGCTTTTGATGATAAATTTGCAGTTGGGCTTTTGAAGAAACCCTGGATCAACTAGACCGGAGTCAAAGTAGATCTATGGAATGGGTTCTGCATAAAAGTGTTAACCCTCCGTTTGGTTTCACGATGGATGATGAATAGAACAATATTCCGGCTGATCCTGCAAAACAGAACACCGTTAGCTCGCCACGGGGAGAAGGGGGGTTCTCTCCATTACCACCCTCCGGCGTGAGAATAAGTACAGGTAGTCGGAAGTAAGTATTGTAAGTGAGAGAGTAGTTGAGAGTGAATACCTTTCCTTGAACTCCAAGTTACTTATTTATAGCCGGTGTTTGGCGCCAAAAAGAGAGATTGTTAAATTTAACGAAATCTTTTGTTATTCCGTTAACATTTGTTGGCAATCTGTTAGTGCACACGGATCGTGAGCTCATCAGCGGTTAGGGAGGCGCCATGTGTCAACATGAGATCACTACATCTTATAAATGTGAGCATGCCATCACCGTTCCTCAGCCGTCCAGATGCTGCCATGTGGCAATTGGTTATAACAGAAAAGATGCTTGCACGATTGAGTGTTAATGGCTTCTAGAAGGTCTCACAGCTGTTACCCATCTATTATTAGCCACGTGTACATTCTGTTATAACAGAAAAGATTCCCTTTTGCTTTTGCACCAAGTCAAGGATTTTGCTAAGGAAAAGTTTCTCAGGATTTACTGTTTCCTTGCGCGAGAAGCGCAAGTTAGTTAACTGATCTTCCTTCTTCTCCTTGCTGCTTAGCGCAACGTTTGGTGGATGCTTGGTTTGATAAATATCTGCGCAAGGTTTGTGCATGGAGCATTATCAAACAAGAATGTTCAAGGTTAACTTTGAACCTTGCGCGAGGCCGCGCAAGGTAGTTAAATGAAGCATTATCAAACAAGAATGTTCAAGGTTAACTTTGAACCTTGCGTGAGCCCGCACAAGGTAGTTAAATGAAGTATTATCAAACAAGAATGTTCAAGATTAACTTTGAACCTTGCGCGAGCCCGCGCAAGGTAGTTAAATGAAGCATTATTAGATAAGAATGTTCAAGATTAACTTTGAACCTTGCGCGAGCCCGCACAAGGTAGTTAAATGAAGCATTTATCCAAAGAGAGTGTTCAAGGTTAACTTTGAACCTTGCGCGAGCCCGCGCAAGGTAGTTAAATGACGCTTTCTTCTCTTGGATACTTAGCGTAAAGCTCTAATAAATCTTATTTTGGCTAAGAAGTCTGCGCGCAGTTTCCTTAGAAGTTATTAATGGGTATGGTTTCCTTGATTGGCGCAAGGTTTTTGGGACCATACCCCTTCAAGTCCCCCCAGTCCAGTGTTGCTCCTATGTAAGAATAAAAAGTAGGTGGAGCACTGGACTTAAGATAAATGTGTTGCGCTAGGTAAGGACTAGCTTTTTGTTGCTTTATGCATCTTGATAACGTGTTGTAAGTGAATTTTGAAAAAGTATTTGAATTTCAAATATGCTTAGACACGTGTCACTTATCTGGATGGTGTAGTTGGTGACGACGCACGTTCTTGAGACGTGGTGGTACTGTTGACAGGCTGTCAATAGTACATGTCTTACCGTATTTAATGCTTTTTAGCGACACTCGCGCGCGTGGGGCCGTTACTGTTCCCCACTCGCCCCTGCGGTTACTTGGAGATACGTGACGGTCGCAAAAGTCGCTGCAGTCAAATCGTGCATTAATTGCGGTTAGTATATAAAGGGATCAACGATCCATTTGCTTCCTCACCCAATCTTGAGAGAAATTTGTGTTCAAAAATTCCAGCGACCCTTAAATCTTTCTAAGTTTTCTTCAAAGTTCGAGTTATGGCCACCGGTGCAAGCTCTGCTGAGATGTCGTCGTCAAGTTTGCCACCGCTAAAGTGGTCGAAGAAAGATTTTAATAATCTTGCCACCAACTTCCTTTTTGCTCCGTCCTGGAAAGCGTTTTTTTCCGGAGGCGAATGCCACGGCCGGCTACATTACATTATTTTACGACTATTTTGCCGAAGGGAACTTCCGGCTGCCGGTGACCCATTTCTTGCGGGAAATTCTTGGTTTTTACAAGATTCACATTTCTTAGTTGAGCGTGATGGGAATGGTGAGGATCCGGCATTTTGAGTTCGTTTGCCGATCGATGCAGATCTTGTCGTCGGTCGAGAAGTTTAGAGTTTTCTACCAGCTGCACTGCTCGTTGGGTTTTTATTCGTTCCAACAGCGTGTGCAAGCCAAAAGATTGTTGTTGGTGCCGCCGAAGTCTTACCACGACTGGAAGCAGAAGTTCTTCTTTATCAAGGCGGCGGTGATCCCGATGAAGATGACATTCCGGGGCAGTGATGAGATCGAGCTGGAGACCCTTCCAATACCTGCCGACGAGGCATGGTATCAAGATATTAAAGATGTGCCCAATATTGTTTTACCGGAGAGGGCCCTCATCGCTGCCGGGATGAGTATTTTCTGGAAGAAGGAACGCCGAGAAAAACCGGTGTATACAGAAGATGGAACTGGTATGTAACCCTTTAACTTCCTAGCAATATCTTTCAATAGATAAGTACTGATGCAAAAATGTTTGTTATGTAGCTGCGCCTCTCTACTTGGTCTCTTTCAAGAGAGAGAAGGGAAAAATGGCCGCCGTGCCTATTGCTAATGGTGACGACACTTGGTTCTCACAAATCCTGGGGAACTTTGAGTTGCCCAAGCAGGAGGATCTGGAGGCGCAACCATATTCGAAGACTGGTAAATAAGTCCATACAAAGCCTAAGTTGATATTGCAATATAACTTAATGGCGCAACCTTTACTCAATATGATTGATTATGTAGGTGACTTGCTGAACTTGGGCGTAGGCCTTGATTCGAGGAAGAAGAAGAAACCAACTGCTGCTGCAGCTGCTGCGCCTCCCCCTTCCAACCCAGAGTAAAAAACCAAGCCATCAGCTGCTGCGAAAGCTGATGGCAAGAAAGGTACACTTCCCGTATCTGACTCTTGGTGCAATTATGTGGTGGTGTCGGACTCTCTAGAGGGTCTTGCGCATGTAGGTTTGAAGAAACCAAAGCCAGAACCCATTAACACCTCATCTCTTCCTGCTGCGAACCCAGATGATCCTTTGGAAATACCTTCTAGACCGGAAGAGGCGTTGAAGTGTACTTCTAAGAAGTGGAAGGAGGCGGAGACTAAAACTCCTGCGCCAACCAAAGTTGCGCGCCCACGCATTGGTAAGAAGGGCAATCTGGATGCCTTTGCAAAGAAGTTCTCACCTGGTACGTTTAGTTTGTTGCGCACTTCTGTTATAAAAGTTGCGCAGAATCTTATACTTGGTATTTGTTGATATGCTTTGCAGAGAAAATGGTGAAGGCTGCGCCGGCCACCTCATCTGCTTACCATCGCCGCGCAGGCCTGAGAATGTTGAGGGAGATGCGGGGCAAGAAACTTATGTTCCTGAAGCTGACCCCATCGTCCCGGAACATATTGAGAAAGTGGCTCCAGAAGAAGAGCCCAAAAATTTTGATGCTGAGAATCCTGTTGGCGAGCAGGTTAAAGCGAAGGCTTTGTGTTTGTTGAGGATTCAGAGGGGGAATCACCTATTCGCCCAGAGGAGACGCCTGGGGACTATTATTATCGCTCGTATTCTGAGAGGCGGGCCTCTGCAGTTCATCAGCCCGTGTGGAAGGTTAAGCAGGGCGATTTTTTACTGATTGGCACTCCTGTAGGGAGTGGTATAAGGGCATCTTCCCGTCGGCAGAGGTGAAGCGCCAGAAGGAAAAAGACCATGAAGCTACTTACAAGTCATATTTGTAAGTGTCTGCCCTTGCCTCGTCCACCATAAATAGAATTGTGCGCGAATGGCGCAGTATGAACAAGGAGTGGGACGAGGTTGAGCTTGAGAAGGTGAAGGCCAAGCTTGAGAAAGAAAAGACGTTGAAGATGCTTGTTGATTTTGAAGCGGAAAAGGCCCAATTTGAGAAAGAGAAGAAGACTGAAGAATGGGCTGCGCTGTCTTGGAAGCGCAAGTGTGAGGCTTCTGCTGCGCAATATGCGGACGAGCGCAAGCGCTTTGTGGAGGCTTGCGAGCGTGACAACAAAGAAAAAGCTTCTTTGCGCAATGAAATTGAGAAACTCAAATAAGAGAAAGCTGATGCAGTTGCGGCAGCAAAAGAGGTGCGCTCACATAGAGAAAGGAGCGAGCAGAATGAGGTATCAACCAAAATGACTCTTCTTCTTAAGAATAAAGAAATTGATGATCTAACTGCTATGCTCTTTGACCAGGCGCGTTTGCAAGCTGAGGTTGATAGTTTGAAAAAAGATATCAACCTCCACCGAACAGAGAAAGCCGAGTTGATCCGCCGTTTGACTGAAGGCGAACAAAAACTTAACGACACGGCGGTTGCCCGTGCTACTGCAGAAAGCTTGACCGAATCCCTCATGAACCAGCTTACCTGGTTGCGGGAGTACGGGATTGTGGAGGTAATATTCCCTTTTCTTTATACGTCTGGTTTGATTGTCGCAACATATACTGATTGTATTTGTGTACAGATCGCAAATGCCATCCTTAACTCTACGGAGTTGGATGAGAGAGTGGCAAAATTAATGATGGCGGCGCGCAATGACGGGCATGCCGAGGGCTATAGAGAATGTACTTTGCACGTGGCCCATGCGCTGAATACTGAATGGGATACCAGCCGTGCTGCCACGCATGGGCTAAATACTGCCGCCATTTATTATGCTGCCAAGGAAAAATATGATCAATTGCAAATTCCGATTATGGACCTTGTGGACGCCGCGCTGCAGCAAGACGACTTTGTTGATAAGCTAAAGGAGATCTTTTCTTCAGCAAAGAAGCAGGCGGGAACCAAGTCCATAGAATAGGAAATTTGTAATTTTTACTGTATAATAACTTGTAACGTTGCGCTTCTGCGCAAGTATTGTGAATATAATATATTTCAGTTTTACAATGTTTGCATGGAACCAATTACTTGTGTAGGATAGACGAATGAACAATTTCTTTTCTCATGTGAGAGCGTAAGTATTGAATTAGCTTGTGGCTCATGAGTTTGTGTTTTTGTTTATCCAAAGGAATTGCATGCATTTGTAAATGAACATATATAAGACTGTAAGTAGTGGCAAAGTATTTTATTCATACTGACAAAGCGCAAGGCTATGGCTGCCACTAAGATTACATAACAAAATAAAGTAAGCAGTCTCGTTACGCAACGCTCAGAAGTTGCTTAGAGGACTGAGATTACATATAACATCGGCGCAGTTGCTGGGCGTTCCAGGTTCGAGGAACGCTGGATCCGTCCATACGCTTCAGAGTGTACGCGCCTTTTCCCAATACTTCATTTATCACGTATGGACCTTCCCATCGCGGGGCTAACTTCCCCGATTTTTCGGCATTCGACGCTCCATTATCGCGAAGAACAAAGTCACCAGGCAAAAAGGAATAGATGCACACCCTTTTGTTGTAATACTTTTCAAGCTGGGACTTGTATTTAGCTTCGCGAATCGCTGCATTTTCTCGGCGCTCTTCCAATAAGTCTAGGTCGATGCGCCGTTGTTCTTCGTTATCTTGTTTTTCCAAAGCTAGCATTCTTGGAGATGGTAACCCAATTTCGGTAGGAATCACAGCTTCCGTGCCGTATACAAGGCTAAAAAGGAGTTTCTCCAGTGCTAGTGTTGGGCATAGTTCGGTGTGCCCACAAGATGCTAGGCAATTCGTCAACCCACCCCCGCCGTGCCGTGCCAAGGCGGGCCTTGATACCGTCGACCAACTGTTTGTTTATGCTTTCAACTTGACCATTTGCTTGTGGGTGTGCAACAGAAGCGAAAACATGTTAGATTCCCATTTCGGTCATCCGTGTTTGTAACTCTTCAGCCATTAAATTTGTACCGTTGTCTGTAATAATGCGCATGGGCAGACCAAAACGGAAAATAATGTTTTCCCAGATGAATTTGCGAATTACCATCGCCATAGTAGAAGCTAAAGGTTTGGCTTCAACCCATTTTGTGAAGTAATCGATCGCAACGATGATAAACTTTACTGCGCCGGGCGCATCTGGAACTGGTCCCACTAAATCAATGGCCCATTGTTAAAATGGCCAAGCTGTTGTGACGGGTACCAAAGGATTCTTTGGGCGCAACGTTTTAGGGGCATGCCTTTGGCAGGACATGCACTTGCGCAAGATCTCTACCGCGTCAACGTACATTCCGGGCCAATAATACCCTGCGCTTTTTACTTTGGCTACGACCATGCGCGGCCCAGAATGTATGCCACATAGTCCTTCATGAATCTCTCTGATCAGGTATTGCGCGTCATGTTTGTCAACACAGCGGAGCAAAGGACCCATGTAAGAGCGTCGGTACAGAATACCGTCAATCATTTCATAATTGAGGGCTTTGCATCGTAACTTTCGTGCTTGCGCTCTATCTTCTGGTAAAGAACCATGCAACAGATACATCATTATTGGAGACATTCATGATGGATCTCCTACTTCGACCATTGTCACTTGCCTGAGAGGGACTGATGGATTACTTAAAACCTCGATACGAACTTCTTTTGCCAAATGCTTGAAACTAGTTGCAGCAAGTTTACTTAAAATGTCAGCATGTTTGTTTTCGCTTCGCTTGACGTGTGTGATTTTAAATTGTTGGAACTGTGCTATAAGAACCTTGGCTTGCGCCAAGTATAGAGCCATGATATCTCCCTTTGCATCGTACGTTCCAACTATTTGCTCAGCAACTAATAATGAATCAACATGGGCTTCTAAATTTGTTGCGCCCATTTTGATAGCGAGGCGTAAGCCTGCTAGGAAAGCTTCGTATTCGGCCTCGTTGTTGGTGCTTTTAACATCTAACCGAATTGCATATGTGAATTCTGCTCCCTCTGGACTCATTAATCGAAGACCTGCTCCAGCCCCATCACTGTTTGATGGCCATCTGTAAACAATGTCCATGCTCTGTTGTCGATGACTGGGACTGGGTTTTGGATTGCTTGGCATTCTTCAAGCTTATCAGCAGGAATTTCAGCGATGAAATCTTCCAAAACTTGGCTTTTGATAGCTGGTCTAGGTTTATAACAGATGTTATAACCTCCCAATTCTATTGCCCATTTCGCAAGTTGTCCAGAAATGTCTGGTTTGGCCAGGACTTGGCCAATGTGAAAGTTTGTTAAAACTGTAATAACATGTCCAGAAAAGTATCTTCGTAGCCTGCGTGAAGCATGGACCAATGCTAAAACTAATTTCTCCATGATTGAATACCTTGTCTCTGGATCGTTCAACATCTTGCTGATATAATAAATTGGAGACTGGACCCTTCGCATTCTACCAACAAGACAACACCTACTAATACCTCAGATGCAACAAGATATAAGACCATGGGTTCTTTTTCTCGAGGAGCAGTAAGTGTGGGAAGTTGAACTAAACAATCTTTCATCTGCTGGAAAGCTTGATCAGCTTCAGGAGTCCATGCGAACTCTTTGCTCTTTGTACAATTGCGCAAGGTTTGAATGAATGGATAAGATTTTGCAGCATGATTGGCGAGGAAGCGGTTTAGCGCAGCTAACCTTCCAGCCAAACATTGCATCTCTTTGATAGTAGTAGGAGAAGACATTTTTTGAATTGCATCGACCTTTTTGGGATTAACTTTGAAACCGTCTTTGGTGACGATGAAACCCAAAAATTTGCCCTCCTCCATGCCGAAGGAGCATTTGCTGGGATTTAACTTTAGATTTACCTCGCGCAGAGAATCAAAAGTTCTTTGGATGTTGTCTAGCATTGTGTCTTCTGAATTACCCATAATGACCAAATCATCAATGTAGACTTCCACAGTTTTCCCAATGTCATCTCCAAACATTGTATCCATCAATCTTTGATAAGTAGCTCCCGCATTGCGGAGACCAAAAGGCATCTTGGTATAACAAAAAAATGCCCTTCTCCGTGCGAAAAGTGGTTTTATCTTCGTCTTCTTTTTTCATCAAGACTTGATGATAACCTTTATAACAATCTAGAAAACATTTCCAGCGAAAGGAAGCTAATGAGTCAACCTTTTTGTCAATCTCAGGAAGAGAATAACAATCTTTCGGACACACCTTGTTTAGATCTTTAAAATCTACGCACATCCGCCATCCGCCATTATGTTTCTTTACCATGACTGGGTTTGCCACCCAGGTCTGCTATTTGACTTCGCGCAGAATACCCAGCATTTAATAACTCGGTGACTTATTCGTTCATTGCCTCTGTCTTTTCTGACCCGAGGCTGCGCTTTTTCTGCACAACTGGTTCTGCTGATGGAAATACATTCAGGCAATGTTCTGCCACGTCGCGCGGGACACCAACTATGTCGGCAGGTGTCCAGGCGAAAATGTCTTTGTTGCGAAACAACAGTAGTTTAAGCTTTGCGCGAATTTCAATACTGACTGCGGGTCCTAATAAGATTGTCTGCTTAGGGTACTTATTGTTGAGTACCCACTTTTCTGGTTCATTGCTTAGCAGTGTCTTGCCAGCCTACATAACTGGTTCTTCAATTGACATAATTTCTTTCCGTGCATAAAGTATAGCTACGCCATTTGGTGTCGGAAAACCACAAGCAGCATGCGGAGCGGAGGTTATCATACTAAAATCACGTTGCGCGTGGCGTCCCAATAGTACATCGTGACGGGAATTTGCCGGCATCACCATGAAGTTGACGTTACTCGTTCGAGAGCACCTCCCATCAGATAAAGTAACAGGAAAGAGGATTTGTCCTAGAGGAAAGACAGCCTCATTGCAGAACCCAGTTTATGGAAAATCAACTGGTTCCAAGTGTACCTTATCCTCAGGATCTAGTTGCTTGAAACACTGCTCATACATGATATCCATGGAACTACTCGGATCTATAAACATATAGTCTGTTTGGTAGTGCCCAAAGATACCGGTGATAACTACTGGCCGATCTTCTTGAGGACCTCCTGGAACGATAGGAAAATGACTTGCTGTTCGCGCCAAGTGTTATTTTGAAAATGTTGAAGGCTACGCTTGCGCGATGATCCACCTTGAATCATGGAAACGTGTTGTTTCATTTTCTTGTTGCTAGGCCCTTCGTTCTCGCGCGTAATCTGCTTAAGCTCTTTGCGCACATTTTGGACTAGATGTGTAAGCTTCCCGCTCTTTAATGCTTTCTCAATCTCCGTGCGCAGACTGATGCAGTTATCTGTTGTGTGGCTTGTGTCTCTATGATAGTCACAAACAAATTTGGGTTTTGCCCTTTTTTGTTTTTCATTGGTTGCGGCTGTTTAAACTGTTAATTCTCAGTGCTGAGAACCTCAGCCAGAGATTTCGTTAAGGGAGTCCACTGACGTCCCCTATTCTCCTGTTTAATTGCTTTTTGAGTTGTTATCTTGTTGATTGTTGCTCGCGCATCAATTGGTGAATACGGAGAATACGAATTCTGACTTGAGTATTTCCAGTTTCTCTTATACTTGCGACTACCTCTACTCAAGTCTTGCGGACGATTCTGAGGCAGAGGTGGCCGGTTAGAACTTAAGTTGCGCTCAGTCTGGACGTAAACCTTGGCTGCCGCCATGAGTTTATCCCAGTTTTTTGGAAGGCCAGTTGTACCGGACAACACTTTAATCATTTCGTCGCACCTTACCGCATACTTGAACTGCGCGCGTATAAGGTCTTCATGGACATCTCCAATCTCCAACACCTCTTTATTGTAACGCGTTATAAAATCTTCGAGGCTTTCGTCGTCCCTCCGCCAGATGTTCATTACATCTGAGGAGTCGTGCACGTATCGCCGTTGCTGACTAAAGTGTGTAAGAATTTTTTTCTTTTAAGTCATTTCAAGAGGAAAGTTTACCTGCCGGCAAGTTATCAAACCAAAGGCGCGCAGCGCCAGTAAGGGTTTGTACAAATAAGTGACACCACATCGGCAGTGTCCAGCACCCAAGTAACCCTGCACCGGTAAAGAGGCGCATGTTATCATCGGGATCGGTCAAATCGTTAAACTTTCCAATGTTGGATGGTAATTTCGCTCGCTCCAATGGAGCCAGTGCTATCTCTCTGGTAAACTTTGATTGTTCAGCTGCTTCGGTTGGGCGATACACCAAATTGTAATTATGCTCAGCTTCTGGATTGTATACTGCGCGTACTTTTGGCCTGTAACTAGCATGATCTGCAGATATTCGATTAAAAATACTTGCACTATCCCCTTCCTCATAGGTTCTATCGAGCTCATCGTGTTGGGTGTCCCGTTTCTGCGAAGATCGCGGGCCCAAACGAGAGTGGACAGATGCGCGACGCTGAACGTTGTCTTCTTGCCTTCTATTACCATAATGAACAGGATCATTCCTGGTTTTAGAATGCATTTCCGTTCCATCTTCAGGCATGCGCGAAGGGGAACGAGCATGACCTTGAGTATTATAACTTAAAACTCGAGGTGCCGGCGAAGCACGGACCTGAGGAGCGCTAACCGGAGCTTGAAAAGCTGGAGTTCCGGTTTGGGAACATAACTGAGCATACATAGCGTTTAGAGTCGCTTGAGATTTGATTAACCACGATAATGGAGTCTCTCCAGGTGGTAAAATCCACGTAACATCAACCTGAGGAGCCGCCGGCGTTACAGGAATACTCGCATGATTAGGATCATACTGAGCATTAGCTTCGCTGGAAGAATCCTCAACTATTTGTCGGTCGACCTGAGGTCTGACAACAACGCGTCGAATCCCTGATCTAGGACCTCGAAAAGATGATCCGTCAGCCATGACGCTACAGATATAAGTGAAACGAAACGAAAGGTGAGAGAATCGAAATCGGTGGGTGCCAATGAAGAAACCCTGGATCAACTAGACTGGAGTCAAAGTAGATCTATGGAATGGGCTCTGCATAAAAGGGTTAACCCTTCGTTTGGTTTCACGATGGATGATGAATAGAACTATATTCCGGCTGATCCTGCAAAACAGAACACCGTTAGCTCGCCACGGGGAGAAGGGGGTTCTCTTCGTGACCACACTCCGGCGTGAGAATAAGTACAGGTAGTCGGAAGTAAGTATTGTAAGTGAGAGAGTAATTAAGAGTGAATACCTTTCCTTGAACTCCAAGTTACTTATTTATAGCCGGTGTTTGGCGCCAAAAAGAGAGATTGTTAACTTTAACGGAATCTTTTGTTATTCCGTTAACATTTGTTGGCAATCTGTTAGTGCACACGGATCGTGAGCTCATCAGCGGTTAGGGAGGCGCCACGTGTCAATATGAGATCACTACATCTTATAAATGTGAGCATGCCATCACCGTGATCTTCCTCAGCCATCCAGATGCTGCCATGTGGCAATTGGTTATAACCGAAAATATGCTTGCACGATTGGGTGTTAATGGCTTCTAGAAGGTTTCACAGCTGTTACCTATCTATTATTCGCCACGTGTACATTCTGTTATAACAGAAAAGATTCCCTTTTGCTTTTGCACCAAGTCAAGGATTTTGCTAAGGGAAAGTTTCTTAGGATTTACTGTTTCCTTGCGCGAGAAGCGCAAGTTAGTTAACTGATCTTCCTTCTTCTCCTTGTTGCTTAGCGCAACGTTTGGTGGATGCTTGCTTTGATATAAATATCTGCGCAAGGTTTGTGCATGGAGCATTATCAAACAAGAATGCTCAAGGTTAACTTTGAACCTTGCGCGAGCCCGCGCAAGGTAGTTAAATGAAGCAAACAAGAATGTTCAAGGTTAACTTTGAACCTTGCGTGAGCCCGCGCAAGGTAGTTAAATGAAGTATTATCAAACAAGAATGTTCAAGATTAACTTAAATGAAGCATTATGAAACAAGAATGTTCAAGATTAACTTTGAACCTTGCGCGAGCCCGCGCAAGGTAGTTAAATGAAGCATTTATCCAAAGAGAGTGTTCAAGGTTAGCTTTGAACCTTGCGCGAGCCCGCGCAAGGTAGTTAAATGACGCTTTCCTCTCTTGGATACTTGGCGTAAAGCTCTAATAAATCTTATTTTGGCAAAGAAGTCTGTGCGCAGTTTCCTTAGAAGTTATTAATGGGTATGGTTTCTTTGATTGGCGCAAGGTTTTTGGGACCATACCCCTTCAGCTTTAAAAGCCCAAATTGAGTAGTCTAAAATAATCTCAATAAAATTTTGTGTTTATGTGGGCTATTGAGTTTTAATTATAATTGGCTTTTAATAATTTATTAGTGGGCTTTTGATGATAAATTTACAGTTGGGCTTTAAAAGCCCAAATTGTGTAGCCTAAAATAATCTCAGTAAAATTTATTTATGGGGTAACAAAATACAAAAAAACGTTAAAAAATTGCACTTCGTTGTAAAAGTTAAGGGGTAGCGTCGTAGCATGTGTTGCCCCTCCAGTTACACGCTATGCCTGCCCCTTCTAGAGGAACAAACAACAACAAAACAAAAGCCAAGAAACAAAAAAACCATAACACAACGGCAAATATTACAAGAAATCAAAACGACCCCAAGACGCCTTATCAAAACAACACCAAGACGCCTCATCCACTTAAACGCTTTACCTCACTTTACACACCTTAAATACCACTACGCTAGAAGCCTTTTGGTAACCAGAGATGGTTTGTTCATGAGTATAAAACTCAAAGATTTAACTACCAAGAAATGTATAAGATCATGTCTGAAACGGGCGTTTTTCGGTATTCGTGGCCGACATGGAAGAGAGGCGAGGACGTGGTAAGGAGAGAGAATGAGTGAAATCTATAAAAAAAAAAGAACCATTTACTTAACAAAAATGTCACATTTAAAAGGGGACATATAAAAATGAAACAAATACTCAACAAAAATATCATATTTAAAAGGGGATATATATAAAAATGAAACAAATGTTATATGCTTGCTGGAGGTATTCAAAGGTTAAGTATCATATAATTATTGAAATAAAAACTTGTAACATAGAAACTCAACAAATATATCACATTTAAAAGGGGATATATATAAAAATGAAACAAATTTTACACACTATGACACCAATCATCATAATCTCAACCCTAGGTTGTTAGTTCCATAATAGCCGATACTATGTCTCCATCCGCAGCCTTAAGAGCCTTGACCGCCTTTGCCCTGGACACGCTGGCTTGAGTCATGACCAGCTCGATGTCCTTAGGCTCCACCCCGGTCTCATCAACGTCTTCATCATCCTGAGCCGTGGCTGTCGGCTCGGGCTCGGATACAATGTTGTTGAGATTAGGTGCCTTAAATTGTTCTGCTGCCTGGCTTTGTAATTGTGGGCTTAAATCTTCTATTTTGGCCTCACCGAATATAACATAAGTATCTGAAGCAGGGCTTTTGAATACATCAGGCTTTGAAATAACAAACAGAATCTGCGCGAGTATAAATAAATTATTAATACGCGAAAAAAATCACCATGTAACGACTAAATAGAGGTGGGGTTTTTAACACGGTCGCTTATGAACGGGTCAATTCAAGTTGTGTTCTATTTCGAATACATGGTAAAATTAGATTTTTAAAAAGGTTTAAAGTTGTCTAAAGCGTAATTTTAATTCGTGTAACCTTCTTAAACTAATTTTTGTAAACATATTTGACACACTAATTATTAATATAAAAAGATCAAATATATAAGACAATATTTCCAGCAAACTAATTTTTGTAAACATATTTGACACACTAATTATTAATATCATCAAATAAGTAATTTCTCCACCCCTAAGAGTCATATTTGACACACTAATTATTAATATCATCAAATTAGTAATTTTTTGACCCTTAAGAGTCGCTTCGTCTTTGGTAGGATCGGTTTTGCAATTCAAAAGGGAGTTTGTTTCGGCACTTTTATGTGTAATGAAACTTCATCTATTTACTATTTACTTAAAAAAATATAAAAATATAAAAAAAAAACATAACATAAATTGCTCATTTAAATCAAAATATGGTTTTTACACATTAAGTACTTATATGAAAATAAAAAATATTAGACAAAAAAACATTTCAGGTCAACCCGAACATAATCAGCCCATTTTGAGAAAACAAGATATTTGACACATTTTACTTATGATTGGCTTGATCGGGTTACGGTTTATACAGATATAATCAAACGGCTCGTTTTGACTCAAACATGTTAGATGATGAAGTTTCACATTAATTACATTGATTAATGTGATTAACAGATGAAACTATGTATAACTTCTGTACCAACCTACGCAATCTACTGAATAAGTTTACCATGTTATGCAATAAAGACGACCGCATTTGACAAGTTACCCGACCCGCCCATTTTGCTATCTTTACAAGTATTATATGTTTTTTTGCACATGAAGAACTTACATTTTTGCTCTTTTTGACAGTAACACGGCTAACACCAGGAATAGGCTTCATCCCTAGCTTTAACATAGCCTTTCGACTCTTCTTTTCACTTCTACTTTGCTTAGACCGTCCGCTTGCATCTCCATGTCCTGCTTCCACACAAACCGTTAGAACTTTTACATGTTCACCAATAACTACTGAGCTAAATATGATTAAAAAAACACATATTCACATAGTTGGAAAGCCACACACTTGTGTGTATTAAAAATAGGGGTGAAGTTATTCTACAAAGGTTCCTAAAAATAAGAAGTGTACAAAGACACTGTGGATCACAAAATATAACACAATCCGAAAAAAATATAAAACGATGTCGAAGAAAAAAGACACAATGAGTCACAAAAAAGACACAATGACGCAAATATAGAAAAGACATAATGATAAAAAAAATTAAAAAAAGACACATTGATGTAAACAAAAAGTCTAAATCTACAAGCTAAACATCTAAAAATAAAAACCTAAAATCTCACATCGTAGAGTTCGATGAGACGGTACCAATGCCGCTTGAATGAGGTCAATCGGAGTATGTTTGATACTCTTCTTACGACTTTTTTATTTTTTATTTTTAGGAGACTGTATTTGATACTAACCCTTAAAAATAGACTCAAGGCAACTGTTTATCTGTTTAACTTCTCATTTTTAGAAAATACTTTTGTT
Organism: Scalesia atractyloides; assembly: GCA_947069175.1. Taxonomy (NCBI): domain Eukaryota; kingdom Viridiplantae; phylum Streptophyta; class Magnoliopsida; order Asterales; family Asteraceae; genus Scalesia; species Scalesia atractyloides. The sequence continues at coordinate 5,783,931 of CAMTDV010000006.1, read as the reverse complement.
TGACGTATTTGGGACGAATGTAAACAAAAACAATCTAGTGGTAAGTGAGTGATGGCATGAAATAGGAAGACTGTGAAGAACAAAGAGATAAAGAACAAAATTATGGACACGATTGAAATTTGTTCCCACCTTCAACGTCATCTTCGTCCTTGTCACCGTCTTCATCATCGTCATCTTCATCGTCATCATCTTCAACCAGAGGCTCCTCATGCTGCAGAAAGGTAAAAAGTTAAATCCACCTTTTTAGTATGTTATGCATCAATAATCAACATAACCCTGGTACACTTTTGAGTTAAATTGTAAAATTTAGCCTACATATATCCTACTTAGGAGAAACATTACTTTCACAAGTGAAAACTCCGCTTGAAAATGGGGCGTTATGCGACATGTGGACAACACGTCAGCGCGCGTCAGAAACGGGGCGTTGTGCAAAAACGAGGGGTGTGTGACGGGCGTAATTTGGTGGGCGTTATTCGACACGTGGCACACACTTTTTGTGACTATTTTATATTTTATTCGACACGTTGAATGGCTAGTTTAAACCAACCAACCACAGCCGTCCACGTCGTCTGGTCATTTGCACACAACGCCGGTGGAAAATCGAAAGCCCCAAGCACAACGCTGTTCACAACGCGGGGCACATGGCGGTTTTGTGGGTGTGGACTGGCAACAACGCCGTGTTTCGACGCCCACACCGTGTGGCTTAATATATCTTCTTCTCTAGATTCTAAAGACTCAAACTCAAAAATCTAACTCTGTTCAAGTCCTCGTGCTTATAAAGACTATACTACTTGAAACAGTAATCAACACCATTCCATCAAAATTCAAAACTACCATTATGAACGCTTTGATTAAAAAAAAGGTCAATATAAGTACCAAAATATATGATCACAAAATATTTGTATTACCACTTTCCCGATCCATCAGAATGAATTGCACACCGAGCCTAAACATAAACTTGTTTAGCAAACGAGCCTGAGACCGAGCTTCACTTATCGAGCTCGAGCCGACTCGCAAGCCTAAACGAGCCTATTATGTATACCGTATATAGTTTTCTTGGTTTTAAAAAGCGCCAAGCGCACACCCTGGGGCTTTTTCGATTAGCGCCTAGAGTAATTATAAGAAGCGCCAAAAAACGCACGCTTTTTTGGCATTTTTCTGGGCTTTTTTGGCCTGAGGCGAGCACCTCTCGTACCCGAGGCGTTTTTATGCATCTAACTATTGTACCTTGGGTTTTTTGGCTTGTACATGCAGCTAAAATCATGCAAAACCTTACTTGTAGCTATATTTTGGGTAGGAAAAGCTAGAAACCTATGGGATATATAAAAAGTACATTTAATTAGCCTGCGCCTCGGGTACGAAAAGCCCGCCACTTTTGCACCACGCACCTTGATTTTAGACCTCGTTGCTTTTGTGCGCCTCTCGTTTTTTAAAACCAAGATAGTTTTTATCAAATATATTCAAAATATAATTATGATAAAAATAACAAAATAATATATATAAAAATAATTATAATTAATATATAAACTAACTAACAAAAAAACAAATGAGCCGGGCTCGATCTTGAAAAACTACCTGCAAGCCTAGCTTCAGAAACAAAACTCGAGCCGAGCTGACCTCGAGTTCTCATAAATTACACGGAGCTTGAGCCTAGTCAAGCTAGGGCTCCGCTCGGCTCGACTCGTTTACACCCATACACCTAACTTACAAGTTAAGACACACAAGCAACAGAATATATGAACATATGAATCCAATTACAATCAAAAAAAGCATTTAAAGGATGATCAACCAGCTAAAACCGAATCACTACGCAGCAAACTCGATTAACACTAACAATACCAATTGAAATAGAAACAATGATTAAATAAACTCAAATCATTCGAACACGTGATTGATCAAAAGTGAGAAGAAATTAGGGTTCTTACGTCAATCTTGTGTTGCCCAAGATGAGCGGCGAGGAGTTCTTGTTGAGTTTGAGCAGTCATGATGGATGATGCAGAGAGAATCTAAAACCCTAAAATTGTTCAAAGATCACACTACCACAACGGCGGTGGAGAATGTACATAAAAATAATAAAACCGTGATGGACATTTTAAGTGAGGATAAAAAAAAAGAACATCACGACGGACGACGGTATGTTTGAAAGTCACATAAAAGTTACTTTGTTATATACCAAAACCAAGTTATCCTATCAAATTTACACCAAAACTTATATCGAAGAAACATTAGTTTTAATCCAAGGGGATGGTAGTCTCAGCAGGGTTAATTCTTAATCACCTCTAGATCAAACAGTCGATGGAGTCTTCGGAATTAGAGGTAATGACCAGTAAGCGTGACAACTGTAGCATGAAAAAAAATGTCCCAGTCCCACTATACCAATTACCGAGGCTTCTGGGTCGGGCCCAGTTGTATTAAGAAGTCATCCTCGTACTACATACCTTAATAGCTTCTTTACAAGGCCCAATCCAAGCCCATTTAAAACTTGCAATTCCCACGGGTCCAATATCTTTCCACTAAAAACTCCGACATTGATCATTACGCACACGTTATAAAGCAACTCAAGATCAACCATCTTACAATCCTAATAATGTACAGTGCCTAGCTCAAACGAGTTTGAGCTTAAAAATAAGCTTGTTTAAGATACGAGTCCGGACCTGAGCTTCACTTATCACATTTGAATAGGCTCACGAAGCTAAACAAACCTATGATTTATATAAATACTTATTTACTATGCTAAAAATAAACTTATGATAAAAATAATCAATAATATATATAAAAGTTATAATTATAAATGAGGCAATACGAGCTCAAGATTAAATAGGTACTCACAAGCTCAAGCTGGGCCTCTCGTAAGTTAAAAAAGCCGAACTCATAACCCAGCTTAAGCGGACTCGGCCCGACTAGTTTAAACCCCTTAACGTACACTCATGTATGCATTACTAATCAATGATGCATGGAAAGAGAGTAAACTCAAGTTGCTACATGTAGATCGGTTTTCTGAATTTGGATCAGAATTAGGTTAATTAATGGTACAAAAAGAACAATCCGAGTCTTTTACATTGCCCGCAAATTGAACTCTTATTGCGACTCAAGACGTGTGAATCCTTTTTTTCATTAGCCTACAAATAAGGGATCTTGGCTTTGGGTTCTTGAGAGATTTCATTGGCCGAAGGCAACGGTTTTCCGGCCAAAAAACCTCTGAAAAGCGCAATTGATCGCTCGGGTTGTGAGAATGGGGCTTCGTGTGATGCCCCTCTAATGGTTGCAAAAGATAAAAACATCACCATACACTTGTGTCCATCCACCAACCTGCCCAAAAGTAAACTTCATAAATATAAAGTAGTACACGTAAAAGTAAAAATCACAAAATGGGCGTGTTAGGTAACACGCCTTCGGGTCAAACATGAAAAAAGTTTATCCATTCATAAATATATATATATATATATATATATATATATATATTGAATGTTCTTCTAAAAGTTCACAAATTTCATATTGTACCCTCAAACTTTCATAATATCATTTCTACCCTTTCAAAACATAAAAAAGTTTATCCATTCCAGGAACGTCACACGTTGAAACACTTCATGGTAATAACGTTTATTGGTTTATTTAGTAAAATGTTTAGGGAAACTTAAGTTATATTTAACATACTCAATTTAAGACACCATTAAAAAGGTAAATAACATAGTTTTGTGCTTTATAAAATTTAGAAGGATATCTATGAAATTATAAACATACATATGGGATTGACCCTTTGAAACAAACTGGATCTTGTCCAAACTTTACTTTTATTAGAATAATTTATGTATGAAATATGATTAAAAAGTTGTATTATTTTCATAAAATCTCCACTTTTTTTTACTATATTAATGTAGTCCACTTTCAACCCAATTAACCCATTCAACCGATTTCCTTTTAAACGAATCATTTTAGTTTTATCCATATGACCCGTTAGAAATGAAACATAATTTGCGTCGAATCTGTCACATCTAGCAAAATTAAAAACGAAATGCAACTAGACCACGAAAACGAACTAAACTGGTTGCCACTGAACCACGCGCTGTATGGTAGAGTCATCTTCAAACCTACCTGCTTAGCCAAACCATTGACCACCACTCGTGTCCCTGTTAGCGGGAGGACAGAATCTTGATCCACACTGAAAAAGTTAAACAAAAAGACTAATATTATTGCACAATTGTCATGTATACTTGCACAAAACAATGTCTTTTGATGTTTTCATACAAAAGGTGTTGGTTTATATGTAGAGGTGGCAAAATGCACATCAGGATTGGTCCACAAATACCTTTTTTCATAAAGAATATCATGAATGATTAATATGTTATACATAATTGTCATTGTACTATACTAGTATCCAATTTTATATAAACCAATTTAGGAGTTTTCAAGCATTAAAATATACTTTTTTAAGCATTGTCAACCATTTTGACCTTGCCAGCCCATGTAACATGTTTCATTTTTAGCGGACTCTTTGAATCGACCCATTTGAACCTTTTGAGATAAAGAAACCAAAGCGACTCAATTCATAAATAATTAGGTCAAATAACCACCATAAAACCCAAAAAGCAGTCGCGTTTAAATAACTTATGAAATAAATAAACTTTAGAAATAATTTAATTATTAGAAAAGTTAATAGAAACAGGAAAATTATTTATTTAATAATTAGAGGAGTAAATTGTGATTTTGGTCCTTGTGGTTTAATGGTTATTGCTATTATTTACAAAATCCAAATGTCTTGCAATTTTGATACCAAGGTTTCTATTTTATTGCGGTTTCGGTCCACCACACTAACTCCATTCAACTTATAGTTAATCCTTGTTACATGAGAGGCATGTGTAGGGTATTTTGATAAATAACCATTCAAATGAATAATATAATAAATTTCATACCAATACTTGCATCAAAACAGATTGCAATACATTTGGATGGTTATTTACAAAAATACCTTGCACATGCCTATCATGTGACAAGAATTTAACTATAAGTTGGATGGAGTTAGTGTGGTGGACTAAAACCGTAATAAAATAGAAACCATGGTATTAAAATTGCAAGACATTTAAATTTTGTAAATAATAGCAATAACCAGTAAACCACAAGGACCAAAACCGCAATTCACTCTTTTTATTAAGTACCTACATAATTATCAATAAACATGGGATGAGGAATCTTATATATATATATACGGTAGTATCTTAAAAACTCGTGTATTACACGTGTTGAATAAATGAAATATTAAATAACAGTACTGAAGATTTGAAAATTACAAAACAATATTTTAAGATAAGATATAACTGAAAAGGTGAAATAAGAAAAGCGAGAAAAAAATCATAGGCTCATATAATTGTGACACGTGGCCACATCAGTGCCACATCAGCTGCCACGTCAGCAATTGGGAGTGCTAATGGCCAATAAATTGAAAGTTGGGAGTGGTGTGGTACAAATTGAAAGTTGGGAGTGTTATCGGCCAATTGGTGAAAGTTGGGATTATTTAAATCCAATATCCCAAAATAAAAGACCAAAACTATGATTCTGAACAAACCACGGGGACCATTTATGTAATTTACTCATTTTATTATAAATGAAAAAAAAATGTAGTGAGAGCTTTTTTTAGGTTTTGTGTGTAAAAACATCATATTCGTGTTTTCTATATGTAAATTTAACAGCAAGATGACAGAATGACGCAAAGTGTAGTGAAAAACAAACGACAAGGACTTAGGTATCCATTTTTTTTCAAAATAATGATGCAAGTTGACCCGTCACAAAAACACATGAACGGAAATTGCACTTTACTCAAGTTATAATTATGCACACACCACACAAATGTATTCAAATTAATAGATAATTAATAAATGAGGCAACCTGAGCTTGAGCTTAAATAAGTATTCACAAGCTCAAGTTTCACACCTCGTAAGTTAAAAGAGCCGAACTCAAAACACCAGCTTAGACGGGCTCGGCTCGGCCCGGCTGGTTCAAACCCCTAAAAGTATACTCATGTATGCATGGTTTAGAAATCAAAGATACATGAAGAGAGTAAACCCGGTTACTGCATGCAGACCGGTTTCCTGAATTTGGATCAGAATTAGATTAATTAATTACTCAGTACAAAAAGAACAGCCCGAGTCTTTTACAATGCCCGCAAATTGAACTTTATTGCGACTCAAGACGTGTGAAACCAGTTTTTTCATTAGCCTACAAATGAGGGATCTCGGCTTTGGGTTTTTGAGTAATTTCATCGGCTGATGGCAATGGTTTTCCAGCCAAAAAACCTCTGAAAAGCGCAATTGATCGCTCGGGTTGTGAGAATGGGGCTTCATGTGATGCCCCTCTAATTGTTGCATAAGATAAAGCATCACCATACACTTGTGTCCATCCACCAACCTGCCAAAAATTGAACTTAATAAACCTAAAGAGCTAAACACCAAACTAAATGTCGAAAAATGGGTGTCATGTAACGGGTCTTAATGGGTTTGGGTCAAATGTAGTTATTTGGATTCATTTCATATATATATAAATATTCTTCAAAAAGTTCACAATTCATGGTGTATCATTCTAACTTTCATAATTTCGTTTTGACCTATCATAACATAAAAAAAAGTTTATTCATTCCAAAAACATCACCGTTAAAAATGGTTCATAGTAATAACGTTTCTTGGTTTATTTAGTAAAATGTTATACATGCGAATCATTGTAGTTTTATCCATATGACACGTTAGAAATAACACATGACTTGTGTTGAAAGCGTTACATCAAGCAAAACCGTAAATTATTCGTGAAATGCAACTAAAACGTAATTAGACCACGAAATCGAACTAACCTGGTTGCCATTGAACCACGCTCTGTATGGTAGAGTTGTGTTTAAACCTAACTGCTTAGCCAAGCCATTGACCACCACTCGTGTCCCAGTTAGCGGGAGAACAGAATCCTGATCCCCACTGAAAAAGTTAAATAAAAACAATAATATTATTGCATAGTTGGTCATGTATACTCGCACAAAACAATGTCATTTGATGTGTTGGCAAAATACACACCAGGTTCGGCCTACAAACACCTTTTTTTCCAAAGAAAATATTATGCATGATTAATATATTATGCATAATAACAAAAACTATATCATTGCAGTACTAGTATCCAATTTTATATAAACCAATTTAGGAGGTTTTAAGTATTAAAATACACCTTTTTCGATATTTTCAACCAATTTGACCTTGTAAGCCCATTTAACATGTTTCATTTCTAGCTGAACTCTTTAAATTGACCCATTTGAACTTTTTGAGATAATTTAAAACCAAAGCGACTCATTCATACATAATTTGGTCAAAAACCCACCATAAAACCCGAAAAAGCAGTCGCATTTACATAACTTATGAAATAAATAAACTGTAGAAGATGTGATTGGAACCCGATTACTATTTTAATTATTGGACAAGTTATCATAATTAGGAAAATTATTATAAGGTTTCTATTAAGTAACTATATAATTATAAATTAACAAGGGATGAGGAATCTTATTTATACACTATAGCAGCTTAGAAACCCATGTATTACACATGTTGAATAAATGAAATATTAAATTGAAGATTTGAGAATTACAAAACAATATTTTTAGATAAGGTATGATTCAAAGGGTGAAATAAGAGAGGCAAAAAAAAAAAAACACGGGCTCATAGAATTGTGACATGTGGCACAACGCTTACTTGTTTAATATGTATAGATATAACTCACTTGATCTGGGTTCGGGTCTTATTGAGTTCTTCTTTTTAATGAAGATGGTTTAACTCACCTGTAAACAAGAACCCTAATTCCTGACTTTAGAAGGGAGACCAAGACCGGAGTCATTGGTACCTCAAGATTGTCCATGTCATAGCTTAAAACCCTGAAGTTAAAAAAACATGAACCGATTATAAATATGAGTTTTAAAATGATAAATTAGAATATGATATTGGGTTCATGTATTACTCGCTACAAGGGGTCCAATCTTTGACACCCACAAGTCGAGCATGGAGAGCGGTTTGAACGTCTTTTCGATTCAAATATACAATCATTTCATCTTCCACACAAACATCTATCTTTGTCTCCTCATCTTGCTGCAAAGTGAAAACAGTCATTACATACAAAAGAACTTGACCCGGATCGTTAAAATTAGCAAATGGGTAGGTTTGGAAACGGGTCAAAATGGGTTCAGGCTATAACAAAAGGGTAAACTTTTTGTACACATTTAGCCTGTCAATTATGTAATTTCTTGAATAAAATGATTTATGCACTAAGAATACAACTTGCATGAATTTCGACTCATTTGACCTAATTTTTAAATGAAATGAACTGATCTTTTTTAACCCAATTTTTCTCCATCTTACATTTTGACCCACTAGAGTAAAGTACACCAACGGTCCCTGTGGTTTACCAAAATTTTGGATTTGGTCCCCAACTTTCCAAAAGTACACATATGGTCCTTGTGGTTTGCACTTTGTAACGCATTTAGTCCCCAACCTTTTCCAAAAGTACATGGATGGTCCCTGTGATTTGTAATCTGTAACCCATTTAGTCCCTAACTTGGACATGCTAAAACCTTTAGGTTTGTTGGCTGGGGACTAAATGTGTTACAAACTGCAAACCATAGGGACCATCTGTGTACTTTGGAAAACTAGGGACCAACTCCAAAATTTTTGTAAACCACAGGGACCATTCGTGTCAAAATAGCCCATTCATACCCATGTCGAAATAGCCACTTCTACATATCATAAACAACAATCATGAACTTATTAAACTCACAATGTGATCAAGAACTAGTGATTGCGAGAAAACATTTGATAAACAAACATCAAGTGTGACGTCATAAGCGTTAACAAATCTACCAATCTCTTTCGAAGCTTGAGTTGCAACCCGAGAGCAAGTAGGGGTCATAGACCTAGATTGGGCTTGCCTTCTTATACTTGAATAATTGCACATTGTATTAAACATATCATAAGTAGCATCTGATATTAAACCATGAGACCAAAGATACTCTCCCCTTGAGTTAAAATCCGTATTGAAGTCCAAAAGTGGGTTACCTATCTACACAACAAAATGATAAGTTCACCAAAAAAATCCGGCATCTCATTAAAAATATAAGGGAAATTGTTGAAAAAGCCCTATAAAATATAGCTGAGCTGGCACACAAGTCCTTTAAACTGTTTTTGGATGATCAAATCCTGAACTTCTTAGAAGCTAATGAAAATCTTCTTTATAGTTTGTGAACTTCATCCTAAGGGTGCAAACGAGCCAAGCGGCTCGCGAGCTGCTCGAGATCGGCTCGAGAAAAATCTCGAAACGAGCCAAGCCAAGCTTGAGCCTAAAATAAAACTCGTTTATTTATTAAGCCCGAGCTTGAGCCTGGCATGTGAAGCTCGCCAGGCTCGTCGACCCTTAGTGTAATATTAGTTTTTAACTTTTTATTAATATTTATTATTTAATAACATTTAACCCTTATTTAAAGTTATCTAGTAAACGAGCCGAGCCGAGCCGAGCTTGTTTAAACTTGTTAAGGAGCCGAGCCCGAACCTAAAAATACGCTTTCAGTTATCAAGCTCGTGAGTCTATTATTTATATTACATTTAATATATTAATTAATAGATTATAAATGAGCCGAGCTCGAGCTCGAGCTTGAGAAACTACCAGCGAGCTAAGCTTGAGCTTTGAAAACCAAGCTCGAACCGAGCCGGGCTTGAGCCTGGTTGAGCTCGGGCTCGGCTCGGCTCGTTTGCAACCCCTACTTAATCCTATACAAAACGACCTTTTCGATATTTTGTAAAAAGCTGAGAACTTCTTTGGTAAAAAAAACCCGAGACTTTATCGCTAAGTTTATAAAGTAAAGGGACTTGATCATGCAAAACCGAAGTTTCAAAACTTATGTACAAATTCAGTGACAGTTGCACTGAAAAAGTTATTAAATTTACTCACTGCAATTCCCTTGAGATTGATCTTGGCTTTAGAGTGAACTATGAGATTTCGCGAGTTGAGGAACATAGTGTCCTGGCAAAATTTGGGACCGCGTGGGTCAAAACCGTTCAGTCAATGCAATAATTATAACATTTTTTGGTACAAGTTGGGTTGACCAAATATACCATTTTGTCCATAAAGAAGTTAATACATAACTAGTGTATCAGATATGATAATAAATTTATACAATATTTATATAATCTTCAGAATTATCGTTAACATGTCTTACCTGCATAACTTTCGCCCGTGATATAAAATTCCCTATTCTTGTACTCTGAATATTTCTCAAACCATTTCTCAAGAAAGGCAAGACTGTCGCCAGCTGAAATGTAAAATAATAATCATCACATTTGAATGACAAAAGCAATGATAAAAACTAGTTCTTAGAATAACACAAAATCACCTACATATTTTTACCTATAATAATGAATCATGCTCTTGGTAAGAAGTAACAAACCTGTAATGACGTCATTTGCAGATGCATAAAAAGACTGGTCAACAGAATAAGAGAATCCCACTCCTGCTGGTGATTCCAAGTACAACATATTTGCTTCTGTAAAGATAAAAGGTTTCCCTAATGTTATCAGCTAAAAGTTATGTATAGTATGTATAGTATTGCAAATTTGATGAAGTTACATATTTTCCCATTTTTGACATAATTGATTGTACGGATATACCTTCAAGCATAGCGATTGCATATTTGCATACACCGTCAGGAACTTATAATCTGAATATTGCGAATTGAAATCGGAATAATAATTTTAGTGACAGAAACAAAGTTCGCTTCGGTTTACTGGTGATTTAACGGTCAAATATTTACTTTAGTATTATATGATTATCGGATGGTAATTAAACCTAGGGGAGTTTAAATAGCGTTGAAACTGACCGAACCATCAAAAACAAAGCAAGTCGGTCCGTTTGAACGGTTAATTTAGTTTGAGATTATCAAATGGCAATTAAACCTAGTGGTGTTCAAATACCTTTGAAACTTGAAATCAACCGTTTATACTGAACTTGTCATTTAACCTTCATTATGTATATATTTTCCTTTTCATTTTTGGAACATGTAATATGTATGTATTATTATCATTAAATTAAATATCTTTATTGTTTTGAAAATTTTACTACCAACAAATGATTTTGAAGAAAAACAAAAATAAACTTGTCCAAACTGCCAAACAAGTAAAACCGGCTTGTTCGGCCAACCCCCCAAACCTGACCAGTTTGGTTTGTTGTTCCTTAAAACTGCAGTTAGCGGTTTCCATATCTTTTGTCACCTAATTTAACAGATCTTTTACTTCATTTAAGAAAAAGAATGTCATTTTTATCTATTAAATTTTTAAATAATCGGAATTTGTAATATAATCAAATGACGAAATACTGTGATCTGATTAATACAGTTATGTTATACAACCTCCCAAACACTAATTTAGTAATTAGTTATGTTATGTAATGCAAAAACCCTAATATATATATTCAACAAACAGTTGAAACCAATAAGAATAACTATCAATCAATGATCTAGGGCACAAAAGGTAACCTCCCTTGAACATTTAATGCAGCAATTAATAACCTCAACACAAAATCAACACTTATTGCACAACATTCCCAATCAGATCCTGAAATTCTGCATACCTTTATTCCAGCTATAATCATTCTCCACCAAAACCCTACCACTCGGTTTAAACGGACCGTGCTCCACAAACGCCCCTTCTCCAACCGACGAACAACCAGGACCTGCAACAATTTAAATCAGTTATCACCTCCGTTCAATCGCTTCGTTCAAACAAACACACTGAGTAGCTAACTGATACACACAAATTCAACAATCTATTGAACAAACAAACAAACAAACGCAATCGCTTCATTTAACGCACAAATTAACCACTTAACTGAAAAAACACATCAACTATTAACTGTTTACCTTCGTTTAATCGCTTCATTTTACACAAAAATTAAACAATTAATCGAACGAACGAACAAACAAACACAGATCTGTTCAATCGCTTCATTCTTACACACAAATCAAACACTCAATTGAACGAACAAACACACTGACGTTCCATTGTGTCATTTACGCACAAATTAACCTTCCGTTCAATAGCTACATTTTCCGAACAAATTATACAATCAATTCCACGAACAAACGCTCCGTTCAATCGCTTCAGTTTACGCACAAATTCAATTATCAATTGAACGAGCAAACACATCAAGTAACTAACTGTTTACCTACGTTCAATCGCTTCATTTTACACACAAATTAAACAATAACACACTGAGTAACTAACTGTTAATCTCCGTTCAATCCTTTCAAAATTACACACAATTAAACAATAAATCAAACGAACAAACGTCAAACACAATGAGCATAACTGGAACTGGAACTGTAACGGTAACGGTAACTGTAAGTAACGGTTACCTCCGTTCAACCAAAGCACGAGCGGTTTAGAAGAAGAGTTAGATGCAGCTTCAACGAAGTAGTAGAACAGAGATCTCTGATTAGCTTTATCGACGGTTATGTATCCGGCGAACTGCTTGAAACTGACCGGCGGTTGGCCGGGAAGTTGTACGATTTCGTCGGAGACAGTAACGGAATATACTCCGGTGAAAGATGTTTGTAATAATAATAATATTATTGATATTATTATTGTTATTACATACATGAATTTTGTATGGAAGATCCATGGTTTAGATGACATGATTGTGATGTGGATTTGAGATACAGAAATATAGGGGGATTTATACTGAAATTGTTTATATGTTATTTCATGTAGTTAAATAACTCTTTAAATTGAAAGTAGATATTTAGGTGAAGCAAGTTTGATTTTTTAACGGTAAATTTGGATTAGTGACGGATCACTGAATATCATTCCGCTATTAGCAGAACTACCCAATCATAATAATATGTATGTGTGAGATTTGAAAATTTCTTTTAAGATCGCGGGGCGTGGGGGGGCTTGGGTTGGGAGTTTTGCACGACACCTGGCGGAGATGGGCTTCACCAGGCCACTCCAAAAAAAGTGAGATGTGAAGGGGCGTGGTGTGACGTTGCTAGCCATATTGGACCAGCCAACTCACCCTGCCCCCCCCCACCCCACCCTATGCCAAAGGGGCAATGCTATGTCCAACGACAACCTAAGGTGAAAAAGCTGGCTTTAAAGGGCAACTCACGCCCCTAACCTAAACCCACACCACGTAGTCTAACGAAGAAATTTTATAAAAGAAAACTCAAGGAAGGAGCTTAAGCTATTCAAAAGTCTATTTGAATAAAACTAATATCAAGATCTAGATAAATATAAGCATGTTATAACAGTAAATTTAAAATTTTATAAAGAATTATATTTTAAAAAGTTTTAAGTGAAAAATAAAACATGCTTAAAAAGTAATTATTACAATAAAAATAAAAATAAATTGGCTACTCTTTAATTGAAAAGTATAAGGCGAGTATTGACTGCCTAAGATTTTAGTAATAAACTAGTGTTAAGCATCCCCGTGTTGCGGCGGAGGCGTAAAATCTTGTCAAATAACATTAATGTCACATCACTGCGAGTGACCACCAACACTGAATTTGCAACGTGACAATGCAAAAAATTAGACCGAAATGTGAAACATAGAAAATAATAATTAAGTTGATCTAGGACTCGAACGTTATGACGAAACTGTCAAACAGGAAAAAAAATAGATGACATAAAAACATTAAACCACACACGCACGTCGGGTCGTGTTAACTCGTAGAACTTAGAACGAAACGTAAAACGAAAAGTAAAAACATTGAACCACACACGCATGTTGCGCTGTGTTAACTTGCAAAATTTAGAACGAAACGTAAAACGAAAAATTTGTGAAAGATGAAAAGTATAGGTGATCAAAGTTGAAAGTAAAAAGGTTATAAGGTTAAATTACAAAAGGTGAAAAGTTTTAGATTAAAAGTAAAAAATAAATAGTTTAGGTTAAAAGTAATTTATCAAATTCTTTAGGACTTAAAGTGAAAAATTAAATTATTTTTAAAGAACTCCCAAAACATTATATACAACTCCTATATGCAAAACTAAGTTGCTAATTTATAGGTTTTAAATAATTAACTAAACTACATAGTTTTATATTTCAGTTTTTGTATGTAAAAACATCGTAATAACATTTTTATATCCATTTTGATGTCCATGGGTTTCTTTTCAGTTCTCACGCCCGCTAAGTATAACCTACTTTTATTTTAATTTTTCAAGTACGTAACATAGAAAATCAGTGTCGTAGCTTGTTGCCTGTTTACCATTTATCTTGATGTAAAATTCATTTTTGTTTACATGGCCGGCCCTGAAGGTGGGCGCAGAGGACCACTGGTCAGGGCCTGATATTTCGAAGGGCACATTACTTTTAAAAAACTCTGATATGTATATGTAAAAATAAATAAATTAATAGGGTATACCCATACAAAAACCAACGGCCCACGTATAAAACTATTTTTATGGTTTAGATTAGTTATTAGCCCATTGGCATTAGGTTTAGACCTTTAGTGAGGCAAACACTCAATTTCATTAAGGCCTAAGGGGACCCGGGGTGGTTCCATTTTTGTGCGTGATGAACAAATATCACGCATGGAAGATGTCCACATCCCACCGCCGCTTGATTATATAACGCATACAATTTGATAACGCGTGATATATATCACGCGTGAAGAATGGAACATGTGAGGGGATGTAGGTGTTTATTGTTGGGTGTTGTGAGTGATGGACATTTCCACTAAAAAAAGTTGTGAGTGATGGAATAATTGTTGATGACATGATGGAACTTGATTGGAAGTTATGAGTGAGTGATGAGTGATGGGTGATGACCACCCCCCCCTAAGAGCATGTTTTTTTTAACTTGAGCAGGGTACATAAATTCTCAGTAACGGCCTTGTTTGTTTATAATAGGATGTTAAGGTGATAAGGGTAAAAAAACAAAAATTAACTAAAAGATTAAAATAGGCCACATATTAAAAATGTATAAAAAATCATAAACATATTTGTATACTTATTGAAAGTACAACTACCAATGCACGTTGTACAACTTTCATCTCACTAAATAACGTGATTATTTCAAACAGTTGCTACTTTTCGGCTTTTTTCAACGACACAACTTTTTCGTTGCTTTGTCTTTATTTATTTCATTTTATAAAAAAAATAAAAAAATACTCAACAAATTAATAAAAACACATATTTTAGCGTCTAATGGCAAAATATGCCTTTTTGGCAACTTTTCCCCTTCATATATAATTGTTTTGCTATAAGTAACATATCTAAGTTTGATTTTAAAATAGTCACACATGTGGTAGTTATATTACTATTTTTTTTAATTATAGTGAATTTAGTAAAGTAGCGACAAATAAAACGTTGTCGTATTCTCACATGTTTTCTAGTTACAAAAGAATATTTTAATAATATAGTCGTTTTTTAATGTGTGAATCAATCGGTGAACATTTGAATATTGTTGTAGTGATGCTACCAATAGTCAAAGATCACATGCTACACCCTATCCATCAATAGTAAGTATATTAGATTTTCTTTTTTTATTTTTGAACTAATAAGTAATATAATATTTTTTTTTATTTTGAACAAGTTGCATAAAAATAATAAAATTCGTAGCACCACATCAAATATACCCTCATGAGTTTCACCATAAAGTAGCATTATTGATTAGGGTGAAGGGGGCTATCAACCCACAAATACTAAATTTGAAGGGGGCATTAACCCATAACTCAGAAGGGCTCACACTTTTTCAAAGGTAACGACTAGAATTTTAGACGTTGGTAACAGTTACACCTTCATCAAAGCGAGATCGTAAATACGAAACACTATTAGATGCAAGTACTTATGATACGTCTGGGATCTCACCTGAGCTAACAACAACCCGAGGTGTTTGGGTAAGGCGACCCAGTCACCCCACCACCCTTACACGTCTTGTTTTACTACCTCTCAAAGCAAGCATAAACAACATTAAACATTGAACATGTTAATAGTAAGATATCGTAGTCTTTGGCTAAGTTGATATCATTTAGAAGTAAGATATCGTAGTCTTTGGCTAAGTTGATATCATTTAGAAGTTGTACTTGTCTTATAGCATTTACATTAAAATCCTTATCATCATTCCTATAATTACACTATAAGTATAAACTACTATTTTTCTCTCTTCTTTCAATTAAATAGTATTTTTTATACATTTCTCATTACCTTTTATTTCTTCTCCACTCACAACTACTTTCAAAAACATTTAAAACAAATTATAAGGGTAAACAGTGTTTCTCATATATTTACAATTGAACAATAATGTTTTCTCTCTACTCCACTCACAACAACTTACAACCACTCACAACCATTCATGATATAAGTAACACACTCACAGATATATTGAGGAACCATTGTGAATGCTCTTGTTAAACTTAAAGACCAATTTTAACAACGTAACGACTTGCTAGCATAAAAGGGCTCAAATATGATGCATGTTTTACCAAAAAAAGAGCGGTGAAACAACTTCTAGAAGATCACTGGCGGAGCTTTTTTTTGGGCCGGGGTGTTTCGTTTCCGTCGGTTTTTTCACTCGTAGTGTTAAATTTTACCGAAATTAAAAAATATATATATTTTGTAATGTAAAATATTAGACTTTTAAGAACCCATTCCCCACCGATTTGGATTTTAAGAGTCTGGCCACCGCTGAGTTTTCGTTCAAACTCTGTCACCATTGTAGAATATTACAGCTTAGCAAAAGGCAAGATTGTATAAAATTGAAAACGTGACAACATTTTAATGAAAAATATTGTTAAAATTGTGCATACCATTAGAAATA
The DNA here is from genome assembly GCA_947069175.1 of Scalesia atractyloides. NCBI lineage: Eukaryota > Viridiplantae > Streptophyta > Magnoliopsida > Asterales > Asteraceae > Scalesia > Scalesia atractyloides. The sequence goes on along the minus strand of CAMTDV010000006.1, from coordinate 5,767,116 downwards.
TATGGTAAGTGCATATGAGCATGGTCAATTAACCATCATGGTGATGAAAGTGAAAATATAATGTGTGGGTCATCACTACTTCAAAGCCTCTACTCTCAATGTATGATTTAGTTTTTAGACATTAATATTGGTTTAAACATCATAATACAAAGGTGATACAACTTTAAATTCACTATAGCCAGCCCCCACTATCAAAAGAAAATATTCACATGAATTTGGGTACAATGAGGTAGAGGTGCGGAAACCGGTTAATTATTATAATCAGTTTGGTTAACCGGTTATATTGGTTAATTTGACCTTTTGACTTTAACTGGTTATTGTTTTAAACGGTTATTTTTTTAACTGGTCCGGTTAAATACTTTAACCAGTTGTGGTTAATTAACTGGTTATTTTTTATTAATAACCGGATTTTTTGCTTTTTTTTGTTATTTTTCGATTAATCGGTCTATCGGAAGTTAGAACAAAGTGAGAGTGTGTGATCACCCATGTAAAACTATCAAATGATAACTTGAAGGATGTGAAAAGAATGTCGAGTGAATATTAAATCAATAAAATAATAGTGTACAATGAAAAGGTATCCACCAATACCACCATCAAATAATCTAAAGAAGATCTCAAGTATTATACAATGCTAAAACATAAAAACAAAACTTTACAACTTATAAGATATTTAAAATCTTCTCTTTCTATTTTCATAGATCTGGCTTGTTTGATTTTAGAAACAAAGTTTTTTAATGTTGTACCAAAGGCATAGAGTTGGTGGTCGTATGAAGCTTTATCACAAAAGGTAATATAGGTGATATTTATGTCAAATAAATAATTACACAACATCATCAAGATCAAATACGATAAAAGTTAAAAGTCGACTACGGGCTATTTGAGTAGTATGTGCGAAGAGAAGACACATGGAACAAAATAATAATTATATATCTCTTTTTTAATATGTAATTAAATTTTAAAACTTCACTACTACAACAATCTACAATAAATACCTAACATGCCATTGTGACAAGGGCGTTTCGGGTCAGAAAAAGAAAAGTTGGAATGTTATGACTGGTCATTCTACGATATATAGAATGGGGCCAGCATCGCTGTAAAACCCAACAAGAAAACCAAAGGAAAAAGATACCAAGTGTCTAGTCGGTTGGATGAAATCATGAAGTGTAGGAATATGATAAAGGGAATGAGTGATGAAATAGATATTTCTATATTCATGTACGTTTCCAATATACTTTCTACTTTACCTTTTGTTTTCATTATTCGTATTATCATATATATCCCAAGATTAGAAAAAAGATGGAAATTTTCTTTTTGTTACTTGGATCAATAATTATAATTTTAGTTATGTCTTCCAGAGATAATATGTAACACCCCAAAAATAGGTTTGTTAATTAAACCCCGTTAATATTAAGAACTGTTAAATACCATCAGTGGTAAAAGATTAACCGGATAAGCATTAGAATTTTAAATAATCAAAGCTACGGCTAGTTAAAGAGAACAGATACTTTGTAGTAAGTAAAAGTTTATAAAAGGCTCGAGTGAGTGGGACTTAGAGTTAATCGGGCTGTAACACCCAAAATTTAAGTAATTCGACTAGGAATATCTAAACCTAGTTATAATAATGGTTAATTGCTAGTAAGAGTTATATGGGGGTTTAAACAAAAACTAAACTTGAGGGACCCAAAATGTCAAAAAGGAAACTAGAGTTTTAAAACAAGAAATTAGTCATAACACACACTTAGTGTGTGTGTGTGTGTGTGTGTCGATCTTCAGGAGAAAGGAAAAAGGGTGAAACCCTAGTTCATCCCAAAATCGCCAAATTGAAAGGGTTTCGGATCTTAAACTCATGCATGAACGCATTTTAACGATCAACTAGACAAGGGGATCATAAGGTATGTCTTAAAAACTAGATTTGTGAAGGTTGTAACTTGAGACAAGTAGATTTATTGCAATTAGATTGTTGAATCATAATCCAAAGATGAAATTAAGTGTATATGTATACTTGATTTCGTTAGACATAAAGAAATTATGAAATATTTGAGGTATGATTACTTGTAGGTGATTAACAAGTAGATTATGAAGTGGGTTTTGATGATATGATGAAGCTGATGATATACTTGTGCTTAGAATCATCATACATGATAGTAATAGCAAGATGTTTGAATAATCTATGAGTTCGAGTACATGACCATACATGACAAGAAATGGGTTTTTGTATGATACTATGAAATAGATTATATATTCATGTTAAATGATGTTGAAATCATCATGTGTTTGTGAATTTTTATAATGTTTGGCTAAGTTTGATGTTTAGGTAAATTCCAAATACATATGATGCAATGGGTTGTTTTATAGAGATGAGACAATACTAAGTTATTGTATAATGATTGATAGAATAGCATACAATTATTGAAAATATGTCAATCCAGAGTTAACAATTTTATGAACTTAGTAGAGAAATTTGGTTAAAACGGTGGCCTATAAATAACGCCTACCGGGTAATTGATAGAATGCCTAAATGAGTTAGTCGAACTTAAATGTGCATTTGCAAATGTTAATAGAAAGTTTACTTTAAAGTCAAACTGACATATAATAAGATCAAATGGTAGTTTTGATATAAAGTGCGTAAGGTGGAATAATCGTGTTAAACGATGACTAATCTAACCATCTTGCGAATGCTAAAAGGTAGTTTGACGCTTAACAAACTAGGTGGAAGCTTGGGAAGAAGCCGGTCAAATGGATTGAATACGCGTGGAAAACATAATCGGATGCAAGGTAAGTAAAGCTTACACCCATCTAGTAGAATACTTACTTGTTGTATTGATTATGAACATAGTAAATTTAGTATTTGAAATATGATGTTCCGACGCGGAATGATACGGGTCGGAACAAATGAGAATTGTAATAAACCATAATTGATGGTATAAAGGGTAAAGCAGTAATTTAGTCATGTGATGACGAATAAACAAGAAGTTTTGAAAAGTTACCTTATGGTGTAAACCATACGGTGTAAAATGGTAAAAGATAATTCAATCATGGGTTGACAATTTTAATATTGAATTTCGGGAAAAGATACCTTATGGCGTAAGTAATAATGGATTGAACGAATTAAGTAACGACTTTAAGTAATATGATCATACGGTGTAAACCGGAACGGATTAAAAGGTGTGATGTTAAATAAATACCATCTCATAATAATAAAATGGTGGTGTTATCACTATTGACAATAATAATAACTAATGATCGTGTTATCACTATTTGACAATAAATAAATACCATCTCATAATAATAAATTGGTGTTATCACTATTTGTTAATAATAACTAATGATGATTTGTCGAGTTTTGTGCTCAAAAGGAGATAGCATATGGTTTGCGTTACTATTAATTAGCAATTAATTGTGCAAGATATTTAAACGGGTCAATGCTATGACCCGAGCCAGGTATGTTAATGGGTCAAACTCTCATTGAGGATTTAAGGTCCAACGAGAGTTAAACGAGTCGTGAGTGAACATTAGATTACCTAAAGTAAGGTAAATCTAATAATTTAAATTGTAGACATTATGTTCTTAGGAACATAATGAATTTAAATAGATCATGGTTAAAATGGGTACATTTGGTCAAAATATGCTGTTAAAAGTCCTTCGTCGTAAAAAGGGAGCTAAAGTTGACCAAAACGCCCTCAAATGATAAAACAAGTAAACGACCCTTGAGGGTAGTTTAAAATGAGTTTTATAAGTAAGTATAACCTTTTGGTAGTGTAAAAGCAAATGACAAAAGCCATTTTTGTTTAATGCCTCATAACGGGTCTTTTTCGTAAATTAACAAAACGAATGGTAGAATTCGGAATTATATAATTTTCTATAACAAATCCACCACAAATATAGTCGTGAAGGAAAAATAAATAGATGTCTTAGTGTGGAAATAAGAAGTAAGGATAGAGGAAGTGAGAATTAAGCTTAAGTGCTTAAATATCTTAACGGGTCAAAATGAATATGCGCATAAACCGGGAATGGATGTGTATTTCATAAGAATTAAGAATCCGGGTTAAGGATTTCTAGTTAAATATGTAGGTAAACAATTTACGGACATTTAGAAACAAGTTTCAAGTAAAACGGATGAAAAACGAATAAGTTACGGAAGTTTTCGTAACATAAACGGCAAACTAGAAAAAAAGGTTGATGAGCTGTTGTATGCAAAACTAAATATAAAAGTATGTACACGCAAATAACGAGCTGATGTATGCAAATCTGAATATAAAAGTATGTATATGCAAATATTAAGCTGTAGTATGAAATATTAAGTTGTTGTATGCAAAACTAAATATAAAAGTATGTATACACAAATAATGGGCTGCTGTATGCAAATCTGAATATAAAAGTATGTGCATGCAAATAACGAGCTGTAGTATACAAATCTGAATATAAAAATATGTATATGCAAATATTGAGCTGCAGTATCCAAGAGTAAACATGTGTTGTAATCTATCGAATGTAACTCAATGGTATGTGTTTATACAAAGATGTGGGTTTTCAATACAATTGAGATTATGTCTTGCTAACCATAGCTTACGGTGGGTATTGACAAAAATTTTTATTTGTTTGATTTTTTTTTGTCATTTTTGGCATTCGTGTATAATTAGACATGTTATACACTTATTATAACTAACGTATTTCATGTTTTTATGAAATACAGGTTGATTTGCAGTACCAGATGACGATCAAGCTTAACGAAGAACCGAACACGATCAAGTTAAAGCTTCCGCAATTTGTTTTGTTGATATGAAACAAATCAATGATAATACGTTGAAATGTTTAATGTTTATGAAGTTTTAATAAACTCGCATTATAGTACGAACGTGTAATTACATATAAATTCTTTTATATGCGAAATATTCTTTAAATTTTTTCTTTATTATTAAGGGTTTTACATAATCTGATGGTATGATAAAGTGATGCATTCATCAATCAAGTAGTTATGAGTTTAAATCTGATAAATAACCGGTTTAATGATTTTAACTGTTAAAAATATTATTCTAGTTATACGTATTCTAGTTTAATATACTTTTTTAACTATGTTATAGGGGTGTTAGTAACGTATAAGTAATCTTACGAACTGAGTTGCTGTTGACTGAATTATTCCCGCCGCAACGGGCTGTGAGAGAAAAACTAGTTATATAGTAGCGATCGATTTAAATCAATCCTGTCAAGGGAGATGAAATAAAAGTATTCCCAATCGTTAGTCATTACATGAAGTTGACGGTCACCATTAATCTGATAACAACAATGCAATAAGTGAAAGTTATATGGTTAGAAAAACCCCTAAATCTTATTTTTATGTTTTTTTCACACTCTCTCTATATATCTATGTATATATAGAGAGACAGAAAGGAAGAATGTGGGAATATTAATGCAAAATAAATAAAGGAAATGCATTTTCAAGTTTGATTTTATATATTTATAAAACAGTTATAGATATTTTTTTCTAAGGGATAATTTTATAGAGTGGGAGTTGGCTAGAAAGCCTAAGTTAGGGCTGTAAACGAGCCGAGTCGAGCCGAGTCGAGCCGAGCCAGACCCAGCTCGAGCTCGGCTCGAGCTCGAATTTTAAATCGAGCCAAGATTTGAGGCTCGAGCTCGACTCGATTAAAATTCGAGCTAGCTCGGCTCGGCTCGATCTAGCTCGAACCGACAAAAAACCGCAAAATTTACTAATTAAAATGCCCTAAAAAATAAAACTCTTCATAGACTAAGGCCGTGATTGCAATTTAATTTAACCAAATGGCTAAATATACAAATATAAATAGTTAATTGACTTTGTACATTGTCTTTGCCATCTTTTATGGGGAGGCATTCCCTTAACTTTTGTCTTTTGAGCAATGTGGGACAATAAAATGAAGGATGTAAACCTTATCGAGCCGGCTCACGAGCTGAGCCAGGCCAAGCTCGAGCTCGACTCGTTTACAAACCGAGCCGAGCCAAGCTGGCTCGTTTAAAACCGAGCCAATTTCGAGCCGAGCCTTTTTTGAGCTTTTATCGAGCGAGTTTCGAGCGAGCTGCGAGTCACGAGTTTTTTGAACACCCCTAGCCTAAGTTTCCTAGAAAGTCTAGGAAGCAATAGGGGGTGACATGTGGCTTTTAGTTTTTTTATTCAAAAGGGCATGATGGTAATTTGATTATTAATTTAATTTTGGAATATTATATATCCTAAAACTAACTATCCAGATAATTATGGAAACGTATATCTCTTTGACAATTTCAAATCATTACGATTTCAAAAGGGCAGTTACTTTAAATTTCTTCACGTTGTGTTTTATCAGTTACTGGGTTCGTCACAATGTGTTTTAGCAGTCGCTGGTTTCAGTTACTGTTTCATCAAAATGTGTTTTATCAGTTACTGGTTGATATAATTTTTGGCATTATTGATGTTGTGTTTTATCAGTTACTGGTTCACGTTGTGTTTTATCAGTACTGGTTTCATCACAATGTGTTTTATCAGTTATTGGTTGATATAATTTTGGCATTTTTGATGTTGTGTTTTAGCAGTCAGTCACTAGTTCGTCACATTGTGTTTTATCGCTTTAAACACACTACCATGAACACATCTAGATTTGATTTATCATTATTTTTTGTATGATTTGGTGTTTTCAAATGTGAGGGATTAGAGAGAGAGAAAAAATTGCGATATTTATGGAGGTGGTTTTATGTTTGATAGTTATTTCTTTATTTAAAACAACTTAAATGACACATCTACCACTAATTAATTAAATAATTCTATTTTTAAGACACACACATTACTAAAATGTCACTAAGATGATCCCAATCATTAAAGACACCAATCTGATGGCCCAGATCGCTTACTAAACTTTCTAAGAAAAACACACTTTGCGCAGTATCCCTACTCTAATTTTATATACTTTATTATCTTCTAAAAAATTATATCACAAAATTCATAATTTATACATAAAGTTAAGACATTATATAATATATATGATGCACAATTTATTATAATGATACGTCTAAGCCTGTATATAATGGTGCGTCCTATTTTTCAATTTTTGAACTTTAATTATGAGTTTCCATACGAAGTTGATTATTATAATAAATTGTGCATCATATATATTATATAATGTCTTAACTTAATATATAAATTATGAATTTTGTGATATAATTTTTTAGAAGATAATAAAGTATATAAAATTAGAATAGTGATCCTGCGCAAAGTGTATATAGACCATGTGTCTAACTAGTTACATCGATGAGCTTAACTTTCAAAGTTTGACTTATAATGTGTTTTGCTTACACAAGTACCTTTTCACATTAGAGTGGTGCGTCTCACTCGTTATAATAGCGTGTACGCATGTCACGTTTATAACCATTAATACATTATAAAAAAGTATCTTCTTACATTGACTAACATGTGCGTGTGTGTATATTATTTTTAGTTAGAAAAATAACTTAATAAAAATCATAACCAGTAAACCAGACATAAAAAATTATCTTTTAGTTGATTTTTGAGAATTTCAGAAAGTTACCTAATTAAAAAATAATAATAGTCTATTGCATTCATCACTTATTTTATATTTTGTTTTGGAATGAAATTTTCATTTGACCTAAATTTATCCACTAGAAAAGTTTTCACTAGCCTATTGATGAAGGATCATTGATTTTGACCAAATTAATTGACGTGTGGCAACATGTAAATAATCGATCGAACATCACCATATACTTGTGTCCATCCACTAACAAAATTTATTTAATATTATCACTTCATTTTTTTTGCTAGTCACCAACCACACAGTATCAACTGGTTTCATAGATATCATAAACTAGTTATTTACCCGTCGCGCGTTGCAGCGGCGTAATGCCTTTGTTAGGTAAATCAGCGTAATGCCTTTGTTAGGTAAATCAAATGAGACGGTTAAGCTCATATCGCCAAATACGTAAACCCACACATATGAACCAAATTTACGTCGAAACGTAGATTTGTAATTGACATGAGCCTAGTCAGTACCAAAACTACAAAAGAATTAAAATATTTGTTTTATAAAGTATTCCGCCTAGTTAGTGCCAAAAAGAATAACAATAAATGTTGTACAAAGTCTACTAAATTTATCCACCTATCTATACCGAAGATGGTAACCTGTCCATGCCTCCAAATGATACACCTTGTTCTCTTGAGTCTGCCAAAGCAAGAATGGCAAATGAGATTACAACAGCAAGAACACATGCACAATTAAATATAACTTGATGAGATAATATGCAATTAATATTTTTCTTTGATCCAAATATCAAAGAACGTTAGTCTTGATCACTTACCCGAGGCTCCCAATCATCATTGCAAGCATCCTAATAGTCTTCAAAAACCCTAGACGAAAGAGATTTGTTACAAATGAGAAATGAAATCATGATCGAGAGTAACAAACCAGTATGCATGCTCGCCACCTTTTACTCGGCTAAGGTATACCTGATACCGAACTCGACCCGTGACGTTTTCTATCACTTCCACACCAGAAGCCCCATCCGATATGTTTTGGGTTTCTAAAGCTCAACACTTTTTATTTATCACTCCATACATGAGTACCCGTCCCAATGATTCCCATCCCTATAACCGATATTCATACCATTACCTATATAAACTCCAATCAGAACCATAACTATTCAAACATTCAACCAACAACACAATATAAACAAAAAACATAAATCCAATGATAAACTACCTGAATAGGAAACAACTTAGTAATACCCTTTCTCGCAAGAGCAGCAACAATCCCGGTGAAATTCCAAGATGGTTGGTGAGCTTTTTATTGCTCGATGACATTTTTTCATTGCCAGAAGATTGCTATACAAACATAATCCATAAGACTGATGTACATAAACATAAACCTAAAGACTATGGTTAACTACTGAATCTTTCTAATGGTGTTTTGGGGAAAAAAAATGCTTTTATTAAAGACTTGTCTGACTGCATGGAGTTATCATATGGGAAACAATTTAAGTTACAATTACCTTTGTGCAAAGCAATATTTTTTTAACATGTACCTTGGTTAAAAAAGCGTTTTAAAAGGGTTTTTTTTAGAGAAAAATCCAATCATACGAAGAATCTGATGATATTACGTATTATGCTTTTTAATAGACCAAGTGAAGTTCTTACATCTTATGTCTATCTGATAGGTTGATCCATAATTGCAAGCCTTTTTTTGTGCCATTTGAAGCAGGCATTTCAGAATGCACAATTCCTCTTCCAGCAGTCATTCACTGCAAATCACCAGCTCTAATAGTCCCTTTATGCCCCTCAAAGTCTTCATATACCATAGCTCCCTGTAGTTTGACCACAATTATCATTAATCCATTTCTTTCAAACCTTTATAACCCATATCATCAACAGCCTCATCACCTAGATTATCATCAACCGCCAACTATTATCATTTTAAAATGAAAATTTTGAAATAGAGATATAACGTTCTAAAGTCAAAACACTAATTAAAATCCAATTTACCAGTAACAAAAGTGAGAAAATATTTCGAGACCCAAAACAGTTTCAAGAACAACACATTAACCTTTCTATCGCCATCTAAATCTACTACAACCACAATGTCATCCCATGGCTGCTGAGATATCCTCAATCTCCGGGAAAACTATTTTGAAATATCTGAAAATTGTTTGCAAAATTCAATCAGAAATCAGTGTAAGAACTAACTGACTAAACTTGTATTTAATTTTGATTCTTACTGGTGGAGAAAATGTTGAAACGGCGAAGCACGAAGAACCGAATCAAGATTACCGAATTCTGCTGATAAAGCATCAAATATTCTTCTCTTGCCGGAACCGGAGCTTGCAACGTCAACCACAGTCGCCAGTCGCCACCGTCGTGTTTACGGTGGAACCCTAAACGCCGCCATCGTGTCTCCCCCTCCTTCTCTCTACCATAATCTCTCTCTCTCTTGCTTATACAAAACCCACCAGCGAATACTGTGTTTTGAAGGAAACGTGGCTCAAATGGTGGGAGGTCGGGTGGAATGCGGTATGGCTGAAATACGTTAGGTGGTGCCACCATATTTCAATTCCTCATCTCCCCCACTGCATATTTCATAAAAAAAGTACCAAAATCCTGACAAATTTTAGCAAACCATTAAAAGAAACAACAAAAATTTGTACAAACAAAGATTGAGCAACTAAAACAGAAGTATGAGTTGTAACATCCATAAAAAACCGGGTTAACCAAACCCGCTTCGTTTATTAACCGAACATTCAGTTAAAATTTTCGTTGCATGTTTAGGGCTCAAACTAATTTTAAACAATACATAATTAATATATATATAAGAATTTAAAAACTATAATTGATAAAAAGTGAAAATAAAATAAATAAAAAATAAAACCGGCTGCCGGGTTTCGAACCCGGGTCAGCCGGATGAAACCTCAAAGATTTAACAAGCACATATCTCACTACTCCGCCACTTGTGTTATTTGTTGATATATCGAAACAAAAAATACATATAATAAAACTTGAAATTGAATTCAGTCAACAGCGCGCCCATTTCGTAGTCGCCGGAAAATCCGACGATTTCGCCAATTATCGACGGTTTCTTTTGACTTAACGTATGTATTAACATCGACATCGGTTATAACCGATGTCTAATCCCGCGACATCAGTCATAACCGCCGGAGAAAGGCTGACCAATGAATCAAGACTGAAATCAGACCCAATTCATTGTGATTCTTCCCTATAAATACACACCCAAGTCTCTGGAAATCATTTCGCTCAAAATCGCACCATTTCTCGAATCAATTTCACTCGCCGGAGATTTTCTGCAATAGCCGGACTTTCGCCGGAAAACCGAGACTCACATCAAAACGGTAAATACCTCGACTCTTTCGTTTTCAATCCATTGTTAGACTATTACTAACTTCAATCCATCAACCAGAATCAATCCCAGACGACGTAGCCGGAATATTCTGCTCTCGCCGGAAAACCTCTGGAATTTCCAAACTCACGCTGTGAATCGGTATAATCATTCAAACCTTCTGTTAATCCTTGTTTAGTACCCCAATTTCATAACTAATCGAACAAAACTGTTAATTGATTCAATCAGACGGAATACACAAATCAGAGCCGACGTCCATTGCCGGAATTCTGAGAAAATACAGTCTGATCGGTACATTCGATTCCTTAACTCATTTTATTTATTACATTTCAACCAGTAACATGTTCGATGAACGACTCAATCAAGAATAGTTGAATAATCGTCGTCTGAGTCTTTGAGCGAAGAAGACGAAGTCGACGATGTTTATAAGATTAATTAAAACAAGTTATATAAACGGGTTAGACACACAGTCCAGCGGTGGACTGTGTGCAAACCATTAACACACGTCTCGAGTTCGATCCCTGACACAACCTCACTCTCTGAAATTAAAATGTTCTTTTTAAACCGAACCGGATCAACTCGATGTAAGATGTTAAGTATAATAAAAATCAGTATATTAACCAAGTTAGACACACAGTCCAGCGGTGGACTGTGTGCAACACTAAACAACAGGTCCCGGGTTCGAGACCTGTTGTGTGCACCGCTCCGATATAATTAAATCCTTTTTAAAAATAAATGATTTCTGATTAAATTAAATAGTATATAAATATAATTAAAAACAGAAATATTTCGGGTTAGACACGTAGCTCAGTTGGTAGAGCTGCGTGCACGCGTACGGGAGGTCACAAGTTCGAACCTCACTCAGTGCAAACAAATACACGACCGAACCCGTCAACGGTCAACTGGTCAAAAAGTCAAATTTTTACTTTTCTTTTATTTATTTATTTTATTTAAAAATCAATTAAAAATACTTAAAAAGTATTTTTAAAGTTAGAAAATTTCCTTGAACTCACAAAAATAAAACGAACAATCCCATTAAGAACACTAATTAAAAATACTAATCTCAAATAAGAGTTTATTTATTTATCGAACTATTATGTTATTATTTAGGTTAGTTCCCTTGCCGATTAAATCCGAATTCGTGCGCATTCATCATCAATCCAAGAAACGCACCCACTGTGAGTGAATTCTTACAAATTCCCCTTTTTATTCATGTTTTGGGGTGTATCATGTGTCGCTTAAACTAATTCGCTTATTCAAATTCGTGCTATACCATATTATGATCTAAACTTAGAATGTAAATATTGTTTGTTGTTATGTATTACATATTGTCAAGTTGTATGCAAATTATTTGTTAGGCCCATCAGTTCCTCGTGGGAGACAAGTTGAACAACGCGCGCCTCAAAACTCATTCATTAGGCCCATCAGTTCGTAGAACAACGCGTGCCTCAAAACTCATTTCATTAGGCCCATCAGTTCCTCGTGGGAGACGAGTTGAACAACGCGTGCCTCAAAACAATCAATTGTTGTATGTGTGTGCAATATTTAATATTATGTGTATTGTGAGTAAATTTACATCTACATTTACTCATATGTGGTTATGCAGTTTATTTTATAATCAACACAATAAACACGTTTAAATGTTTTTCATAGGATTCACTCGCCAACTTTTTGTTGACCCAAAAACCATTTTTACACATGATACAGGTGGACATGATGAAGCAAGGAACACATAGGAAAGTGCCTTAGAAGAAAAATAATGAAGTCTAGAAAGATGTATAGAACATGTTGTACTTGTATGATTTGATTGTATGATCTTCTTTAAAATTGTAATAATAAATATGAAACATTATAATAAATGTCATGAGCTTTGATGAAAACCCAATCATGCCCCGATCACCTTTTCCGCTGCGGGTCGGGGTGTGACAGATTGGTATCAGAGCTTTTGACTATAGGGATATATGATAGGTTATTAGACCCTTAGAGCCTATACTATAGTTGATTAGATTTTAAATTGTTTATGTGGTTACATGCAAACTTATGATGTTTTATTTGTTTCGTATTTATTACACACTCAAATGCATGCAAACACTTCCAATATTACATTTTGTGATACATAGTGAATTATACTTACAGTCAAACATACATACTTACATACACATTCATCATATATATTTCAATGTTCACATATTCAAAATCTTCATACTTCCGTTATTCAAGATTTTGTCGCATTTTTCATTTTTTTCAAATCTCATCAATGTGAGTTCTGCGACGGGCATGTAGTAACTGTAAGGGTACAAGTACCGGTAGTCGGAACGTCCTGTCTAGGTTGGCATTCGTATAAATCCAAAATAACGGACCAGTTTGCCTACCTGGGGACTAACGATGAGAGTACGAAGTACCTATTAGGCCAAAGCATGCCACACCAAACGTCGTTCGAACTAACCCCACTTTGAGGTGTCACCGTGTCCACACCTGGATACATTCCGAATATCATACGTTACATACATATTTCTCGATTTTCTCCAGGTTTTAGTGTACGTAACCAGGCTAACACATGCGAACCAAATGAAAAACACGGTAATCATGGGGGCTCACATGATTACGAAGGTGAAGTATGGCGGCATGCAAGGCCCAATTACGAGCAAAGCACAAGACATCCTATGGATGTAGCAGATTTATTATTCTATATTTATTTTATGAATGTTCATTCCTAAATACGACACATGACCCCTAAAACGTCCAACTCATACTCTTGATATGTATTCCTTGTAGATGTCTTCTAGTCTCACTCATAGAAAGATGAGATCAGGAAAAGCCCGCGAGCGCATGGCTGCCCAAATCGCTCAACAAATGGCTGCCGTAATACCCAACATTGTAGTTCAAGTTCAAAAAGCCCTTACCGCTAATCCCGTCAACCCAATAAACCAAGAAGATCAAAATGTTATCAACCCTCCCCCAAATACCACTAAATGCACCTTCAAGCATTTCAAATCATGCGACCCTCCAAAATACTAAGGGACTGAAGGTGTCACCGCTCTCCTCCATTGGTTTGAGGAAATGGAAAACACTTTTCTAAATTGCGATTGCCCCCATGATCGCAAAGTGTGATATGCTACCGGTCGTTTACTTGGAATGGCACTTACATGGTGGAATACAGAGAAGGCCAAACGAGGTGTTGAAAATGTTATGACTTTGACTTGGGAAGAGTTGAAGGAAATCATGACAAGACGGTTTTGCCCAAGAAGCGAAATCAAGAAATTGGAGGATGAGTTCTATTCTTTGAAACAAAAAGAAGGCGACCACACCACATACAACAAGAGATTCCTTGAGTTAAATCAAATGGTCCCCAACTTGTTCACTCCTCTTTACCGTTTGATCGAGCACTACATTCGAGATCTTCCTTCAAAAATTCAAGACTCTGTAATAAGTACCGCACCTACAACTTTGGAAGCAGCAATGGAGTTGGCTACAGAGCTCACCGAGAACCGCATACGAAATAAGGACTTAAAGGAGGAGAAGAAGAAGGATAAAGCATCAACTGAAACCTCAAACTCCACCCAAACCGAATCCCCTTCTCAACCCATTTCTAAGAGAAAACGAGATGGGCAACTTTTCGCTGTCACCCAACGCAATCAACCAGCCTCACAAGCCGTACCCCTCCAAGCTATCCCAATCACTCAAGTAGCACCCAACTCAACTTACCCAAATAAGAAACCTTACCTTGGACCTCACCCTCAATGTAACACCTGTTTTTATCACCATCCATCTACCTTACCTTGTCGACTATGTGCGAATTGTGGACGCTATGGTCATTTGAGCAAGGCTTGCCGCACCTCTCAAGACCAAACCTCACCCCCTACTCAAAACATGATCCAAACATATCAACAACCCCAATACCCCATGTTCCCATATGTTCGAGCTTGTTTCAATTGTGGCGACCCTACCCACTTTAGAAACACGTGCCCTCGATTGGTTAACATCATAAACGCCCAAGCTCAAGCAAACCCAGTTAACTAAACAAATCAAGCAAACCCAGCTCCACCGCCAGCAAGAGGAAGAGTTTACAACATCAACGCCAATCCTGTTGAAGATAATAACGGCCCAAACGAACCACCCAACTAGTCTCCTTCACCAAAAATCAAGATTCAACTCCAACCGCTTAGTTTTTATGTTTTTCTTTATGTTATCTCAATTTTCACGTATCTCAATTATAAATTGGAAATTTATCCAAGAATCTTAATGCGAATTACTATTTCAATTTTGTTTTATACTCATTGATGTAACATTCATATCATCATACCTCACGAAGTATCTCAGTCTCATCATTTAAAGAAGTTGGGTTGTGTCTCACTTCTACATAGACTAACCTCTCCATCATAACAAACGAGAGAGGTACTGTCATCATTCAAACATGTATACTATCAGAATTAAGACTCAAGTTTTGGTTGTTGTGTTTAGAGTCACATAGAACTAATCATAATTTACTAATAAAGCCAATGAAAATTTGACAAGAATATGGTGGATACGCCGCTGGTACTTCCTATATATAAGTATTCTTGCCAAAGGATCAGAGGCATTGTCAGGCGGTTATGAGAAGTTCCATGTAGGATTTAGTAATGTCTTGGTTGAAGTTAATTTTTATACTCACTGACTTAGCATTCATATCATCATACATCTCAACGTATTTCAATCTCATCATTCAAAGAAGTTGGGCTGTGTCTCACTTCTACATAGACTAACCTCTTCATTATAACAAACGAGAGAGGTACTGTCATCATTCAAACATGTATACTTTCAGAATTAAGACTCAAGTTTTGGTTGTTGTGTTTAGAGTCACATAGAACTAATCATAATTTACTGATAAAGCTAATGAAAATTTGACAAGAATATGGTGGATACGCCGCTGGTACTTCCTATAGATAAGTATTCTTGTCAAAGGATCAAAGGCATTGTCAGGCGATTATGAGAGGTTCCATGTAGGTTTTAGTAGTAGAAGTTTTGTTTTAGGATATAACCTTATCTTTCCAAACGTATCAAAACTCTTGCGCATGAAATCATACTTAGTCAATCAACTCTGTTTATCAATATTCTTTATCGTAGGCAACAAAAAGCGATTCCTGTAGCAGGGTATTCAACCCTTACAAGGAACGTTACCGCCTCAAACAAAATTTAAACTCTTACCCCCTTCTAAGTATGTAACTGTCAAATTAAAACACCATCCTTTTGAGTCAAACACGCCACTACTTAAATTTCGGGACGAAATTTCTAAAAGTAGGGGATACAGTAACATCCGTAAAAAACTGGGTTAACCAAACCCGCTTCGTTTATTAACCGAACATTCAGTTAAAATTTTCGTTGCATGTTTAGGGCTCAAACTAATTTTAAACAATACATAATTAATATATATATAAGAATTTAAAAACTATAATTGATAAAAAGTGAAAATAAAATAAATAAAAAATAAAACCGGCTGCCGGGTTTCGAACCCGGGTCAGCCGTATGAAACCTCAAAGATTTAACAAGCACATATCTCACCACTCCGCCACTTGTGTTATTTGTTGATATATCGAAACAAATAATACCTATAATAAAACTTGAAATTGAATTCAGTCAACAGCACGCCCATTTCGCAGTCGCCGGAAAATCCGACGATTTCGCCAATTATCGACGGTTTCTTTTGACTTAACGTATGTATTAACATCGACATCGGTTATAACCGATGTCTAATCCCGCGACATCAGTCATAACAGCCGGAGAAAGGCTGACCAATGAATCAAGACTGAAATCAGACCCAGTTCACTGTGATTCTTCCCTATAAATACACACCCAAGTCTCTGGAAATCATTTCGCTCAAAATCGCACCATTTCTCGAATCAATTTCACTCGCTGGAGATTTTCTGCAATAGCCGGACTTTCGCTGGAAAACCGAGACTCACATCAAAACGGTAAATACCTCGACTCTTTCGGTTTCAATCCATTGTTAGACTATTACTAACTTCAATCCATCAACCAGAATCAATCCCAGACGACGTAGTCGGAATATTCTGCTCTCGCCGGAAAACCTCTGGAATTTCCAAACTCACGCTGTGAATCGGTATAATCATTCAAACCTTCTGTTAATCCTTGTTTAGTACCCCAATTTCATAACTAATCGAACAAAACTGTTAATTGATTCAATCAGACGGAATACACAAATCAGAGCCGACGTCCATTGCCGGAATTCTGAGAAAATACAGTCTGATCGGTACATTCGATTCCTTAACTCATTTATTCATTACATTTCAACCAGTAACATGTTCGATGAACGACTCAATCAAGAATAGTTGAATAATCGTCGTCTGAGTCTTTGAGCGAAGAAGACGAAGTCGACGATGTTTATAAGATTAATTAAAACAAGTCAACGGTCAACGGTCAACCGGTCAAAAAGTCAAAATTTTTATTTTTCTTTTATTTATTTATTTTATTTAAAAATCAATTAAAAATACTTAAAAATAATATTTTTAAAGTTAGAAAATTTCCTTGAACTCACAAAAATAAACCGAACAATCCCATTAAGAACACTAATTAAAAATACTAATCTCAAATAAGAGTTTATTTATTTATCGAACTATTATGTTATTATTTAGGTTAGTTCCCTTGCCGATTAAATCCGAATTCGTGCGCATTCATCATCAATCCAAGAAACGCACCCACTGTGAGTGAATTCTTACAAATTCCCCTTTTTATTCATGTTTTGGGGTGTATCATGTGTCGCTTAAACTAATTCGCTTATTCAAACTCATGCTATACCATATTATGATCTAAACTTAGATGTAAATATTGTTTGTTGTTATGTATTACATATTGTCAAGTTGTATGCAAATTATTTGTTAGGCCCATCAGTTCCTCGTGGGAGACGAGTTGAACAACGCGCGCCTCAAAACTCATTCATTAGGCCCATCAGTTCGTAGAATAACGCGTGCCTCAAAACTCATTTCATTAGGCCCATCAGTTCCTCGTGGGAGACGAGTTGAACAACGCGTGCCTCAAAACAATCAATTGTTGTATGTGTGTGCAATATTTAATATTATGTGTATTGTGAATAAATTTACATCTACATTTACTCATATGTGGTTATGCACTTTATTTTATAATCAACACAATAAACACGTTTAAATGTTTTTCATAGGATTCACTCGCCAACTTTTTGTTGACCCAAAAACCATTTTTACACATGATACAGGTGGACAGGATGAAGCAAGGAACACATAGGAAAGTGCCTTAGAAGAAAAATAATGAAGTCTAGAAAGATGTATAGAACATGTTGTACTTGTATGATTTGATTGTATGATCTTCTTTAAAATTGTAATAATAAATATGAAACATTATAATAAATGTCATGAGTTTTGATGAAAACCAAATCATGCCCCGATCACCTTTTCCGCTGCGGGTCGGGGTGTGACATGAGTACCATCCTTAGTGGTAACCATCCAACGAATGTTGTTACCTCCGGTGCTCTTCTTATAGTCGTTGACTGTTCATCAATAAAAGTCACTCGGTGAATTCGTGCAGATTAGAGAAAAATGGGAGATAACTGTTCAGGAATTAAAAGTTAGTTAGTAAACTCGTGTTCAATTTTGGACAAAACTGAAGTTAAATGCTTATAAACAAAAGTCATTTAGTGAATTCTTGCTCAAGTTATAGCAAAAGTGTAGGTAATTGTTCGTCAACAAAAGCCGATAAGTGAAATCCTGCTCAATTTATATCAAAATAGGAGATAATTGTTCATCAACAAAAGTCGGATCACTAAACTCAAGCTCAGAACATCACAAAATGGGAGATAATTAACTAACTTTTCATCAACAAAACTCAATTAACCAAATCCTACTCAATTAGGTCAAAATCAGATTTAACACTTCATCAACAAACCATAACTTGAAAACTGCTACCACAACATGAACCACAATAACAAATCAAACAAACATACCCATATCATAAAAAGCACAATTCTCCAAATCCGCATTTTCTTCTTTGATTCACTGTACGACGCCTCCAAACTAACGTAGTGATGAATAACACGGTGAGTTAGAAAGTAAGTATACAATCAAAATTAAGTTTACCTCAATCAACGGTGGAGTCAACCCTAAACCTGGTAGAAACCCTAGTTACCGGAATCAGATTGAAACCCTAGTCGTTAGAACCGCCGTCATCGTTCGTTTAATTGAACATAGAACCATCGTCGCGGCTATGCCACCACAAAACCACCGTCTTCTCTCTCTCTGAGATAAAGAGAAGAGAGAGAGTTTTCATGGAGGTAACATAAGTGAGGTCTGAAAATAAGGTAACTGAGCTTTTGGGGACGCGTGTGATCAAAAGTTGTGATGGAGACGCGTGTAAGCCAACAAAGACACGTGTCTAGTTTATAAACCATACAATCATAAAACAATAAGGTACAACTAAATTTTGCAAGTTACATCATCAAAAGCATGTAGTACAACTTGGTATAGCCTAGTTGTCTGCTAATTTATAATATATAATATATAATATATAATATATAATTAAATAAAAGAGTTAAATGTCATTTTAGTCTCTGTGATTTGGGTCATTTTGTCAGTTTGATTCAAAGGTTTGAAATGTTGTTATTTTAGTCCAAATAGTTTCAAACATGTCGTTTTAGGTCACTGGGGTAACTTCATCCATTTTTTATGTTAACGAGAAGGGCAATTCGGTCATTTTATATGGTCGAATTGCCCTTCTAGTTAACAGAATTACATATAAAATGACTGAATTGCCCTTCTCGTTAACAGAAAAAAGGATGAAGTTAACTCGGTGGATTAAGATGGTAATGTTTCAAATCTTAGGCCTAAACTGACAAAATGACCCAAACCACAGGGACTAACATGACATTTAACTCTAAGTAAAATGGCCAAACATGTCAAATATAAGACACTAGAAATATAACACGTTAAACCAGTACTACATAGTACATATTGCTGTTATTTTAAGGTTCCCGACTAGTTTCTTGCTAGACAATGGTATAATATTTCAATAGTTCCAAAAAGTTGGGTTGGTTTTAAAGTTTATTGTTGGTGGTGTACGGACAGTAGTAGTAGGTGGTGGACGTGGACGGTGGGTGGTGATGTTTAACCCTCTACAGACCTTAGAAAATATTAAAATTTAGACAATTCTGAAACACTAAAGGCAATATAAATAATATAAAATGAAATGAGTCAAGACCGATCGATAAGGCTACAAATGAATCGAACGAACACGAACAAATAACAAGACCTTGTTGTTCATATTTGTTCGTTAAGAAAATAAATGTGTTCAGGAAATGTTCATGAACACTTACCAAATGAGATTTTATGTTCGTGTTTGTTTATTAAGGATATGGACGTGTTCGTGTTCGTTTGTTACATTTAGGTAACAAACACAATTTCATGAACACAAACAATATAAACGAACACAAACGAACATTGTAAGACATATAATATATCATACACTAATATCTATTAATATTTTCTTAATGAGACTTTCGAAGTATTTAAATAAAAGATAAAAACTAAAAAAGCTAATGAACTATCGAACGTAACGAACACATTACCGAACGCTCACGGACATAAATGAACGCATGCGACATTTGCTCGTGTTAATTCATTTAACTAAGTGAACACAATTTATTGTCCATGTTAGTTCATTAATTAAACGAATCAACACAAACAAACTTTCCGCAAAACAAAAACTTACATGATTACGTAATCGCCATCATCAATCGATTCAAAAACTTACATCATTATCATCATATTCAGTAAATCCCACCAATAGCAAAGCTAAGGTAGGGTCTGAGGAGGGTAAAAAGTAGACAGCCTTACCTCTACCCCGTAGGAATAGAGAGGCTGCTTCCAGTGAGACCCCCGGCTCGATAGTAGTTTTGCATCAAGCCTTGGACAAAAGGCACATAACATTCAGCTATTAAGACGAAAGCCTATTAGTGCATGTACTCCCTTGTCTTTCGGCTATCAACGCCACCACATGATACATGATTAACCATCCCCCTCTTTTAACATTATTTTCATTAAAATTAGTAAAATAACGTTAAAATTAGTGCACTTTCACTTTTGCATGATTACCTAATTATGATTCTTTAACAAACTCAAAAACTCAAATCCACCTTAATTTAGGGTGTTTGATTTAGTGGGATAGTGGGGAGTGTTGGACAAACCTAAAAAAAGCCTCAAAACTTAGCATAACCGTCTAGTTTAAACGGTTGAGATTAAAAGTTAACAATTTTAATCTAATAAAGTCAAAATCAATTAGCCTAGCGCTTACACACTTACACTCCCTCTCTATATATTATATTTTATTAATAACTTTTACCGTATCGGACCTTTGGACGATGATTTTTTTTCGGAACTGAAGATGATAAGCTTTGACTAACCAGCGCTGTATGCAGTTATTAGCTATTCAAATTAGGATGAGCTTGGTACTGAATTTCGCCAAATGTGGGTACCGGTACCGGGATGGTACCGGTATTTAAGGATAAAACTCGGTAAAATACCAGTACCGTACCGGTACCGAAAACACCATAAAGTGGGTACCGATTTGGTACCGAAAAAATTTGATACGAGAAATTCGGTACCGGTATCAAGTTCCATATGTTTATCCCTTATTCAAATGATTATCCCGTCCCACGTGGGCACGTAGCCAGGCTTTTATCCGTTAGTTGTTCAAAAAATAAATAAATAAATAAAAATAAAAAGAATAACTTCTCATTCAATTCTATACATCCTGGCTCTATAAATACAAAAAAAATCGAACTCCTTTGTAACCAAACCGACTAAACCCTTCCCCCAAAATCCTCAACAATGAGTCTCGAAGACGACGATCAACAACCCTCACAATCACAACCACAATCATCCCAAGATTCAGAAACATACATGGTAGGTTTCATAATCGCCAACATAGTGGGTCTCCAATACTATTCCGGCCGAATCAGCGGCCGAGAAATGGTGGGTCTGGTTCGCGAACCCCTAAACCGGTTCGACCCAAACGCCATCAAAGTGGTCAAAACTCGAACCCATCAAGTGGGTCACATTGAAAAGAAGGTAGCCAGTGTTCTTGCACCCTTAATTGACTCTAATTTCATCCATGTTGAAGGGATTGTCCCAAAACAGTCTAGTAAAGGCGTTAGGTATAAACTCCCATGTCATATTCATGTTTTTGCTAAAATTGATAACTTTGAAGTTGTAAAGTTTGCATTTTTGGATTATGGGTTGTGTTTGTTTGTTGAGAATAGTGTTATGTTTAGTGGGCCTGAGGCTAATGTGGTTAAAGAGAGGAAAAAGACTGATTTAGATGAGGTTTTTAAGTTGGTTGACCAGAATTTGAGTCAAGTGTTGTTGGAGAGATTGATCCTCCTAAAGATTTGATTTTGGCTCATCTTTTTGCTCATCAGAAGCAGGGTTTGTATTGGTTGTACCGTCGGAGAATTCGGACGAGTTGCCGTCGTTTTGGGTGGGGAATGATAACGGGTTTGTGAACGTGTTGACGCGTTACGAAAGTGATAAACGGCCTGACCCGTTACGTGGTGGGATTTTCGCGGATGATATGGGGTTGGGTAAGACTCTTACGTTATTATCGTTGATCGCTTTGGATAAATGTAAGGTTTTCGACGATGGGAAGTGTGAAGTGATGGAAGTGGAAAATGAGGAATTGGTTGTGAAGAGTCGTAAAAGATCGAGAAAGGGAAATAAGAAAGAGAAAACGGAAGAATGTATGGGCCGGTTGGGTCGAAAATGACATTGGTTGTTTGTCCACCGTCTGTGTTTTCAACGTGGATAACGCAGTTAACCGAGCATATGAAACGTGGGAAGTTAAAAGCGTATATGTACTATGGAGATCGAACGCAAGATGTTTCTGAGCTTCAAAAGTATGATATTGTTCTAACAACTTATAGTAAGTTAGGTAGCGAACTTGGTTCATCGAGTGATCCGATAAAGAAGATAGATTGGTGGCGTGTGATATTGGATGAAGCGCATATAATCAAAAATCATAGGGCAAAACAAAGCAACGCTGTGAATAAGTTGAATGCTAGTAACCGATGGGTTGTTACCGGAACACCGGTACAAAATGGCTCCATGGATTTGTTCTCTCTCATGGCGTTTTTAAGATTCGATCAGTTTTCGACTAAAAGCTATTGGGATAGCTTGGTGCAACGACCTATTGCTCAAGGGAATGCAAACGGGCTCTCAAGGCTCCAGGTAAAAGAACCGATTGAAGTTACCTTGTTTTGGGTTCAAATGGGTTGTTTTTAGTATGGGTCGGGTCAAATAGTTCCACAAACATTGTTTTATCCTTTTTTGTCGATAGTTATTGCGTTAAATATGTTTACAAATATAGTTTATTACAAATACAAATACACTTTAGATGAATTTAAACCTTTTCGACCCGTTTCCTTGTTAGCTAAAAATTTGGATCTGATCCATTAGGGATAATCCATGACCCGAATTGACCCATTCATGTGGATTCTTGTTCTTGTACACTGCTTCTAAGAATGTTATTATTTCCTAAAAAATGAGAAATTTGTGACGATTGTTAAACCATAAGTCATTTCGAGTTTTAGTGCCACCGAAACGGGCGGGTCAGGGGGCTGGGTAACGGGTCAAGACTGGTTTGGGCTTAAGCCGGGTGTTTCTTGTAAGATTCAAAACGGGTTGGTCCAGCCTACAAACACTATCAATAGTAGATGTGTCAAATATGATTACAAAAGTTATGTTATTTCTTCAACAACCATAAGTCAATAATCCACCTTTAAAAATAATTGTGTTTTTTTTTATAATGTTGGCGACCCTTTCTTTGAGACGAACAAAAGAAAAGACCGAGATCGGGTTACCACCGAAAACTATCCATACATGTCACGTGGAACTTTCTGTAGACGAATGGAAATTGTATGACGAGATGGAAACCGAAGCCAAGAATTTTGTTGCAAAGTATATTGCCAAAGGAAGCGTGACAAATAATTACTCTACGGTTTTAAGCATCGTTTTACGGCTTCGCCAAATATGTACACATACGGAATTGGTCCCTTCAGATGTTAGATCGTCACTTTTGTCCTACAACTTTGAAGGTATTTTCTGTTTTTCATTTATTAAGTTTTCCACTTGATGCCAATTTGATGTCACGGATCGTGTAAAAATAAAGTTTTTTTTCGTATGCATATATATACTAAAAACAAACTGTTACAAGTAACTGAGATTGTTGTAAACACTATGAAACGGATAAACATTATATTTTTAGGAGGAGTATACGGATGGTCCCTGTGGTTAACCAAAATATAAAGTAGTTTTCGTATGCATATATATACGGATGGTTCCTGTGGTTAACCAAACTTTTGGATTTGGTCCCTAGCTTCTCAAAAGTACACGATGGTCCCCGTGGTTGCGCTTTGCAACACATTTAGTCCCAGCTAACAAATCTAAAGGCTTTTGTAGGTCCAAGTTAGGGACTTAATGCATTACAAAGTGCAAACCACAGGGACCATCCGTGTACTTTTTTGCAAAAGTTGGGGACCAAATACGTTACAAAATGCAAACCACAGTGACCATCCGTGTACTTTTTGCAAAAGTTGGGGGACCAAATACGTTACAAAGTGCAAACCATATGGACCATTCGTGTACTCTTGGAAAGTTAGGGACCAAATCCAAAATTTTGGTCAACCACAGGACCATCCGTGTACTTTACTCTTTTTAGTGATTATAAAGGATGACCATGATATTTATTAAATTAAAATGATATGATACTGATCCTTTATAAAAACTAATTGAGCCAAGTAGGGGTGTTTGGAAACCGTTGAAACCGACCGAACCGCTCAAACCGAAGCAAGTCAGTCGGTTTGAGATCCAAACGGTTCAGTTTTCATGGTGTGGTTTTACATTTCAGTCCAGTTTGAAACTTGGAACCTACCATTTAACCTTTATTATTTATATATGTTTTTCATTTTTAGAATAGGTAGTAACGTATACGTATTGTAATCGTTAACCATCTTCTTAGTTTCAAAAGTCATAATACAAACTAACGATTTTGAAAATAAAAGAAAAAGAATTGTTCATGCTTCATATAATTACGTTTATATCTTTTAATTTTTTGATGTAATCGACTAATCGTGTTCTATTTTGTTATGAACTTTTAGATGCATCCAACAAACCGGAACTTCTTAAGAAGCTAGTTTTACTACTACAAGACAGTGAAGACATAGATTGCCCGATTTGCCTCTCGCCACCATGCAAAATAATCATCACATCTTGTGCTCACATCTTTTGCGAAAAATGCATAATCCGCGCTATAAAAAGTTCGATATCCGCATGCCCATTATGCCGCCGCGGGTTAACAGAATCCGACCTTTATTCACCACCATCGGAATACGCCCCTGAGGTCGATAAATCCGGTTGTAAACCATCTGCCAAAGCTTCCACTCTTTTGAAACTTCTAGAAGCATCTAGAACTGAAAACCCGTCCGTAAAATCTGTAGTGTTTTCTCAGTTTCGTAAGCTCTTACTCCTGCTTGAAGAACCGTTGAAACAAGCTGGATTCAAGACTTTGCGTTTGGACGGTGCAATGAATGCGAAAAAAAGAGCGGATGTGATTTAAAGAGTTTGGTGAATCAGGGGCGGAAGGGCCCACGGTTTTGTTAGCGAGCCTTAAAGCTTAGGGTACGGGGATAAACCTAACCGCGGCTTCCACAGTGTACTTGATGGAACCGTGGTGGAACCCCGCGGTTGAAGAAAAAGCGATGGATCGTGTGCATCGGATCGGGCAAAACAAGGCGGTTAAAGTGGTGAAAATGATTGCAAAGGAGAGTATTGATGAGAGGGTATTGTTGTTACAAGAAAAGAAACAGAAGCTGGCGAAAGAAGCGTTTCGTAACAAGGGAAAAGATGAGAAACGAGAGATCGATCTAGCTGATCTACGTACGTTGATGTCGCTGTGAAACTTTGTTTTCGCGTGTTAGATACTTTGGTTTTTGTGGATGTGATGATTTAGATGTGTTAGATACTTAGGTTTTTGTGGATGTGATGATTTAGATGTGTCGGTTTTGATGAACGAGTCGATATCTTGTATGTTTGGCGCTGAAATACACACTTCACCCGGTCACATAAGTCGTTGCACCAGTATACTCAGGGGCGGACCTAGTAAGGTTGGTGGGCGGGCGGGCGGGCGCACCCCTTGAAAAAACAATTTATTAGTGTATTTTATAGGGAAAAATCTCACCCGTACCCCTTGAAAATTTGGTTAAACTCCTTATCAGCACCCCTTGAAAGTATTTCCTGGGTCCGTCACTATGTATACTAGTGTTTAGAATGGCAATTTCTTTGTAAATGAGTGTTTATTGTCGTTTAGAATAGAAAAATAAGCGTTTAGCACTTGTAAAACCCTTGGTATACACGGACGTTTCGTCCTAAAAAAACACATGGGTGCTAATAAGTAGACAAGGTGGTAAAGTGGTGTGTTCCAGAAAGTTTATTTTCCTATCCCAAACCAATCAACAAAACTTTAAGCTGAAAAAAAGCATAACTAAGTCCAATTCTTTTTTCAGTAAATGTGACATTGCGGGCGCCTTTAAAAACAAATCGTTAATCTTTGGATAATGTTTCGGAATAGGATCCTCCTTTCTCATGTTACTTCATTAGCTTGTGCATTTTGCAACATGGTGATTAAAGTCGTTGATCATTTGTTCTTTGGTTGTCGGTTTTCTTCTTAGATCTAGAGTTGGTTGTGCGTTTGGAGCGGTATGGTTGTTTCTCCTCCTAACCGTTCGCATAAGGTTAAAGAAAGGAAACAAGTTATTGACGGCTTTTAATTAAACGTCTTCGGAAAAACAAACAGTCTGTAGATGACAATGTCTGCGCATGGTCTGCACGGTGCAGACAGTTTTAGAAACACAAACACCGCCTAAGAGGCATGTCATTCAATGAAAACAACGGATGATAGCATGCTTACTTCTTTTTATTGGATTAGCAATACAACTTAGTTATGTAATTTTCCTTGGTCGGATTAGTGTTATTCTCCGACTTATTTTTTGTAATTGTATCTTGTTTTGTCTAGCTTCTTGCTAGCCTTTGTTATATAGTTCTTAAAAAAAAATACAAGTTTAAGTGTGTGATATCAATCTATCATTTATTTATTTACTATACTATAAAACACAAATTGGGGAATAGTGTCAGGCAGCTGTCTGACACTCCCCCCCATTGGACCACACCGTTTACTATTTTATATTCATCATAATATTACCGTTTTGCCCCTGCTTCAAATTACGGTTTTGCTCCCAGCTGAAAATAAAATTACGTTTTTGTCCCCAGCTTAGAATTACGATTTTGCCCTCGCTTGAAAATTACAATTTTGCCTCAACTCAAAATTACAACCACAGAGACTGAAATCGCAATTTTTAAACTAGTGGACTGAAATAATGTTTTTTGACAAACCATAGGGACGAAAACAGTAATTATCTCTTAGCAAAACTATAAAAATGTTTTATTTTAACTGGTTGATTCGATTTAATTGTTTTTCGCATCAATGAGCTGCCTAACACTCGCTCACTATTCGGCCATCGCGTCGCAACACGGGCGAGGCATCAACTAGTTATATACACTTTCATCTTCTTATTATTACTTTATATTTTATATGTTATAATTATCTAATTTAAATATTAAAAGAATTTTCATCTTGATCCCTTTTTGCCACTATCAATACCCATAGTGCAACTTGCATTGTATGGTGGTTATTTTTCTAGTGGTTTTAATAATGTTGAGTGTAAAGATAAGTGTACTAACAATAAAGTTTTTGACTATTTTAAAAAGTTGACATACTTTAATTCGTGTGATGTGGGTATTTCTTAGTGGACAATACAAATTAAAAGCATTTATTACTATTTGGTATCGGGATATCCAAATACATCATTGATACGTATCGAATGAGAAATTATGTAAGAATTGGGTTCTTTTAACCGAATATTTGTTATAATCTATCCTTTTGTTGATAGAATGTGGATGGAGGTTGAAACTACAACTATTAAATTGATAGTTAGAATAACTTTTTGGTATCAAACCAGCCGCAGTGCTTTAGCGGTATTTTGGTGACTTTTGCTATGGGAGGTTGTTAATGGAGTCTTGTTTATGACAAAATGTTATGTGTGAGCCAGAGGTTTTACCGTAATAGGCGTTTGCATGGGCTTAGCTTTGAGGGAGGCCAAGGGGGGGGGGGGGGGTGACCCCCGGACTTTTCGCTCAGTAGTGTCCGATATGTCGTTTTTCGTATATAATTTTTTAGGTATATAAGTTTTCGACCCCCCCCCCCCCCCCCCCGCGATTGGAAATCTCAAACTTCACCACTGGGAGTTTGAGTTATGGGTTTTCTCTAGAATTGATGACGGTTGGGTCACCAGCGTTGTCTGTGATCGCGAACATGGGTGGTTTTTTCATTCCATTCTCTCTCTCACCCTGCATCACCACCACCCACCACCGTCATTGCCGCCAGCTCGCCACCCTCTACCGCCGACCACCGTTATCGCCACTCCATCACCGCCATCGACCACCAGCGTCACCGCCGACCAATTGCTTTGTGAAATGAAATGTACGAAGTTTGGGTTATTGTGAGTTAGACAGCTAACCAATTTCTAGAACATGTACTACCAAATCAAAATAATTTTTGTGGATTTTGTTTAAACTTTTTATAGTTACATCTCATACAAAGTGAAGGTTGTAAATATACTCGCAAAAAAAAGCAAACATTTATGTTATGTTTCAAAAAATTAATATAATAAACCATATTAAAAGTTTTGATAATAAGGATGGCCGTCTAGCGAAACAATATTAAAAGTTTAAAAATTAATATAATAAACAATATTAAAGTTTTCATAAATCCAATCATCTGGCTAAAGAATATTAAAAGTTTTCACAATCGTCTCGCCTTGGACGTAATCGATCGATTTGGACAAAAACTCTATGTCCTTTTCCGTTTACCTCGCCGCTTGCATCTCGTTCATTTTTTTGTTTTCGGCGACTCGTTCTTTCATAGTCTCCCAACGCTTGTGACCGAGGTCTCGAATATCTTGGAGACGTTGGCTCATCTCCTCGAAATCTCCCTTCAACTCGAGATTATCGGAAGACGACTCTAACGGCTTTTTCCTGGTTTTTCCCCTTTCTTCTACCGGGCGGTCGGGCCAACTCGTCATGATAAATAATTTATAAAACTTTGAAGCACTAGAGAGAAAGGTAGATAGAAAGTGGGGTATTTTTATAAAAAATGGGTGAAAAGTGGGGTATTTTATATTGTTGTTGTTACCGTTTGACAACGGTCAAAATTAGAAAATTGTGTCATTTCAGTGTTTTTCAAATCAGGGGGGCGCCAAAATTTTGGCCACTACAGGTGGTCTAAGAATGACATCCAACCGTGTACGTAAAAAGCAATCAAATCGTCTAGATGAACACACACTAATGGCCTAGACGACTATTTTGGTGATTTTCTAACAAGCAAGGTTATCATCCCCTATCGTTTTACAATTTTTCACTCCATGTTATAGTCATGTCGCCACACTACTTTTTTCGCTACCTTGTTTTCGTATCACAAGTTTTCACTTCCTATTAAAACAATATTAAAATCTAAAAAGTAAAAGAAAAAAAAAGGAAGTTGATTGGTTCATAGGCATGGGCCCCACCAACTCCTCCATCTTCACGATGTTCTTCCCCCAACGCCTCCCTTTCTCACGCCGGTTTTCACTGAGGTGTTTCAGGCCTTCTCATACCGGGTAGGTGGCCACGTGGAGAGGGCGTGATTCCATAGCAGTGGCGAAGCTTGAGATTACTAACCGGGACGTGATTGCATCGTTTTAGTAAAGTAGTGAACTTACCTTAAATTTGCTCGACTAGAATTTAGTGACTAGGATTAAGTGTGGTCAACCACGTCCTGATATGGTTACCATTTTGTCGTTACTTACTATCCACATAAGTCGCATAAATTCTACACGTATACTCCCACATAATATGCATGCATGTTCACACTTAGTTGTTCGCTCGTGTGGTTGCGTGCATGTGTACAACTCATAACATGTAACACGTTCAATGATGTTCACTTAGATGTCACATAACACTTCGTAGCAACAAACAAATGCATTTATAAACACTAACATCAGCGGTTTAGCTCAACGTCCGTTGTTGAGCTGTTTTCGTGATTTTCGTTTAAAACAGTAAACGGACTAGAAAAGTTATAAATAATTTATGAGACATGTTATTAGGTCCGAAAAAGGTTTATGTAATATTCTCAAAGTCTAATTGTTCACAGAAAAATCACCAAAAATCGTTTAGCACATAAAGGGCAATTTCGTCACATTCTGTCAACAATTTACGGTTTATTTTATAACAAAATCCTCGTCAATCCGATTGAATAAATTCTAGTTGGAGAATTTTGTAACCTCCTAGGAATATCTACTGTAAAATTTTCAAGTATTAACTCCAACCATAGACAAAGTTATGAGTTTTGTAATAGGTTGCAACTTCAGCAAAAATGCAACCTTTACCTATGTTTTCGTTTTTATCTTTTGACTGACCTAAACTTATCGAAAAATTATAACTCAAGTTGGGTTTGAAAGCTATTTCATTGAACTTCGTGTTAGACTCAAGAACTACACGTTTTCGTTATGTTTTGATCAAGTGAGAGTCGATACAAGTTGACATCAAATTATGCGCAAAAACTGCCTGCGTTCAAATCTTTGTAAAACGTGTTTATGACCATTCTATCATACTTTTCGACTACGAATACATGCATAACCATATATAGATCAGTTGATCATCAAGATCATGTTATAAGTCGAAACCCTAGCCTCATACATGCAGGTATACGTGAACTACAATTCATCAAACTCATGAACATAAAAACTCTTGTTATAGGTAAACCCTAGATTTTAATCATCATAAAATCATCAAAACGCAGCCATGGTTTCACGTACAATAGAAACTATAATCAGATTGAGATGAGTTACCATAAGCGATTGTGAAAGCTTGAAAAGAACAAGAAAGTTGAAGGCTTTGGAGATTATAGTCGTCGTTCAGAGAGAAAGTTAGAGATGCGGGTTATCAAATAGTTAGGGTTTGCATGTTATGAATATATATAACAACTTGAGTCGGTGTAAGTTGTTTCGAGTTTGTATAAACACGTAAAGGGTTCCGAGTTTCGAGTTTGAGTTGTGTTATGGAGGTTTCGAATTTGTGATGTTAGGGGTGGAGGGTCCGAATTTAGTGGGGGGGGGTTAGGAAGTTCCGAACTTAGGTAATGGGTTAGGGGATTCCGAATTTGTGAAAGTGTGGGTCAGGGTGTCTGAATTTGTGAGTGTTAAGTGAGGTTTTTCGGATTTGTGTGTTGTTTTCATTAATTACACATCAAGTCCCTCAAGTTACGAATCTTTAGAACTTGCATAAAGAATTAGCATTTTAACTTTAAGTTCAACGAACCTAGTCCCACTAGTTTATGTTAGTTCGTGTCTTACAACTACACGTATAACGTGAATGCAAGTACGTAAGTGCTAGAAAATCATAAAGGTTTAACTGAGAGAGTTTACGGTAATAACCTGAAAATGCGAGTTGTCACAAAGTTCAAGCCACTTGAAGAACCAAACATACCCGAATGCCTGTTTTTGTTCATTTGTTTGGGGATATCTTTTGTTAACTTGTGTGTGAAATCAAACTATCATGTACAATATATTTAAAACCTCTTTTGTGAAGGTTATAAGTTTGTTTGATTTCGTGAATTAAATATAAGTTTTAAATGAATATTTAATGGGTCTTACAAATTAAAATAGAAATACACATGCACCAACAAATCGTTAGCACTTGCACAAAACCCATACCAGAAAATCAAAAAATCAGACGACCAACCATAAGCAATCGTCTTCAACGATGGTAATACACCCAAGAAAGGGCATACAACAACAAATCACTAAAACCAACACAAAGCCCCAACATTAGAGTATAAACATAACCTCTGAAGCGTAATACGTCGTTTCTAACGATGCAAAAAAACATGTTATAATTCCAAACGAAGACAGCATAAAGAATCTGCCTCTAAACAACGCAGAGGCGAACGATCGGAGCAAGTATGATCATCGTAGGCAACGGACGTCAAAAAGGCGGTGGAAGTTCGTTGGTCGAAGATAGAGAGAGTGTGTGGAAACTACCGGGTGAAGTCAAAACCCACTAAAATCACAACTTAAATACCCACTAAAAAACAACTCCAAAAGCCCAAGTAACAAACCTGAGATGCACACTAAAACCCTAATGCGTGGGGTATAACCAATAAAAGCAAAAGTATGTTGCAAATTGATAATATGCAACTTAAGTTGGTTTATAATTTTTTTTATTCTAGTTAATGGTCCTTTTTATATTTTATCTTAATTATTTTTTTAAAACTTATATTTTTATATAATGTTTAATATTTTACAACACATCTAAACTAAAAAAAATTGAGTAATGCTGACATTTATAGGGATTTATTCCACTGCATGACAGTTAACAATAAATTCCTTTACTGACTTGTCGCCTACGTGACATGATAAAGCCTCCGGACTTTATCCCATGCCGTATAGCCTAAAAGATTTTAATGAAACTTATTTTGCTTATAAATTTTCAGAGCAAAGTAAATAGTTTATAGGGGTTGGGTTGAGAACTCCAAAAAGTGAGGAACCAAAAACCACTAATTTACATAGAAAAAAGTCATTCTTACACAATCTTTTCAGATCTTTTTCATATAAACATATTTAGAAAAAAAAACTTAATTTTGTATTTTTTTAAGTGTTTTTAAACTTTGTTTTTTTTTTATTTTTCAACGTTTTTGTTGTATTTATATGCAAAAGCTTTTTGTAGGTTTTTATATGGTTCTTAGGTTCTCCTCTTGATATTAACATAATTTAAAAAATAATAAAAAATCAATTTTAATTTAAAACATTTTTTTAAAGATTATATGGTATTGATAAATGATATATATTAAATAAGATAAGATATTGGTATTTTGTGCTTCCATATGTGTTCTTTTGTCTTTTGATGTCATTCCATACAAAATAAATAAATAAAATGTGAAAATCACTGATCACGTTTTCTTCATAAGTTTATGCAAGTCATCCGTATTTTCAAACAAAATTCCCCTCTTTTTTCACGGCCACATATTTCATTACATGTGCTACATGTGTACATTGCACACCAAATTCACTAATCACTAACATAATACAAGTATTATAAATATAGTTATATTATAATTTCACTTTGTTACACACCCAAAATAAGAGGCAAAAACCAAATGAAGTTTTTTAATACCAATAAAATGCGTGTTTGTAAAACAAGGTTTTTAACGCCAAGTAGCGAGGCCTGAGTACTCTCCTCCTATGCCGTGTACTTTCTGATTTGGCTAGAAAGCGGCTAGCGACTTCTACGATCATGATAAAATGCATATACACAAGTTCCATTTTTCGTTTTCGTAATTTTTGGATATAATATCCATTTTATCCGAATATAAAGTTGGTTCCTTTTTTCTTTTCCATTGGATATGATTGAATAAAAAATTGTCTCTTTCCTTGTTGGTAGCCATTATGCATGTAACACCATTAACATTATTCTATCAAATATCTCTACATCTTCAAACTATTGTCTCTATATTAATAAGTTTATATATATATATATATAGATGTGTGTGTACGTGTATGAGACATTTTTTTATTATATGACTTGGTTATATAATTTAGTAAATTTATTTACAACAATAATCATACCTAGTAAATTTCACAAACAACAAAAGTTATTGGTAGGGACTGAGGAGGGTGGGATGTAGGCAAACCTTACCTCTACCTTGTGGATAGAGAGACTGCTTTCAGAGAGACCCCCAGCTCCAAAACAAACGAAATGCAAACACATAGAACTGTAAAGGTAGAAGTAGAAAGCTACCAAATACAAACTAAAGGAAGAAAAATTAACAAAAGAAGTGGTAAATAACACACTAACTGAAACAAATATATCATAAAGAAACCACATATATTCACATACCCAACAAAGACCTCCTAAAGGCCTAAGAATGTTCACCCTTGAGACCTAACTAAGATACTATTGTGCCCCCCTCTAAAAGTCCTTAACCTTAATCTTACGTCTGCACGAACTCCTATCCTGAACCATGTCCCAGAGAGGTGCAACTCTAGTAAATCATGTCTAATCTGCTCATCCCAGGTCAACTTGGGTCTACCTCTACTTATCCTTCCCTCCACAATGAGAGTTTCCACTGCTCTAACTGGCGCTGTTGACCGCCTCCTCTTCACATGTCCAAATCATCTCAGTCTCCCCTTTTTTATCTTATTCGAAATCCTATCCACTCCTAACCTTTCCCCAATTACCTCATTTCTTATTCGATCCAAGCTCGTATGCCCACACATCCACCTTAGCATCCTCATTTCTGCTACATCCATCTTGCGCTCTTGTGTCTTTTTGGTCGCTCAACAGTCTGTCCCATTATAACATAGCAAATCTCAATGCAACCTTGTAGAACTTTCCCTTTAACTAAGTTGGGAACCTCTTGTCGCATAAAAACCCAGTTGCAACTCTCGACTTACACTAGCCAACTTGTTATGAAAGACCATGTGAATAATTATTTTCTAAGTACAGTTATGAAACTATTAATGTCATCTAAGATTTTATCTTTAAATTCATTAAACATATTAATATATTTTATATATTCAACATTTTTAGTTTCTTACCAGATTTAATCCATCAACCCATGAACATCATATGTTTAATGCCATAATATAGTCTTATTGTTTCACATTTTTAAAAATTATCATAGGTTGGGTGTGAAATTATTCTCTATTTACAAACATATATGAACATTTATTTATTTACTTAATTCCAAAAACCAAAGGAGTGAGCGGTGAAATAAATATATTTTTTAATTTCGTATTTCACCCCTCTACTATATAGTACATGGTTTTAAGTATTTAAGCTATTACTAATTTGATTGTTCTATTTTTGTTAATTTTTTTAAAAAATAATAAGCAATTTTTTTCTTGATATTATGGTATAAAACTTTTGTTAAAAATGGAATTGTTTTTTGATATATGTATCGGTATCGTAACAAAGCACACCAATTTAGAAACAAACCAAATCGACAACGACTGTGCCACCATCTCTATTCTCTATTCCGGTGAAAGCACCCTTTCTCTCTACTTATGTACTCTGCTTCACCGTGCATTCGTTTTTTGTTTTCCGTTTTTCCAGCTCGTGGTGTTTCAGCGGCAATAAGCCGGTCTATCTTCTGATGACCACGCACATTAGATCTAGCGGCGGCTAGAGTTACCATGGGTGATGCATTAAGAGAGAGAAAGCGCAAAGAGAGAAAGCATGGATGGAAATGAGACAAAGGAACCGGTTTTGGTGTCTACCACATAGGCGCAATGGATGAACTTTGATGTATTTGGTAAATGTGTTTTAGTGATTTGGTGTACATGATCTTGTGCTTCTGTTTGTTGTATTTTGGGGTCAGGGGCGGACCTATATGGAGTGTAACGGGTTCGTGAACTTTTCTTTTACCGATTTTGTAAATTTTTTATATTTAAATTTGTTTTTAACTTTTAAACCCTATTTAGGGTAGACCTCTAGACCCAGTTCCTTTTAATCCTCTATTTATTTGCTTACATGTCTACCATGCTCATGTTCCCATTTAATCCCCTATTTTGTAGTGGTTAGTTATTTTCAGTCATGTTTCCATGTAAGCCTTTTTAAAGGGCCTTCAATGTTTCATTAAATCATAAGAAAACTGATGCAAAGTTTATTGTCTGCTACTCTCCAATATTTCATACTCTAACCCCTTCTTCGAGTATTTACCATCTTGAATCGGTCTTTATCATTTCAGGTTTAAAAGATGAAAACTTATAGGGAGCAATTATGTGTCGTGTTTATATTATGTATTTTTTAATTCCCAATGAGGATGGTTTTTATATTGTATCAGGTTTTTATTATATGATGAACGTTACCCGACCTGAAATGTCGAACCGACCCGGATATTCTTATGTCCAGTTCAATGAAACTATAACATTCAGAAAAGTGAACCCACTAGAAAATATTTTTGGATCCATCACTGTTTGGGGCTAGATGGTTGGTGCTGACTGGGTCTCTTCTTTTTAATTATATTTCAGCTCTTTGTGAAAAGAAGACAGAAACTGGTGGATGGTGGATACGAGAAAACAACAACTTTAGAGGCTAAAGTCAAAAAAACACAAAAGTTTACTGGTGTTAACATGTTTGTATATCTCCTCTCTCTATTAAAGGAGGAGGAGCATTACCTAAGCATTGCTTAGGTGTCAACCATTAAGGTCAT